>CM017564.1:34207764-34580264 GCA_007844125.1 Sinonovacula constricta | reverse complement strand
GTTACATAATAAAGTCCCACCCCCACAAAGTTATACCTACTGTGAAATCTCACGTAAAGGTTATGGAGCCTGTTCAAGTTGTTTTATCTATAAAGGGCATGACTGGATAGGTGAAAAGACACAATTTCAAAAATGACTTTCAAAACTATAACTTTAAGTCACCGTATCCATTTAGTCTCATTGATTTGTCAGGTAATGGTGTAATTTTAAAGTATTGCATTTTTTTCAAACTGTAAAAGGGCCAAATACAAGCCACAAACCATGCATCGATGTATGCAAGATAACGTAATGTGACAAAAACACTGAGGTGAGGCGATGTACATATAGAGAAAATCCGCATTGAAAAAGCTAACCCAGTTACTGCCTTGAAACGGTCAATCGGAGCGGCAAAGGGACCGATTGAGGTACATGTACTTACGTTAAGTTTGTTTCGATGGTTCCAAAGTAGTTTGATGATTTGAGTCCGCGTTCCATTACTGTGCAAACAAACAATAATTTAAGTTCGTTTTATACACAAGGACTATAAAAGAGATTTTTTTGCAGTCAAGACTTATATATTATGATTCAACAGCATCCAAGTTAAAAGGATTTTGTGTGATTTCAATTAGTGTAATTATCGCTGTAATTATTTTATTGCTTCAAAGTATACAAACAGTATGCAAAATCCTCTGCATACTCTAATAATATAATTAAGATAATTTACAGTATACACTGTTTTATTTGTTGTTAATAATATTCTGTGTTTAGATATTTACTTCAGATATAGGTTCCTGCTGTTAGTAGTTTCATTTTAGTTGACTATTTTTATTGAAGTGCTATGTTGAAAGTTTTATGCATGTCTTTTTGGCCGTCAACATCATACGAACTGACCTTGCCGAAGCCGTATTATTTTCTCGAATTTCGTGTATTATTTTTGTGTCAGTTTGGGCATTTTGCGTATACTTTCTTACTTGCTTGTTGACGCTTGTTCAAAGTTTAGTTTTAAGTTTTTTGTTCTAATATGGACTTTTTAAAATTTCCTTGTTTTGCTGTTATCCTTCTATCCTAGTGGTGTCATAGCATTGTAAATGAAACCGCAATCACCGCAAACGAAATGCGTGCTTTTAATTTAAATAATCTTGATATGCATGTGAGATAATTAGCGCATGGACATTTTCTTTTCAAATAGATCGTTTTTCTTTTCGTTGCTTTCATTTGAGAAACTCGTCAGGAAATGAGAGGTTAGAGCTCTGTAAAACCGGTTTAAGCACGCCAGTCGGTCCATATTGCCGACTGACCGTTCCAAGGCGGTAACTGTCGGGTTTGCTCGTTTCCTTAAATGACTCATCACAAATTTGTTCTTACTTTTCGCTTGGCTTGCATGTGGAATACCTTTGTTCTGTGCCTTTTCGGAGTTTGGTATATGTTGCAATACTCATAGTACTTTGTCATTTATTCTTATCCAGGAATGAGAAATAAAATTTCCCTACATGTTTTTTCACCACAGTCTGTCACTTTGCAAACTGAATCTTCCAATGCGGTAACTGATGTGGTTTTATATGTATAATGGCTGGTCTCTGTTTTTTTTTTCAAGTTTACATTTACTCTATATGCCTATGTCTAGTGATAGTTCAATTTTTAATGTTTATGATTATTCTCATTGAACGTTTCCTATGATATAATAAAATAACAAAATATGACAAAGTCCTATGAACATTGCAACATGTACCAAAATTTTAAAAGACAAAGAACACAGGTACATGTATTCACATGCAAGCCAAATATAGAAGTAAGAACAAATCTGTGTTAAGTCGTTACGCAAAAAGACAAAACATTTACCGCCTTGGAACGGTCAATCGGCATAATGAATTGACTGGAGTGCTGAAATCCGTTTTACAGAGTTAAATGTATTCTTTGTCTGTTTTTGCTTTACGTTCTTATTTTTAAATGCACGAGGAAGCGTTGTCGGTATTAACTTCTATACTAGTTCAGTCTGCGTATGACCAGGTTCCAAATATAATCCATGATAGGAGTATACAACTTTTCCAAAAATGTAAATTTGATGCAATTTAAAACAATATTACCTAATTATGATTCACAAGGTGTTGAAGAAAAAGTAATAAAACTCTGCATGTGGAACAATTCATTGCCAAAGCTGTATACATTTTCCGCCGCTTTCATCAATATATACAAACTTCCAAATCAGTCTTTATTATACGCATACTACCAATTACCACATCTTTGACGTTTGTGTTTTCTAAGGAACGGACCTGATTCATAGAATTTATAATAGTAATATATCATTTCATTTATAGATACATGTAATGCTACCCGCTAATGGGTCGTTTTGCTATTTGTACTTAACGTCTTGCCCGAATCGTTGTTATTTGGACAGATAAGGTTTACGCCTACCTTAGATGACCACAAACAGTATTACAAACAAAAGTAGACTAATCATGCCCAACTTCATTTGCTTACACAGGATAACCCTGTTTATTTAAATTAACCGTTTTGGTACCATCGTTTGATATGCGACGGTGAGAAAGAAAACAGCACGACAAGCATGTCCTTACTTTTCCTAACGGTACATGTCATAAGTTACAATGTGTAACTTGAGACGATGTGAATGTAGCGATTTTAGCAAAGTCACATTCTATCGGAGGCGCTCTATAAGCTTGTCGGTATTTTTTTAGATATACACATGTATATTTATTTTATATTTCTTGTTTTATCATTATAAATATATTAAGCTTATGCTCTCCGGAAATAATAATTTAAAGACAATTTAATGATGAAACTTATAAAAATTGTAAACATAACATCAGCAAAAATGTATGTATGAATGCATGTATATTTGTATGTTTTTTAAAGTATAAACGGTTTTAGATTGTTAAGAGATATAAGAATAAAAAGTATTAATTTAATAGTCGATTGAGGTTTACTTACAAATGCAGCGTTAATGTATGTTAGTAAATATGAAGAAAAGATTAAAAATTAACCATAAATGGAAAACTATATTCAGAATAAAAAGAGTCACCTGCAGTATAAGTACATTTAAAATATCACATATAGGTAAATAAGAAAAGGTCCTATCAAAACTCCAACAGATATTTAAATTTTATCCACCAGTAGACAAAGGCAAACAAGGTAAATGCAAATGTGAAAAACAAACAAACACAGAGACGAGACATAACACACATAAAGAAAAACCATCAGTAAGCACCTGTATCGGGAGTTAAAACAAATACAATGAACTTATATACATACATTACAACTAGCAACAAAATAAACTATAAACATATGTACAGTATGTACAGTAGATAAAATCCTCGGCAACGTAAAAACAAAATTCCTAAACGAGAGATCAGTTTGAAATAAAACAGCCCATGCGCTGATATATTATAAGATATTATAAAACTAATAAAAACAGCCCAAGCGCTGATATGTTATAAGAACAAATAAATAAAACAGCCCAAGCGCTGATATATAACAAGAACAATTTAAATACTGCATATAATGCCATGACATCATGTTCTAAAAGTGTCAAAAGTGAAATGGCATCTAAGGACTTTGTCCTGTGTTTTCAGAGAACCAAATATATAATAGGAAGTGATGATCATCGATTTCCTGGCAAGTATTTGCCTGTGCATTAGTTTGACACATTGCCAACATCAATCAAGCAAATTTCGGTTAAAGTAACTTTCAGGTCTACCAGTAAAAAGACAAGTAAATGAGTTATTGACGTTAAATCCCAAGATTTGATATCCTCGCACAAAATTGATTACATGAATTGCTATCTGATTAAACAGTGGTTTGTCTCGGTATCCAAGCCGTCTTTGCTATTTCTGATTTTGTAGATATTTTTTAACTGTTCTTTATCGAGGTATACTGTTTTCATGTATGTGACGAGAAAGTCCTAGTTCTTTGTATTTTCAAAAGTTGAAGGCGTTCTTTTAAGGGTTGCATGCTTACATAATAAATTGAATTGCGTTCTGCAAAAGAAATTGCCACCCGACGTCATTCCATTGCTTTTACGCACGTCTTATTAAATTTTCAATCAATGAGTTGTTTTAAGATCTCGAAGTTTCCACCAAATCAGACCGTACCAAACGAGGGAATCCAACAATTCGTTTAGAAAAGTCAAAGCGATATAAACGAGTTGTATGATTTAAACATTTCGTTTATTATTGTCATTTTAGTTTTGAAATTGATCAAGGTTAACTTTTCGTTGTGTAATGTTTATCTTGAAGTTAATACTGTGATACTTATTTTTATTTATAACATTTGTCAAGCTGTGAGATATGTATGATTAAATAAAAAAAATATAATTAAATTAATAAATAATGTCACATCCCATGAAGGATGATAGTACGGTCTGTCAACACGATATGGCAGATCGACCGCACCTGCCGATATTTCAAATCTCGGGTTGACAATACGTGCTATCACCCTTAGTGAGATGTTATACTTATATCATACTATACTCCTCATAATTAGTTTAGTTATTGTGTATATTTCAGTGCTTTGCCTTTTTAGATATTAAGGACAAGCTTATGATTTAAGTGTTTTGAGAGCAGTTTTGTTCGTGTGAACAAATATTTAAAATTGCCCTTCAGCTGAGGAAAATTTCAATCGAAACAAAATGTTGTGTAGTTCTTTGTTGGAAACATCTTAACAGTGCAGACTTGGGTTTATGAAGAGGTACCAGTAGTCTTAAGTGTAATTTGGTTACATCAAGGCATTCCAGGAATTATAAGTCCCATGCACAAAAGATCACGATTCGAATTGGATTTACACATATCCACACAGAAGCCACTGTACTTATTCACACTGAATAATGGCCCAAGATAATACAAGTTAGCTTCCACGTATGATTTCATAATAGGAGCAAGCCTTGTAGACGTGTGAGTCGTTTCAACATTTACTAGAAATTCATTGTTCAACACACCTCGCATTCTTGTGCTTTTGAACGTTTTCCTTAAATCATTTCTCATGTCAGGTTTTGAACCGGAGGTTATATGCACTGCACCAAATAATTTACACATCTGATAAAATGCAATGAAAGTCGTTTAGGTGCTATTAGATTTTCTTGGTGCATATTTTATTAGTACATATTTTATTTTCATCTTCTCTAATTAACTTGCAAAATATTTGAACTTATCGCAGAGACCACTTAAAAACAAAAGTTTCCAGACATATATATTACACTAGCCCGAGTATGTTAAATGCTACCCATGAAAATCTGGTTGAATAAAATTACGTACATAGAAGGTCCTTGTCGTTTTGAAAGGAAGAATTATTTGTTGATGTTCATTATAAAAGAAATAATTTTCTGCAGAGGTTCATCATAAAAGAAAGAATTCTCTGTAGAGGTTTATCATAAAAGAAAGAATTGTCTGTAAAAGTTCATCATAAAAGGAAGAATTCTCTGTAGAGGTTTATCATAAAAGGAAGAATTATATAATTATATAATATAAAAGTATAATGTAAAGATAATTGTGTACTCTTCTTATGAAAATAGTAGCAATTAAGAAAGTATTTAAAAGAAGGTACCACGCCGCATATAAACTCTCAAGCGATTGCGTATGTCTGACATAGAAACGTTGTTTTTTTTTCGGCGTAGCTGTCTAACTTCACTATTGACCTTCTTAAAATGCTGAGGCAAAGCTAGCCCGAATATCAGATCGACTCGCATTGGTAGAAATTCCTAATAGCATCATATACCGTAGTGTTTCTGTTAAACGTCCTAAGGTGGATATAGAGTTATTTATATAGTTATTTAAGTCATAAACAATTTTTAATCAATTCCTAAAAGTATTAGTGTGTATAGTTCATAAAACGTCGCTAAGTCCGACATTTATTTAAACTTAATCTCTGCCTTATGCCACAAAACAGATCGTTCACTCCCGCTTTGTCTAACTGCTTCGTAAATTTTAGTGTATATTACGTGAAGAACTTCAGAATTATGAGGCGCAGATAGAGCGAGCGATGGTGTAAAAATGTAATAATTTCGTGTTTTTGTTCTTACATTTTGTTTTAAAAATAAACACGAGAAAAATATGTAAGTGTAAGTTACCAACGCCGCACGTTTTTTTAAAGATCTTTATTATCTTAATTACCTTATCAAGTTAATTAAAATATACTAGAAACATAAATAATGTTCCAACGTACTAATTATGAGTTGTGTTTCATTTAAAATAAGAAATAATCAAACGGTAGCTTCCCTAAATAGCATTCCCACGTGTGTTGCATCTTGAAACTTGAAGTACATGCTCATGCAATCTCATTAAAATCACATCCTAACTTTTGCTTCATTACTTTCCGCTAGTTAGGATCTGATGACATCGCATTACGTGTCACCTCAATTTGACCTTTGATTAGCCAATGAAATCGTCGGCTGCAAAATGTTGGGGTATAACTTCATGAATATTCGCCAGATTACGGCTATTTATGGAAATTCATATTGAGCGGCAATGTCCAAGGTATTTCGATTAAAGGTGTGTCACATTTTCAAGACGGCAGCCCTGATTGACATTTGATATCCAGTAAAACAAACGCCAAAGAAATTACTTTTGTTAGTTGATCGGTGCTGTTTTTGCGGGATGTCATATCTCCAGGTTCTGATAACAGTTCAAACAAAAACTTAGAATCAATGAAGAACGCCTTCAGAACATGAAACAGGTAGTAAAGTGTTTGTCGCTGTCTGACAACGATACCGCGGTGTAAAGAGGTTTCTGATTGGTCAAGTTTGACGTCATCGGCTCATTAATATTTATAACTTAAAGGTCACTTCGAGGCGACCTTTATCGGGATGTTATCAGATCCTTACCAGCGGAAGGTAATGCAGCGAAAGTTAGGATGTGATTTTAATGAGATTGATGCTCATGAGATTTATTGAAATATTTAAAATATGCAATCATTTACAGTGGTGCTACTATATGCATTTTGAAGTTGAAGTGAATTGTATTGATCATTTTGATTACTACCTACCACCACCAAACACTCTCTCTTTATCTCTTTCCTCCCACCCCGCTCTCTCTCTATCTCTCTCTTTCTCTCTTTCTCTCTCTCTCTCTCTTCTCTCTCTCTCTCTCTCCCTCTTAGATTAATGGTGTCTGTAAAATAAATCTTTTTTGGCAATTGGTTAAAGAACATAACATGTTTATAATATTTACCTCGAAGTTGCTTTATATATATATATATATATATATATATATAGAGAGAGAGAGAGAGAGAGAGAGAGAGAGAGAGAGAGAGAGAGAGAGAGGAAGATGTGTGTGTGTGTGTGTGTGCGTGTTCGTGTGTTTGTTCGTGTGTATGTGTGTGTGTGTGTATGTGTGTGCGTGTTCGTGTGTGTGTTCGTGTGTGTATGTGTGTATCTGTGTGTGTATCTGTGTGTGTTGATGTGTATGTGTGTGTGTGTGTGTGTATCTGCGTGTGTATCTGTGTGTGTTTATGTGTATGTGTGTGTGTGTATCTGTGTGTGTAAATGTATCTGTGTGTGTGAGTGTGTGTGTATGTGTGTGTGTATCTGTGTGTGTTTATGTGTATGTGAGTGAGTGTATGTGTTTATGTGTATGTGTGTGTGAGTGTGTGTGTTTTATCTGTCTGTGTTTATGTGTATGTATGTGTGTATGTATGTGTATGTGTGTGTGTATGTGAGTGTGTGTGTGTGTGTTTTATCTGTGTGTGTTTATGTGTATGTGTGTGTGTGTGTGTGTGTGTGTGTGTGTGTGTGTGTGTGTGTGTGTGTGTGTGTGAGTGCGTGTATGTGTGTGTGTTTGTGAGAGTGTGTGTGTGTGTGTTTTATCTGTATGTGTGTATGTGTGTGTGTGTGAGAGTGTGTGTGTGTGTTTTATCTGTATGTGTTTATGTGTATGTGTGTGTGTGTTAATGAAAAGAAGTATGACTGGTTCTTAAGATTAAGTGTTCAGACAACCAATATACAGACATTATATCAAATAGACCGCCCCTTAGAAGAGCTGCCGATAGACTATATTAATTAATGACGAACACTTCATCATATCCATATGTAACGTGATATGTTTGTAGGTTTGTGGGAATCCAGAACACTATATAAAGTAGATTATTATACTTTACAATCCTCCGGGGAAGCATAACTGTTGTTTTACTGGATTCCTTTATGATCATCGTAGATCTGTAGATCGCCATCGATTTCTTTGCCTTCATACAAAGTAAAACATTTTTTCACAATATTAAGACAGTGATAACAGGTTATCGTAACTTAATCAAGTTAATCCAAAACATCAAGTCTGATTAATACACGATGAAAATAATTTACGATAAAAATAATTTACCCTTCCCCAAACGGGCTAAAACCAAACCTCACACCATCGACGGACCGCCTCTGTATCTAAGTTAACTAAAATCAAGTCAATACATTGATACTTAAGTATATTAGGTGTATTTTGCAATTAGATCATTTTCTCTAACGTGTCTTATCTAAACTTAAAGGCCGAGTTTGGCGCTCTTTTATAAAGGATGTTTGATTAAAAATATCTGACCTTCCATGATTTTAAACTTCATGATTTTTATTTATTCTTAGATATGCTCCGGATATGAGTGAAAAAACAACTAATGGATATTTGTGTATTTTCTTTACACTAAAGGTTAAAATATCAGCACAGTAAATGGGTTTAGATAAACTTAGATTTCACAATACTCCCAAATTAACTCATTTCCATTTTCGGTGATTAAATCGTTAATTCGTTTGAAAATTGTAATTTTTACTACAAAATGTCCATCGCCTTTCCAACAAGCGTCTATCCTATCTAACGTAAGTCTGGCCATCGCAATCGCGTAGGGATATCCCGTTTTCTGAATTACTTAGCGACATGCCGGTCAAATACTTGAGGAAGGGTGAATTTTGTATGTGACTCAAAGCGATAAATAATTCGTTAATTGTTAATGTTAATTTTATACAATATTTTCATATTTTCCAATTTATCTCTGTCTCTGAGTCAAATATAAATGCAATTAAGCATTAAAGGTAATGCATAATTATGCAATGGCAGTCTAAACTTACTTATGATTGCTCTGCAATTGCCAGTATAAGGTTTTCGTTACATAAAAAGATTAAATGTTCACTTATTAGTGTCTCTTTTTTCACTGACAAAATATTTGTGAATGATGCGCAAGGTCTAACAAATAAAGATTGATGTCATCATGATGCTCCCGACAAAAGAGACACAAACCAGAATCAAATGATAAACAATCTTCGTTCTTTTGTTTTCTGTGTATAATAAAATTGAATTATGGCCTATAATTCTCCTAAATAGTGTATGTATGTAAATATTATTTACGACACAAATGGCATTTAAATAAAATTAAAGTTCACACGCTGATTAACTTATACATAATAATACATAATAATTGATGATATTGTCAGTGTTGAACATTAAAACTTCGCGATATTTTTTGTGACAACATGAATTCAGTCCTTTCTAGCGCCGATCCTAAGGACGAACTATAACTTTAGTTTTGTAAAGCTGTATGCGTTAATAAGTTGTATTCCTAACCAGGACGAAATGACAACCGTCGGCACAATGTTCACTATATCATACATGTCTGCACTGAACTAAGATTGGTGTATGTACTGGGTGTTTTAGCCATGAAGTGAGGCTTTCGAGCTTTCAAGGCTTGAAGGTTCGGTAAGAATCAAATTATTAGGATCTTATACTCAGTGAACAATACGTCAAGCAGTATCTTGTGGTGTATTGTCTAATGTTGTTTGTCAAATCTAATAATGCCGTTTCAACTGCATCTGACATAAGATTCATGACCACACACCCGGTGTTTTTGCATAAACTATGAGGTACAAAAGGCAAAAAAAAATCTGAATCCTTTTCAAATCTATCCAATTCTTGTGCAACACGTTAGTTGTACGAACCTAGCCAACAATTCGATCATGTTAAATTACTGTATATAAGCCAAAAAATTAATTAAGGTTATTTAAAATGTATCCGACAAGGGATGAATTGGTGGAATGAATCACCATTTGCTGCCACCAACGCACAATTTGTCTGAATGTTAGGGATGGCGTTTCTTGCTATCTTAAAAAGCGATATTAAACTTCTTATGTTAAACAGAAATTGATTGCAGTAAATTGTTCATGCAAATTATAAAATATAACCAATCAGCAATTTATAAAATGGGATTCCAATGTTTACATTAAGTTAAACAATAAGAAAATATGACAAGGTCCTATGAGTATCGAAATAACATTAAGGCACAGGATTAAGGTCTTCACATGCCACTCCAATGTAAAACTTTGACGATTTTATCTAATAAAGCAAGCCCAAGAGTCACCGCTTTCGAACGGTGCTTCGACCGGTTTAACGGAGCTCTAATCTCGCAGTCCATGAAAGGTTTCTCAAATGCATGCAGTGAAATTAAGAAAATGTATATTTGAAACTGTCCAATCGATGACATTTTCTTTGAGCTAAGTTTTAAAGTCATTGAAAAGAAGGTAGTAACGTAATTAAAATAATATCCACATTGTATTTGGATGAAGGGATAGATCTCATTTCTATTAGAACAAATACACACACTTCATAACTCTTAAATGAATTAAATACTTAAATTAAGAATAAAACGACTAAAGAAGTAATGTAAATGTTTGTAGCATCCTGTTCATGTGACGATGAAATTAAAGAACCCATGTCCTACTTAAGTCAATGGAAAAATACGTAACAACCCTGATATGATTAATTGAATTACAACAAAGATTACATATATGAGGAGATAATCATAAAAAGGATAATTTGACACGGTCCTATGAATATTGATGTATATATTAAAATTGGAAAAGAAACAAGATGTTCATATGCCTGTCAAATGTAAAAGTTACAACAAAAGTATGACGAGACATTATATAAAAAGGAGCTAACCCAATTGTAACCTCATTGTAACAAAGTAGTGAAAGAACTTTGTAAGCAGTACTGCAACAGCGTTTATTTTTACTAAATTGTATTTGGCTTCTCTTTTACAAGAGTATTTAAGATAATGTCATGATTGGTATTCAGCGGAATAGTCCAGTGGTAGGACGCACGACTCCGGATCACGGGGTCCGTGGTTCGAACCCCGGTCGGGTCACCGCTAATTTCCTTGAGCAAGAAATTTACCTCGAATTGTTCCACTTCACCCAGGTGTATAAATGGGTACCTCCGAGGGTTATTCGGGTCAGTAATATGACTTCCCAGCGCCATGTGTCGGCTGCCATTGTACGGGATTGACGAATATACCCAATGACCAGGGGGTAAACTGTAAAGTCGGCTGAACAAGCAGTAGCTTGAAAGTAGACTATAACTTGGTATTACCTATTCATACAGCATTAAATATTACAGACTTATACAATATTTCAGCATACTTTTTTTCTAAATATCAACCATCATTACATTTTGTTAATTGAAACCTTATCTCCGCATATCTTTCATAGAATTGTTCTTATAATTTGTGTTTCTCTTAGTTCCCAAAGCTATTCTTCATGCCACATGTGATCATTTAGAATAGATTTATCACTTCTCTTTAGGCTAAGAAAATACCACTGTAATCACATAGCAAAATTGTGGCACGTGAGTTTTAATAACGACCACTTAAAATTCATTTATCAATATCATCAGAGTATATAGTTAACGTAGATGTTTAGTGCTTAAAGATGAACTATATTTTAACTGAAGCAATATTCGATGTTTAGTCCCTGGTGAAAGATACAGACCTGAACACACAAACATCTATATTTCTAGAACAAATATCCTGCGGATGGTTTTGTAAACCACGTTAGTCAAATTTATTGAAACAACAACAAGACAAACAGTTTAACATGTATATACGAATAATTACTCTGCCAATACACGTACCATATCCGCTTTAGAATGCGAAGATACATTTGCTAAACACGCGGTCTTTTAAAAAATATCATAATGAGTAACAATCCGACAACCCAATTGTATAAATATAACCGTGTCTGTAAGAGTTTGAAATAAATGACAATTGAATATTCAGTTCATTCATTAATTCAACTAATTTTACATATGCATACAGCTTGTGCTTGTTTTTGTTCATGGCTTTTGAATAATTATAATGGTTTCTAGGGGTTGAAATGCATTACTGTTTCCCTGGATTTAAATCCATTTCTGACTGTTATTTTCGATGTAAATAAAATGTATTGCTAGGCAAGTAAAGAGAAATAAAAACAATACTGCCAAACAACAAAACGTTATTTGTCGAAGAACATTATTAAATGGAATACACATATAATCTTTCTTCAAATTGCTTGATAATAAGAAATGTAATAACAAATGGTGACTGAACGTTATTTGATTATCTGCAGGATCTTGGGATTTCTGTTACAAATGGAAGTTACTTAAACGGCAATTCATTTTTAATTAAAAAGGTGCCTTGTGGTGCAGGATTACTTATAAACATTCCGCTGGTGGTCAATATGATTCCGTTATATGGTTAGCATCAGGCAATTACTACACTAAAACTTAAGAGACAATGTTGTAAATTGTTCCATAGGGAACTGAAGAATAATATATTTTTCCAAAAAAAGCTCGCAATCAAATTTTCGACAAATTGACTTTTTTAAGAGATAATCTCAAACAGTTGCCCTCGTTACATATTTATAAACGTTCATTGACGCTGCCATAATAGAAAACCAACTCTTTGTTTGTTTAACTCTTTAACATGTCAATTTGCCGAAAATTTGTGTGTAAGTGCTTTTAAAACTTAAGATATATGTCTCTGTTCTGAATAAGGGAATACGACAAAGTCCTATGACATAAACATGTACCAAAATCTGAAAAGGCACAGGACAAAGGTATTCCCATGTAAGCCAAATGTAATAGTAAGAACAAAGTCATTCAACAAAAAGAGCAAATCCAACAGACACATGCTTGGAACGATCAGCCGGCAAAAGGGACCGATTGGGGTGCTTCCACTGGATTTACGGAGCTCCTTCCTGATTGGTGCTCAAATGCAAGCAATGAAAATAAACCCGATCTATTTGAATAAAAAACGACCGCTACACTGCAGAGGTTACATAGTTGTATTCATGAATAAGGAAATATTTCAAAGTCCTATGAGCATTGCAACATTTAACAAAATCTGGAAAGGCACAGAACAAAAGGAATGCAGCATTTAAACAAACTAAAAATACTAAGCATGCAGTTTCATATCAGAAAGATAAATAATGGTTTTAATAGTACTTGTCACTATGTTCTTGTGCATAAGCAGTGGTTAACAATAGATTTTTAATTGGGTACACATTGTATGAATCCACAGCTTATGTTTTGAAATTTGAGAGTGTCGTTTGTGGTGTTTATGTATTAATTAGAAATGCGACAAAAGGAAAATATGACTAGCATAGGTTAAAATATTTTTCCGATTTTATCTTTGTTGCATTTTTTACATTCTATATTTTGTAAAACACAAGCAAAATATTCGCACAATTTCGCACAAAATTAGGTCAGGGAGAATGGACACACAATCATGCAGTTAATGTGAGACAGTTCACGTTCACTGGAACTCATTTTGAATTTTAAATTGCGATGTTGTTATGCCGCCTTTGTTGTTGTTTAATTAAAATATCGTATAATTGCAAACAACACACCCAATGTAGCCTGCATTTAGGAGGTAACACATTTAACGATTTTTTACCTCTTCTTTATTACTTGATTGGCAACGATGTGTTTTTGTACTCTGATAATAATTAGATTAATGAAAACTACCTTAATTTTAAATTGTATCTTAAAAATATTAAAAACGGGACACATGATAAAGTATTGACATTATTATCTATCGGAAGCAACCCTCAACAAGTAGTCAGATAGGTTAATCATTTTCTACGAAACATACTCTCGTATATCTCTCGTTATGTCGAATATCACTTTTATCATTTCTATGTGCCTCATATGATCAAATGTCACACAAAATTCATTCTAAAAGTGAAAAAGCAATGTTATACATTTGATGCTTATATTTTAACGTAGTAGTATATATGTTATTATGTGAAGTAAGTAGTTTAAAGAATAGGTACAATGAATGTAATCAAGAACCAGGGGATCTTCCCATAATCAGTGAAAAGCCATACAAAACATGTCAGTTGTAAGTGTTTATTATTCCGAATGTAAAACTTTGGAGGCAAAGTGTTTAATGAGAATATATGACAAAGTCCTATGAGCATTGCAACATATACCAAACTCCGAAAAGGCACAGAAGCCAAGCGAAAAGTAAGAATAAATGTGTGATGAGTCATTTAACGAAAAGATCAAACCCGACAGTTACCGCCTTGGAACGGTCAGTCGGCATTATAGACCGACTGGGGTGCTAAACCCGGTTTTACAGAGCTCTAACCTCGCACCTCCTGGCGAGTTTTTCAAATGCAAGCAATGAAAAAAACACGATCTATTTGAATATAAAATGTCCAAGCGTTGATATTTTCTATAAGTATACTTAATCATAACGCTATAGGGTGCATATGGATTTCTCGTTTAGCCAATACCACGAAAACATTTGCATAGAAAGTCCTAACTTGATATTCATTTAAAATAACATGCATGATTCACATATTTTCATCTTGATCCTCGGGTTATAAAACCTTTTTGATATCATTTGTTTTTGATTTATTGCCATGCGTCAAAGTAAAACTAGACTGATATTATATATGACATAAGACGCCCAATTGACGAAAATTTGACAAGATGAAACAAACAAAGTATTATAATTTCATAACATTCAAAATTATACCATCGTCTATAGTGGACTTTAGCAGCATTTATTTGTCTACTGGTTTAATGAAATTTTATCATACCAACATACTAAATCGATCTACGTACGTCTTTTTGAGTGTTGTTAAAATACACAACTTATTCAAATGTATAATGTGACTTAATCTTAGTTTGTGCAGATAAAGTTGTTGTAAATTAAATCAATTTAGGTGGGGGTGGGTGGATCTTAGGAAATGTGGCGTGTAGTTTTGTGAATCTTTATGACGAATTAATATTGGTGTCATTGTTGTTGTTTTCTTAAGGTCATAATTACAATCAGAAATAGATCAACATATCCAAAGTGTTTCAACTATGAAATTTCAAAATGTTGTCAAATTAATAACTTATACTGTACTTTAGAATGGCAACGTTATCTCTCATTTTATTATATTATCTTCCTCTTGAAGATAGCATCCACAGAGCTTTTTGCATTTGGTGCATGTCTTCCAATAAATAAGACGGGTCAGGATTTCCAATCACTAAACTGCACATAATTATTATCAACAAAAGAAATATAACTCATTCACATAACATATAATGTATGCGCTAAATTAGTTTGACTTACTGAAGATATTTGTGTATGTATGATTATTAAAACAACTTTAACCAAAATAACAAAAAAATATATGCATGAGTAAAACATATGCTGTTAAATTGTATTTATACCAATTTAATAATATGCACGCCAATTATGTCCTGCATGTTAATTAAGTATGTATCAAATAAGATGTTAACAAATATTCCCACTTTTCTAAAAAGTGAGTTATGCAAACACGTAAGTTTTCCTTTCATTAGCCATTGAAATGACACAAATATAGTGAACAAGTCTTGCTAGGAAAACTTCTTTCTCCAAGAATTCTCCAATATAATTTCATCATTAAATTAGACACTTATTTTCAAGAAATGAATTGTTTATTTTCATAAACAAATACTAATGGCATTGTTTCAGAAATAAAACTAGATAATGCAAAGTGCGTGTATATAACGTGTTTAATAGATATATAAACGTGCACTTATCATGAACATCGGCAGTTCACTTGACGTTTGATATGTTTTGTCGAAGCAATATATGCGACCGAAGTCTGATGAATCTTGCTCATTACTTTGAATCACGTGCTTATCAATAAAATCATTGAATAAATAGGAATCAAAAAGTGCAACAACAAAATGCAAAAAGGTCGTATGAAGGAATCCCTTATATACGAAGAAAGTCAGAAGCCTTGCACACAATTTTCAAGACCATGGAGTGAATATGAACCATCGTCATTACAACTAAATAAGACCACAATTAACTCGGGTGAAAGACAAATCAGACAAACTCAAAATGTGGCTTGAGTGATTACATCAAGTGCGAAAATTGTGAAGAGGAGTATGTTGGAGAGACAGGAAGATCACTTGGAATTTACATCCAAAAACATGCATCTTGATTGAACGGAGCGTTTTATGGACATCATGAAGAAACTAATCATCGTGTAGTGCTCGAAAACACAAAGGCCACTACATCAGAAGAACAACATATAAACACGAGTAAAAGAAGCAGTCGCCTTCAAGCAGCTATGGCCGTTAGTTAACCGCGGGGCTGGATTTCCCACCAGTATATGACACACTCCTTGCGTCACGTGACTGTGCTTACATGTATTCACCTGACACCTACTGAACCAATCGTACCTACTCGGCGATCTCCGACAAGCTTCGGATATATAGCCTCGTATGTAATTGTAGGAATACACCAGTTGGTGATTTGCCCCGGCGAATAACTTCTCATTGCATTATATAAACAAAGATGGCTGACTTTTCAAAGTGCATGCAGTACGCTTTAGATATGATGGAGATTCAACACTCCTTGAAAGAAGAGCAGATTGCTTCGTTGAAGAATATTTTTAACTTAGTTGATACTGTATGTATATTACCAACAGGATTCGGTAAAAGTGTAATATACCAGTTATTACCCTGCATGCACTCGGATCACGCTTCGGTGATGTCTGTATCCGAAGCTTGCCGGAGATTGCCGGGTAGGTACGATTGCCATTTTGGATGTAGTTCGTCAATATGGCGGCGACAGCATTATTTCCGAGGTGATTACGTAGAGGACGGAATTACCCGAGGACTTGCGAGTGCTACTAAACGAATGTCAAGAAGCTGTGTGAAACGGTCATACTTATATGTTCGGTGTTTAAAGATATTACGTAAAAAGTTGTTTAAAGTTTAGCACTGATTGACTCCTCATGCATGGTTAAATGAACCATTATTTTCTGGGGGATTTCTTTCTGCAAACTAAAACTTCAGTCGCAACATTTTGTTAAATATATATTACGTTTAACATAAGATTTAAAGTCAATATATAAAAGATATCTCAGATGCATAAAATTAATATAGTAATTATAATAATGTGGTTGGTAATCGCGAAATATTAGAAACTAGAATTTCATTATTTAAACCGTTTTAACGTTACTACTGCGATACAAAAAAGGCTTAACCAAAATGTCACTGTATTGAATGCCACAAATACAATTTTATATACATAAGTATTGGTATTTAATCGTTACACATTTTTAATACAGGAAAATGACTGGAATATATATTTAAATATAAATATTTATTGGCATTGTGTACAGTTTGCACGGATAAAATGCTGGCTATCAGTACTCTAACTCTTGCCGGAGGAACACAAAAGCAAAAACAAAATGAGTCTAGTCGTAGTTCTGTGGATTTGACAGAAAGAAAATTGTTTAACCTGCATGAGTGTAGTGGTTAGCATCGTTTGTCTGGGGGTCATAAAACACTAAACAAATTGTCATTCTGTCTGTCAATCCATAATTCATTCGTGATATTGTTCAAGCCATAGTACAGCACATTCTTTCTGAAGCTATGATAAACATCTCTCACTTGAAAATAAATGAAAATATTAAAATCAGTAAGTAATTAATGTCAAGAAAAGTTTCCCCATGTACGTCCTACTTTATTTTTTTCAATAATAGTGAATTGTAAATTTGGACAATTGTATATATGTGTTTCGACTTAATATAAACATGTTTAAAGTACGTTGAGCGACGAGCTGGGGACATAATTTAAAAAAACCCACAGATAACAGCCTTTCCTAATAGAAAAGATTACTAAAACTTTTCATAGAAACATAATAAATTTAAATACTTCATGTTCGATAATGTTCCTTTAACATTTTATGTCAAATTATTCCTCGTATCGCCAAGAAGTGTGCTTCTTTAGAATAAGTAAGTGAAGTGTGTACTAAATTAGATAATTCGTTATTCACAGCAACTTTTGCAATGCACCTTAATAAGAGAAAAGAATTCAACAATGATAATACACGATTTTCAATATACAAAATGGATTTTAAAATATACATGTGATCTTATATGGTTTATGTAAACCTTTTTTGCCGATACGTAAAATACATGTTTTCGGAAATAATTCTGCTACACTAAAATATATTAAATTCTTCTGGCGAAAACAGCCTGTCGTGTAGAGAATCCATTTTGGGGGATATTTTACTTTAAATATTGCCTTAACCTGTTCCTATAATGTTCAGCACGACGTGAATGTGGATATTAAGGTTTCGTCCATCACAAAACCCCAAAGATAATAATACCTTATTCTATACGTTTGTACAGAAATTACGACACCATGAAATGCTGATAGACGAATTTTGCATGTGTGTAGGGGGCATTCAAATACCTTCTTTATCACAGATACTTATGTTTTCGCAGAAATAGATGATAAGGTTAACATTCTTGTATAAAGAAAACAAATTATTGGACTATATTTTTAATAAATAAGAACAGTAAAAACGAACATTATTTTTTATAAATATGTCATAAAGAGTTTTTTATTATATAATTATACGTCCAGGTATAATGTTAATTTGTCGTCAAGTATTTTTATATAGCATTATTAACAAAAAGTATTGGCTTATATCCTTAATTTATTTTACTTTGATTTCTGCAAATAACGTATATACAGTCGTTCATGGACACAGAAAAACACAGACACAAAAACAGTTTTAATTTAAAAGGTGAAACGTTGAATGTTAAATCATTTCGCTAAAAGTGTGTGCTCAGTCCAAAAATAAATCTGGTGGTGTTTTTGTCGTATTGCAAGAAACGTAATGTTTTATTATGTATTATGTCAATTAACGTAAAGTTGTAAAACGAACATTTTGGATAAAAAAAGATAATCAGTTGTGGATGGGAAGTATGTATTCTCGAGGCAAGTTGATTTAATTAAATTCATAACAATACTTCCACAAAAATCCTTCAAAAGTGTACAATACCTCTTTTTTCAAAACTGATAAAATAATCTCAAGATGTAAATTGTACAATAATGCATGTACAGGTGCAGTTCGTGTAATGCAGTCTTAGGCTACTGGTCATCACGACATCAATATATAATATACATTATTATTTCTTAGATCTGTGGAAATTTCAAGTAAGTTTAATTAATCTTACATCGATGAAGATTATATTGCTCTTGACAAAATATTTCTAGGTGATTCACTTCTAAGAATAAGTATCGCGACTATAATATTTGCATATTCATAAAACGTCGTGAGCACAGAAAAGCCTTATACGTTAGATGCCTATTAAAGGGCCTATAAATTGGTATTAAGTTCTTTTTTCCTGTAAAGACTAATGAGTTTTAAAAGTATTGTAGAAACACAATAACCGTCTTCCTGTGTAAATTTTGAGTTATAAACCTACGAATTTGCAGTGTTGCATAAGATCCATGGTTTCTTGGTTACTTGTGCAGTGTGGCGGTCGTAAAAAAATCTCCCCGTGCATGTGATCTATGTTGTCATCTAATTCATCCTATCAGGATTGTTACATATATTTTCTTTTTGTCAAACTTTGGACTACTGGTAGATAAAATTTAAATATCTGTTAGAGTTTTGATAGGACCTTTTCTTATTTACCTATTCATAATCACAACAGTGTTACTTGTGCAGTGTGGCGGTCGTAAAAATCTCCCCGTGCATGTGATCTATGTTGTCATCTAATTCATCCTATCAGGATTGTTACGTATATTTTCTTTTTGTCAAACTTTGGACTACTGGTAGATAAAATTTAAATATCTGTTAGAGTTTTGATAGGACCTTTTCTTATTTACCTATTCGTAAGGTCCGGCATTTTTGACAGAATTTATTAACAAACGCGTCTCATATATGGAGACGAATTTAACATGTATCAGTATCAATTGATCATGAATTTAATAACATATCCGCGTTGTTTTTTTCCACAAAGATGACGCCATAATTAGATTTTAACGCTATAGGCAATAGCAATTTGAGTAGACATTTCGGGTATTTTTCGTACAGTTAAGATCATTTCTCGCCATGTCAAGTGAACAAATTACCACAGAAAATGTGATTTGAACCACGTTCTTATTGACTCGCAGTTCTTATAAAAATATTAGAGTATATAACGCCAGAAAAGCAGAAAAAGATAAATTTTCATTCTAATTGATGTTTTTACGTAAATGTAAGTAAACAAAAACTTATCTAAATAAATAATAATAAATATTGTTTAACATTTATTGACAAAATAATTTTCAAATGTTACAAATTCTTACGCACCTTCAGAATAAAGCAACACTTATTATTTGTTAATTATTTCATAATAATTTTTTTTCGAAATAGAACGTCGTCCCTATTCAATTACTGGCAAAAAGGCAACTGTAATATATTGAAACAATATAATTCAATAATTCTTATCATGGAGCTTGCATTGTCAGCTCGTTTAAAACATGATGTTGCTTCTTATCTTAGAATAGCAGTAACGTTTGAATTCCAATTATGCTAATTTACGGAACACTGAACGACAAAAGTGGCATCAGGAAGAAACCCTAGTTGCTTGTGTGAATTTGTCCAGACTACTTGGCTGAAAAGGATTCGCTATCTGCCGCTGCGCCTATAAAATAGAGGGATAAGTTATATACACACAGTACACAACAAAATCATCGCATGAATTGTGGAATTGGAATCTCGTATGAGTTACCAACTACGATGAACGAATCTCCATTTATTTTAGAAAATCTTACGTGTCTGTATGCAAACTTCGTACGATTTCTAAGAACGTTTCAATAAGTGTAGGATTTTTGCACAGGATAAAAAAGCATTTAAAGTCTTAATGTTACTTTTGTCCAATGCTGCTTTTATTTGAAGTCATTGTTAAAGCTGTAATTTGAAATAGAACAAAATGGAAACGTACTCTGAGAGAATACCACACTTATTAAAATTTTGTCTACCACTAGACAAAGACACACCCGTAAGTTAATGTAAAAGAGACACATTACACTTATAAGGAAGAACTATTATTTCCTGCCCTTGAATTGTCACTTGGCAAATGGACTGATTTGGGAGCTTAAACATAGTTTACAAAGTGCTAAACCAGGCACATCCTTAAGGTTTCTTTCTCAGTGAGAAACGGTGTAAAATGAAACTCATAAAAGGACAAAATATCAAAGAATACAATTTATCAACGAAATAATAATAGTTGCAATTAGCTATTAAGATCATGTACACGAGATAAATGCCTCGGCAGCCAAACAGTTCCCAACGACTAATTATTCGAAATAAACTGTCTAATGAATGTATGATGAAAGGTAATTATTGTCATAATACGTTTAAAAACAACAACGTCATTTGGATAAGATGATGCACTTATACAAGAGAAAACTTAATACATTTTATAGAAATATGACAATCCAAACCAATCCAAAACAACAAAACACGATATTGTTTAATAAATGTATTAAAATAACGAGCTATAAAATAAAGACAATAAGCCGAGAATATATATGCAAATGCCATTTTAATGACGGACGATATCCCGAAGATATACTTATTGTGCAATCTCACGCAAACGGCAAAGGAGACAGTCCAAATTGTGTCACCTACATAGACAATGTCTGAAGGGAGGAATATAATTCCAAAAGTGCCGTTCATTGTAGCGGTTTTAAGTCACCGTTGTCGTGTGATCTCAGCGACCTGTCCGATCTTGCTGTAAGTAAAAGAGCAGTGTATATTCTAGACCTTAAATGAGTAAAATACAGCTCGGTACAAATCGCCATTATCTTATTTAGCATAGCAAAAGGATATCATCAGTAAGCGTCTAAAGCTGAAAAAAATAAATCTAGGCTACACTTTAATGTTTATCTTGCATACTTTTATCTCTTAAAGCTATTTGCTTAAAAGACATTGTGAAGTCTTATGTTACATTGGACCAGGAAATACACAACTTCAGTATAATCCGCTTTGATCACAGTTTGTCATGTTTTGTTTTAATTTTTGTCCAAAATCCAAAAGCTGAATCCTAATAGTTAATGTAATAACACATACTATCTGATCACTGAACTAACTGTAATTATGCTGTTTTTAAAATGTTTTGTTGTTGAAGAATTTGATAATAAAAAGCGATATTTTAATAATAATTGTTAATAAATATTGTATTATATATTTTATTATATATTAATTTATCTGCAAAAGCTAGTTTAGCCATTTAAACTCTGCGAACTGCAAAAAAAATGTGTTCATACATCAGTCAGACACTGTTTTTTTGTTTGTTTGATAGTGACGTAATCATTAAACTACACATGAAAAACGAATATCGTGGTTATAAGTGTCACTGAGCAAATCGGCTGTGACGTACTTCCCATATAAATGTTATTTATGAACATATAATCATTTAAAAATATCTATAAAATGCATCTGTAAGTATTCTGTGTCACTTAAACTGAAGCCATCATCAGTTGGTGCCAAGCTTATAACTTGTAAGTGGAATATTGACCTTGTTTCCGGTCGTTTTGCAATTAAAAGAAATTTGCACATGCTTCATGGGCATCATTCCGAGGGCTGCACGCTCTCGGTGTTGCATGAAGGATGTCCACATTCCTTCCCACACTAGAACGTCCTCCAGCTTAGTAAATATCCAAATATACAAAAAGTTCGTTCCTAAAAGCAGACGCGATCGAACTTTTTTTTATTACAATAACGATATTTGGTTTACTGCCTTCAACCCAATCCAACTCTCACCTACACCCCCGACCCCATTCCCATCCCAACAGACGCATTTCTGCTTATCGTTATATGCTAAATTGTATTAATGTTGTGAACTTTACAACAATAACAGCAAACAGCAAACGCAGAATTCAAATGGGAACACATAACTACATAAGCACGATTATGACAAATAACCGTGTATTTTCAAGCGCCCAGTCATATTAAGAATAGGATGGCTAAAAACAAGAGAGTTTATGTAAGAAATCTTTATGGATACAAGAATCTAATATTTTCCTAAAACTATCCCAGAAATAGCCACAGCCTATAACAATTCAATAGCTGTGTTTGCACGTTTTGTCTTTGTTTTGTTTTTGTTTTCGAAATACATTGCAGCGATCAATTATGATAATAATAGCGACGTCCAGCTGTTTTAGAAGAGGAAGACCTCCGACAAATGTCTGGGTAGAACAACCGGCGCACCGCAGCTCAGTATATTTTGCAGTAAATCATACTTGATGTATGAAATTAGCCCATTTATAGTCATTAAATTCTAGCCATCAACCATTGTTCTATCCGTCATCGTTCAGAAAACTTTCAAGCTTTTGCAATACTTGAACGCTCCTTCCCCTTCGTGTCATTAGTGCACATTGTAAACTTTCATGCAATTATTTTAACAAAACCACGGCATCGTAAAAAGGTTAATAAAGCACACCCAATGTCTCTATATAATAAACATTAAAATATACGATATCTGATATTTTCGTAATTTTATATTTCAATAAAACTGTATTATTGTAGTTCTTATGAGCTCGTTGTAAGCATAGCAATGCCAATGTTCCTTACTAATTGAAATAATTTTGGAATCAAACTCAATTTGTTTGCCGACATTCAGTGATGTAGAAGTAATATTTTACACTAACAAATATGCGTTATTCATAAATACTTACGGTAACATATGTCCTGATGGCAACAGGAGAAAAAGCGAAGTATCAAAAGTACAATTTATAGTGACATAGGACTTAAAATTATAAAAGGCCAGAAAAGATAAATAAAAAAAGACCACATCGTAAAACATTCTCAAAAATAACCCAAATATCTAAATTCTTCGGAAAGATTAATGGCCTGCAGTTCCTAAACGTAATTGTCGATGCGATATCAAAATAAGTCTATGCGAGTGATAGGTTTGTGGTTTTGAGAGAAGGAAAATTGCATTATCCTTTTAAATGATTATAATCATTTTTGTCTGCGGAACATATTGTACCAAATTATTATTTATTATAACTTAATTATAAGAAAAGCAGTTTGCCAATTGCAAATGCAGTAGACACCGACATTATAAACAAGAACATAATACATATGTTTCTTATAACTTTTACATTGCACATATTTAGATCACAAATAAAAAAGTAATTGGTCACAGCAGATAAAAAGTTGGGTTTTTTTCTGGCCATTGTTTCGGGTGTAAATTGTCGGCGGAGTAATAACAGTTATTTAAGTTATAATATAAAATATATTTTATCAGTTTTAATTTCCGATGAAAATGCTTGCTGTTAGTTGTCTTACTTTGATGGGATACTTTTACTTTTGCTCATGGGAAAACCGTTTAAGTTTAATATCCGTAACTATTCTTATAGGACTTGGTCATATTTTTCTATTTAGCATATATATTTATGTCAAAAGTAACAGGAACTGGCATCATAATGTCAGCTTTTCGAAGATTGTGCAGCTAGTTTTAAGACATGCAAACAATATTTTACTAGGAATTAAATTTTACAAAATCATAGTGAAAAAACGCAAGCTCTGGTCATTGACTATTGTGTTTAGCTTGAACAACATTAATCTGTCATTTTCCTTTTTTATCTTTAAAAGTACCCATTATAAACAGGTTTAAATGTTGATGTTAACATACCCATGCCTGTAAGCAGACATATACCTGTTTGTGTCAAATGATCCCTTGAAACATTAAAGCATCTACCAAAGGTGAATACCAATAGTTGCAATGGAAAAAAAAGAGAACAATTATGTTCGAACCTTTGCGCTTAAAAGTGACTCAAAAACAATGCAGTATACAACAAGTAAAATAATAATTGAAAGAGGGATTGTATGCTCAGAATGTTTGCTTGATCACTTACTTTCATTTGTTTGAATTAATGAGCTATCATGTAGTCTACTATGCTCGTCACTACTTATTTAGAGGAAAGTCAAATAGTGAGGTCTCTAAAATATAATGAAGATTAAAATCAACTTATTATTCCAATAAATCCAAATACTTCGTGTCAGAATGCACGCCATGTACATGTATTAGTTACGTGTGTTAATTTGAATAGCTTTTTAAATCAATTTTATACTATAAACCATATTCATATTCTTGTGTACCAGTATTTACGACATAACTTAATAAATCACCGGTATATGCACTAACTAGACTCACATAGAATGCAATGTAGAACAACTTAAGATTAAGATGGTCTTCGAGAAATCGTGACAACTACAGTCTGACATTGGTTTGTGCATTTGACGCGAGGAAAATGTATTTCCATATGGACGGATATCTCGACATGATTGACATTAACGGTAAATTAACAAACAGAAATCAAACCGTATGTAAGGAATGAATTTATAATAATAATAATAATAAATAATAATAATAATAATAATAATAATAATAATAATAATAATAATAATAAATAAATAAATAAACAATAATAATAATTATAAAATCTTTATTTCAAGAAAGTAGGACATAAAGACATATAATCATAACGATTTTACAAAAAAAAAATATTTCAATATGACCTTATACAACAAAATTCCGTTTGTGCAAACCGTGATAAGTTATATAAGTCTAAATATGGATCTTTGTTATGAACAGATTTTTAAATCATAGTTCTCTAAAAAAAGGTTAAAACATTGGTTGAATTTGCCTTATATTTAGGTCTAATTCTCATTCATGTTGTTATCTGGGGATTTGTTACCATGTTGTTCAATTTACACCAATTACTCACTAAGTCTATATCTGTCTGGAACTGCAACTGAATTTCTTTCAATGTTTTCCAAAGGTATATAATGTAATGTTGGGTTATAAAATATGTTGAGTCATAGAGGTTTGTAAACATAGATATCGTTATTATATAAAATAAAGAGAAAGGGGCTGTTGGCATAATTAAAATGATTTCCACCAGTTAATGTTTGACACAGTTACTGACAATTTTTTACCACCGCTGGATTGTGCCCTCGAATTTCTGGCATTAATATGATTGTACAACGGATAATACGGTCGATTTCGTAATATAAAGAGCGCATTTGCATCCCATAAATAGAGATGTAAACAAATGGGCACTGTATTTATCGTTGTGATGTAAAAAAAAAAGTCTGCACGCTCCATTATTAAATCCATTTAAAAGAGCAATGCCGCTCAGATTGTAATATACAACGAATTTCAGACTTTGGCACAATTGATTTCTTTAAATGTAATATTCGATTCCGACATAACTCTCTTGCTAACGCTTAAACATTGATAAGGGTAGGTCAGTGACTGGTTTCCCATTATCACAATTATGTGACTGGGTGTGGTATCATGCCAGATATTTACATCATGCTATACACAGTATGACTCAAATCTCGCACTAACTGAAGCTTTTTCTCAAAAACAAATAAAAAATCTAAAAATGCATTAAAAAATCACTTGCATCGGGAGTTAAAACGCAAATTATTAATAAACAACTCAACAATAACTGCAAAGAACCATCAAAATATGTAAAATATGGACACAAGACCAATGCTTCGGCAACTTAGCAATTTATTAAGAGAGACCAGATTGAAATAAAATAACCCAAACGAAGATGGAGTAATACATGTATTGTGAAGCGATTATAGCTCACAAGATCCATTTAGATCAATAATTAATGAACGGTAAACTATACCTGCCATCTTCGGCACCGTATGGCCTATCAAGTGTCGGTGTGCCGTAAAACCCAAAATACAAATACAAATACTTACCTTTCTCGAATGTCAGGAAGTAAATGTGGGGGTTCACTGCTGCTTTTACCCTTATATCTCATAAACATTAATCTAACATATACAGTGAGCAGCTTGTAGGCGTCGTAGAAGAGTATCAGACTCAGTACAGGTTAATGACGAAGCTGTGGTTGACCAATGTATGTGGTACATTTTATCTATGACAAGAACTCAAAGTAGGCTGATTCATCAGGAGATACACGATGTACTTAACAACCACTAAATAATACAGCATGAAAGAATTTAATTTGCAGAGCCAACTGTTTTACGTAGCAATTACATGCTGATGCAATTGCGTGTCTGTTAGAACAATAGGTACTAGGAAAACATCAAATGCATATATAATTAATCACAAGTTTGGGTGTTGAAATTTCCCAAGCTAGAAAGAATCAACAAGAAATGGTTTCAAGTCAACGTTGACCAATCATGAATATAAACATCGAACAATTTTCGGTTATTTCTTAAACGATCAGAGTATGATTTATGGTTGCCGAGACATAAAAAATCAGCAGTACGTACAAAGTCAACACATATGTTTTACCAAGATGTCACATGCAATATATGGCCTCAATTTGAGTCACAAGAAAATGAATAAACGATGGAAGCAGTTGTAACTCTAGTTGGATTTTTTCTGTTATCGTTGGCGTTTCCTAATGTTTCTACGTTTGTGTTATTATTAAGTATGTAATTCGAGTACGTAGGCAGAAGCGGAGACTGAGGAGGATTGCAAGGTACATAACAAGCTACATAAGGGTTTGGACAGTCACATACCAAGACCAAATATGTAGTTATACCACCGCGATCTGTTGAGGGGGGCGGAGGAGAATACTTGCATCATAGATAACATAATCGGCTTCTTTGTCTCTTTTATCCATGACCTTCTTTCCGTCTGATAGCAGCTGACCTACGGCGAACCTATTCACACAGTTGTCAGTAGTATTCGTCCGTCCTTTATACCAGGGAGTCGCTAATATTGCCACGATTGTATCAGTGCTAAGTATCTAAAACAAAACAAAACATTTCATAGTCTTTATCTCAGATATACAACAATTGTTTACCCTTTTCCTTTCTGTATACGCCATTTTTTGCTGTCTACACATTATGCAATTAACTATTGGTACAATACAATGTTGCAATAATTTGTCATGCCAAGGTTTTAAAGTAGCATAATTGCAGCTATGGGGCTGAAATGCCAACGCTAATTATTGTTAGACGAACTCTCTTGATACCTTTATTGGCTCCCTAACCTGGAAGAATAAGCTTGTCCTTTTCTATTTTGGGGGCAAATCGATGCCAATTGTCAGAAGCAGTATATATGCCTGGTGCGATAGTGTTCTTTCTTTAAAGATGTATACCAAAAGCTTTGCTGATTAATGCAATTGTGTCTTAACTCAGTGCTTAGCATTTACTGCAGTACCAAATGTAATCATTTTGTTGGTGGAAATCTTTGAAGGGCAAAGTGGAAGAGTACATACAAACAAGGCACATGAACAGCAAATAAAGTTTATTTAGGTCGATGTATTCAAACCGGTCGTAATCGAAATGATTACGAGAACTAAAACAAATTAAATAATACATAATACAAACCCGAACCGTTAAAGACTTTAATCAGGCGCACAGCAGGTCAGCTGAAAGACCTTTCACATTAAACTTCTAGACTGCACCGAGACTCGCACCCATGCTTCGAGAGGCCCAGGAGTTACAAGTCGGCAACTCTTACCAGACAATGATGTCCTTATTATATATGCAAAAACAAACGCGTAAGTTTTATATGTGACCTTTTGGAAAGAAGGAATAAAATCAATTCTTATCATTTCATTCAGTATTTTAAAATCTGTTTTTCTGTAATTCCTGATTTAAATCAAGGCAACGGATCTCTAACGAGTATAAATCCAACAAACAATCTGTAAATTAAGATTTAATGTCTTGTATGTAGCCAGAGGTTCATGCATATTCATATTAAATGTAAATATTGCAACAGAGATAACGTTTGGCCAATTAAGAAACACAGATATCTTATTGAAAAGGTCTGACAGCAGCACAACATGATTGATGCTTAAACCAGGCTTAAACGGCACAAAGCTCATGAAGCACCAGCTGAAGGTTTACTCTGTGGTAATAAAACCTAGCGATAATCTATATACTTGCAAATAATTGAAAAAAATGAAACGAACATATGTCAGTGAGTACGTAAGGAAAGAAATACAAGTTGATTTAAAGTACGCGTGTTTCCTAATACTCACATCTAATTTAGATGTACAAAATTAAATGGTAAAATAGAGTTTGTAGTAATCAATAGTTTCGCTCAATGTTTTAAAATAGAAACACAAGAAAGGGACATTTCTCAAAAATAGACAAAAATCAAACAGTTACAGCCTTGAAACGGTTAACTGTCTTTTGGATTGAGTAATGTGCATTTTGATGGTTTTCTGCAAAGCATTGTACACACAATTCATACCATAGAAATGTAGGCAAATGTTATTTAGAACGGAGAAAAGATAAAATCGTCACATATACACGACATTGATATATATAAGGAGTGCTTGTAAGTACCATTGGAACGAACGCCAAGAAGGTCTTTCGAAGCGAGGAATCAAAGGAATAAATATTATATCAACGTGAGAAAAGAAACAGCAAACTCCTGCATCGGGTGTAAATAATTTTACAATTAATTCTAATTTTTAGACAACATAACACCGAATGATGTATATTAAATATGTAAGTGTGTGTGTGTGTGTGTGCGCGCACGCGCGCACAAATATTTATACTTAACGGAAAAGTGACGGTATTTTTCAAGGATAAATGATGCACTTTCAAAACGATAACATCGGGTCTGTGATCGTGATAGCATGAAAATTGTTTTGACCTTTTTTGAATGACCATAATCATCCTTCGATGTCTGCAGGTCATATGACACCAAACAAATAAATTCCTCCGTTTTTACCAATTATTGTATATATTTGTCGATATCTATGTACGATTTCTCACATCCACTGGATTGGTTTATCTATGAAAATGGTATTATCGTGAATTTAATGCAGCGGTTATATAAAAAGTTGACTATAGCGGTATTGTGGTCGCACAATCAATTGACAGACTCCAACAAGCAAAATAAATAACAATACCCCATCTTCTGCAATATTACAGCTTTGTGGACTGGTCTCATGATCATGTTGTCTTTTGCCATTCACGACATGTAAATTCTACATATCGTTTGTAACTTTTCTACCCGAAAACTAGCTGATCAAATTGCTTTCATAGTTTTCCTGTTGGTGTTTTATACTGTTTGTACTGTTAAGGTTACATATACTACAAATTGTTGACATAAAAACAGTTATGAGCTAAATTGTGTCGGTTGAGTGCTGGTATCTCAGTTAAAAGTACATCAAAACTTTAAAGTAAAGCAAAATAAAGACAATTCATCTTTTTTATTTTTTATTTTAAAAATCAATTATTTGAGTAGAAAAAAAATATACTTCAATTTCCACGAGGATTGTATTGATGTCTTTTATAATAAAACATATCAAAACATGCGGACGAAGCATTTAGCAGATATGTGCCGGCTAGGGTACGTTGCAGTTTGCGAGAGGAAACATGGTTTAAAGAAGCGTGTAATAATCTGAGATTTTTCGATGTCAGAACGCCGGCAGCGATCCACAACCGCATCACCAAACGCACACTCACATTCATTTGCCGATAAGCAGTTATAATTATGTAAAGTGATAAGATTATAAAATGTTTACTTGCATCCTTATGAACGAAGTAGGTTTTATCCATAGCAGATATTTATTTAGCAAAGATAATGTATATGAAGATGAAAACTGTCTTAAGAAATCATGACAGCAACAGACTCGCTATGGATATGTGCCTTTGACACGAGGAAATTGTTTGTCCAGATATAGGAATATCCAGATAATCCGCTTGACATTGACAGAGATTAGCAGCAAACAAACCTTAAACAAAAATACCTAATTGATTTTCGACGAATACAATCAACTTGCAGAAATATTGAAATTTCCTCTTAATAACTAAAGGTTTTATTGATATATTATCTGAAACTAATAAAATAAGTGCATAAACAGGATCCATAAAAATACGAAACTGTTTTGTGCAACCACTCAAAATACTCGTGATTTGTAATCCTCGATTCGGTAAACTAGGAACATCGGTTGTTAAAATAAGTTCTGAGTTCTTTTACAAATGTTGTCAATTTAAATTTTGTTAGCACCTGTTAACGAATTAAATGTAACAAAAAGAATGTATGTGCACAACACATATGAAATCCTTAAGGAAGGTTACGGCTGCAAGTTATAACTCCGGTTTTAAATCAGAACTTTAGATGTATTCCATAAAAACTGTCAGTAAACTTGAAAATAGCTTTCACAATTTGCATAATATCGTAGATCGTATAACTAATGTGCCTAATTTACCAATGAACCGTGTATATTTCTAGCAGATACCGTCGGTATATATTATACGAATTTACTTCTGAGAATCCATATCTGTATAACAAACAACTTTGACACTTTTACAGCATCATACGAAACGTACAGGCAAAGTAGAACAGGCAAATATGGTGGCATATTTAACCAAGAGCAAAAATGCATGGATAAACATAAAAATGACTTAGTATGTACATATAAAGATTTTGAAAAGTAAGGCAATTTTTCACGTGACAGACCAACCTATAAACACGATAACAAACATGACACAGTCATCAGATATATGTTCTTCTGTAGCTGTTGTGGTATTGATTTTTGCTATTAGTTTCACAGTGCGAGCGACGAGTGTCGTTCTTATTTAGTAATTTCGCAGTAAAATATTGTCATCATGGGACTCGCTCTAGAATGGAGCTTACATTTATATATCTTAGGATCTATGTCAATACTTAATGTTTTGCGGAAATTGTTGACAAACGTTGCTGCGTTAAGTATGGCGAGCCAACTTGGCATATAATCAATGTTAACATTTGTTAAAATTTGAAAGTTATGCATATCTGCAACATTTATATAGAATTGTTATAGTGGAGTAACATTTACAAGAGCATTGTAAGGGTTTTATAAAATATGTTCCATGTACATTTAGCATAGTGTATTCTTCAAAAAAGTAGCAGTTAACCAAAGTCGCCTGGTTAACGGGACGTCTTGCGTGTTCTTGCATAAAATATGCAAATTTAAAGATTTGTTTGAATAAAAATACATTTGTTTTGTAGCACTGAAATGGCCCTTCATTGGTTTCAGATCACTTTGCGATCTAATCGGATGGTTGTAAGCAGGAACTTCCTGCTTAAAACAAATAAATGACTATGTTTAAGAATATGTTTGACAGTAACACTTAAGTTCTGTAATGGTTTAATGGTACTATTACAAATCTGAAAGCCGCTGGTTTGAATCTACTGTGCGATATATAGCGTTATAAATAATATATTAAATAGTATTAAATACCATTTTTATAGTTTAATTTGTTAAGTGAATCAGTTTCTGAAAATGCGAATTTCTGGATTGTATTTATCATTTATTTCGATTATGATTTTTTTTCTAACTTATCTTCTATTTATTATCTTTTAGATAAACTTCGTACAATTATAAAATATAAAATACAAGGAAAGTGCTTTTAGATTAAGGTGTTCTCTTTCGTCTCAGACTGATGCTAGAAATACTCATATCGGCAAACTGTCGGATACCTTTAAACACGTAATGAAATGCCCACTCTGTATCATCCACATACCAATATTTTAAAACTTATTTTAGTTGCTTCTTATCTATTTGTTAAATATATAACATGTAAAAATGTAGATGGATCAGTAAAGTCCGATATAATTGTATGCGCGTTTGACCTAGAGTTGGAACGAAACGCAAAGAAAGAGTTGCACCATGACTATTGGACAGACATTAAAATTAAAATACAAGGAATAATAGTTGTGCAAATTTTTTAATTTGAACCTTGGTTTACGTCTAATATAAATTTAAATACAGAAGAACAATTAAAATTCACATATACTTAAATACGTTACGAAACGTATATTTTTTAAATAAAGAAATGCATTGCATGTTCCAGGCCTTTGCTAGATATGCCAAAGATTGGAAAAGCACAGGACAGAAGAATTCACATGTAAGCCAAATGTAAAAACCAAGAACATATCTGTGATGGATCATTATAAAATTATTAAATTAGCAAACCCAACAAATACCGCCTAGGAACTGTCAGTCTGCACAGGAGTCCGACTGGGGTACCTACACTGGATTTACCGAGGTCTAACCTGCACATCCCTAGGAGTTCCTCAAATAAAAGCAATGAAAAGGAAATAAATCTATTTGGATAAAAAAATGCCCAAGCGTGATGTGTTGTTAGACAGTTTATGACGTCGTTAGTGACGTTATTGAAACATATTTCCACTTGGTATCAAGAAGAGAGGGAAGTATCATTTCCATTAGAAGAACTAAACACACTTGTCGATTGTAAATAAGATAAGAATTTTGAATCACGAAAAGACATACCAGAGAAGAAGTGTAAATGTTTGTAGCATACTGTTCATGTGTAGATGGAATTGGAAAATACTTTTTGTTAAGAGAGATTGAGAGAGAGAGAGAGAGAGAGAGAGAGAGAGAGAGAGAGAGAGAGAGAGAGAGAGAAAGAAAGGTCTGCAATGACAGTAAACTGTAATTGCGACAAAACACTTGAGCCGAGTCATAACTCAAATACAGATAAACAGTAGTAAGGTGGTTTGCTTAGAGACGAACAATGAAAGAAGTGAAAGTTATATGAAAAACAATCCACCAGAGGACTTGTACTTAGACCTCACAAAACACCAGACTGTTAAAAGAATCAATATTTTTGACAAACACGCAAGAAAACGAGTTAGTAAGTAGAGATGGCCTTTGTATGATAAGATTGAATCAAAGTACCAAAGGCCATTTTTTGTCATATAAATTGTCACAGGAATACTAAAAGGATGGATAAAAAACAGTACTGCTCACAAGTACTGGGAGATTTTTACGATAAACACAAACATTGTTTTCATAATGAAATGAATGACACGGTCGTATGCATATTAACACATTTAGTAAAACTTGAAAACGCGTTAGTTAATGCTTTACATAGTTCAGTTAACTGTAAAATCGACAAATTCAAGACATGGCACAAAGACATAGACAAAAACCTAACAATTACCGCTTGGAAACGGCAAAACAACGTTTAAGGGCGCCGATGGCCGAGCGGTAAGAGTCGCCAAGTGCGTGGTTTAGTGTCTTGATAGGGGCAACAACTTTCATTTTAGTTGATTTTCCAGTATTTAGAGGACGACCGAGACCGAGGGGAAGGGGGTGGGGGTGACAATGTGTTTAATAGCCACGAACGAATAACGCAAAAAATGTAGTTAATTTGCATTAGCTAATATCTAACTGTTTTATGCCACAGTTTATATTCTAGTTCAAATGCGTGTTCGTAAGAAGCAGAGATGTTTGTAACGCATCAAAAGAAGATATAATTTATTACAATCTTAAGTTTGGGCGTCGAAACGACAGTTCTCAAACTACACAGAATCAATAAAGAAAGGTTTCAAATGAATTAAAACTTTATTCAAGCATAAATATAAATATCGAACTTGCCAACTATTTATTTGTTATTTCTGAAAGGGTTTTGGCATATTTTTGCTGAGGCATATATAATAAGAAGTATAATTATACATGTTTTACGAAAATGTAATAATACATTTCCTAAATTTCGGGACACAATTGAAATTAAAAAATGAATAAAATATGATAGAAGTTTTTAAATAAAATATACTTTTATTGTTCATTATGCACATGAGTTTTCATGGTGTACATATACAGAATATCAAGTTAGTGTCGTTATAGATAAATGTTATCATGCGAGGCTAAGAAAATCAGAAAGCACGAGGCTTTGTCGAGTGCTTTCTGATTTTCGGGCCGAGCATGATAACATTTATCTATATCAACACTAACCTGGTATCCTTTTATCCTACATCAACATTTTTTATTCAATGGATTAAAAAGGTAAACCTTTTAATTTACTGCTACTGCTCCTTCCCTACATGATCTGACATTCCAATGCAATACGAAATTCATGCGCGACTATATAGTAATTCGGCTATAAGAAATAGCTCTATGTTAAAATTGAAAAAAAAACATGTAAATAAACATGTTATTTATTTTATTTTATTTGCAATATACATAAGGTTGTAATTTTTGTAATAACGATTATTAAAAATAATGGTTGGAAAATAGCAACAACAAAAATCACACCCTGGTGATAAGTTATACATGTAATGTGTAATGTCATGGCCCTGTAACATTAAATTTGCTAGACACATGATATTCGGTTTTTTTTGTGTGTTTGTGGTTGTACCAAACCGTTTGCTCATTGATTTTTAATTGTTGATGACAATGAAATCCTGGTCATTGAGTATAAGGCCATAAAATTGCGAAGATATTTGTGTTTCTGACAGGGTGACTTGAGAATTTGGGAGACATGTTGGGACTGGACGTCGTGTGTTGATATGTGTATTTTTTTGGAAGACAAGCTGGAATAAATATGCATCGTCTACATTTGGTTTGCGTGGTGTTTCTTGGGGTGCTGGTGCAAAGTGAATGTTAGAACAACGTTTTTTGCTGGTCGTCTGTAATTGAAGAAGAATTAATCAATGATTGTACATTTGTGTGCCCAGTTATAGCCATTATTTCAGTCAGTGGAATGTTGGCTGAACGAAACTCCTGAACAAGGTGTTTTCTGGCCGATTTTGACGGTTGTGTTTATTGTTGCAGACTTTAAAATTATCTATTGGCAAAATCGTATTTTATATTTATATTAAATAGAACTTCGGATGACTATGGTGTACTGTCCGGTAAGCTCAGTCGGTTAAGACGCCGCTATTTAAAACTTCATTCCTGTCTGCAGGACAGATATCGAGACCTTCCTTATGCACCGCCCCTCCCTTTTTTAATGGCCTCGATTGCTCTATTTAACCAATCTTCATGTTGTGGGCATTTTGTGGGTAATAACAAGCATAATTACGCGATGGATGAATTCCGTTCACGTAAACATTCCTTATCGTGTCGTCAGAAACAGTAGTCCATCTTAGAGCAGGTGCGCGAATATCGGTTGAAAAGGCTCATCGTAATCATACAGGTTATATCAACCGATATATTACAGAGATGGTGGGATAAAATGCGAGTTCATATAATACGAGACTGATGATAAAGTGCTACTTAAGTGTAAATACATACTAGGACACGACATGTTATACCTCCTCGTTCTTTTTAGGAGGCAGAGGGAATACTTGCATCATTGATAAGCTAATCAGTTTTTTTTTTATATTTTATCCATGACCTTCTTTACTTCTGATAGTAGCTGACCTACAGCGAACGTATTCACACAGTTGTCAGTAGTATTTCTTTACCATTTATTATTGGCATTCGGTGATATTTCTTCGATTGTGTCGGTGCGATGTATCAAAAACAAAACAAAACATTTCGTAGTCTGTATCTTAGATCGAATATATAACAACTGTGTACCTTTTCTCCTTTCTGTAGACATCTATTTTCGGTGTCTACACATTATGCAATTAACTGGTACAATACTTTGTTGCAATAATTTGTCTTGCCAAGGTTTTTATAGCATCATAAGTGCAGCTATGGTGCTTAAATGCCAACGATAATTATTGTTAGACGATGTCCCTAGATACCTTTATTGGCTCCCTGCCTGGAAGAATAAACGTCGTCGTTTTCTTATTTGGCAAATCGATGTCAATTGTCTGAAGCAGTGCATATGCCTGATGCGATAGTGTTCTCCCTTGAAAGATATAGACCAGCGCGACTTTGCTGATTGATACGAGTGTGGCTTAACTCAGTGCTAAGCATTTAATACAGTACCAACTGTAGCCATTGTTGTTGAACATATAACCAGTTTAAATCTTTACAAGTACAATTAAAAGAGAATATGCATAAACGGCACATGAACCGTAAATTCAGTGTTTTTAGGTTGATGTATTCGAACTGATCGAAAGTGTTCAATGATTAATGATGGGAGTTTGAAAATCAATATAATCCGTAACCAATGTTGCTTGTATTTTTGTTGCGTATGTTTTTTTACATTTTTATTTCATTGTTTTGTCTTTGTTACATATTACCAACATAATAATAGTCATATCGGCGAGGTCCAACTAACTATATGTATTTGTGGAGGAAAACCTTAGACATGCGCTCGGAGCAGAGCAGGTCAGCTAAAGTTCTAGCTTCGACCGGTACTCGAACCCACGCTATGAGAGGCCATGGGAGTATTTCCATGGCAACCATTTCCGCTCGGTCAATGGTTTACCTATTGTTTCTTTACTACATATAAAGAAGAGCGCTTAAGTTATGAAATTTTGGGCAAAAGAAAACAAAACACTCCTTACCATATCATTCCTAACTTAATTTCAGTTTGTCTTTTTCATTCCTATTTTAATTTTATTTTTTATTTTTTGCTGTCAACATTGAATCATAACAAAAGATAGCTCAGAGGAATAAACGCTATAAAAACATTTTACAAAAATCCTATAAACATTTCTGCAAATTAAAATTTAATCAATTGTTTGTAGACAGAAGTCCATGCATATTCATGTTAAATATAAATATGACAACAGAGATAAGGCTTGCGCAATTATAAAAACAACAGATATCTCATTGGAACGGTCTGATGGCAGCATAACATAATTGATGTTTTAACAAGGTTTGAAAGGAACAAAGCTAGCACCAGGTTTTCTCTTTGCCAAAAATCTAATATAATAAATAATCTACATACATGTACTTGCAAATATTTGGGGGGGGGGGGATAAACGATCATATGTCAGTAGGTACATAAGCAATGCAAGTTAAGATGTACACAACTAAATGGTAAAACAGAGAGTGAAGTAATCGTTTGAAATTTTAAATTCGAAAGACAAGTAGGAGACATTGCACAAAAAGAGTAAACCGAGCAGTTACGGCCTTGTAACGGTTAGTCGGCATTTTTATTAACTAACGTGCTTTCTGGTGGTTTTTCTTCAAAGCAGTGTGCACACAATTTAAGCCATAGAAATGTAGGCAAATACTCACATTATTTATAACAGAGTAAAATATAAACAAATCACATACGCAAGACATCGATATATACAAAGATGGCTTTAAGCTTTGGGAACATAAGGGTTTTTTCTAAGCGAGGAATGTTATATATGAAATATAACATCAACATGAGAAAGCAAACAGCAAACAGTACAAAGAATTCTTATAAACAACATAGCACAGATTGAACAGTATTAAATATTTACACGAAATATCTCGTTCAGGATTAAAACAAAACAATGTTCAAAGAAAAGAAGAATGACAATCAACACCACATGGTAACCGATATGCATACATATATGTGTGTGTGTGTGTTTGTGTGTGTGTGTGTGTGTGTGTGTGTATATGTGTGTGTGTGTGTGTGTTTGTGTACGTGTGTGTGTATGTGTGTGTGTGCGTGCGTGCGTGCGTGCGTGCGTGCGTGCGTGCGTGCGTGTGTGTGTGTGTGTGTGTGTGTGTGTGTGTGTGTGTGTGTGTGTGTGTGTGTGTGAGTGTGTGTGTGTGTATGCAAAGTTCAAAGTAATTATACATATATTTGACCGAAAAATGATGGTATTTTTAAGAATAACTGGTGGGCTTTCGATAACGTCGAGTTCGTGGTTACATTGTATTTGTCGATATCTATATTTTCCATTCCTCACATCCATTGTATCGGTATATCGATGAAGATGGAATTATCGTGGTATTAACGCAGCAAATCTATTTTACTTCTACCCGTTTGTATAGGTAGCAAGACTGCATCGTCTATCACGAATTCAGATTTGTGTACCGGTCTCATGATCATGATCATGTTTCTTTGCCATTCACGACCGTAAAGTTTTACACATCGTTGGTAACAGTTCTAGCTGAAAGCTAGCTGATTAAATTGCTTTCATAGTTTCACTGTTTGTTTTAAGGACACATATACTACAAATGGTTGACATGGAAACCAGACTAGGTCTGTCGTAGTAAACGAGACTCTTTTAGCTAAGTCTTGTCGTTTTAAGGTTCGTATCTCAATTATCTTTACACATAATCTTTATTTGTTTTTATCTTGCTTTATTTGGACATAGTTAATATCTGAAGAATTATATTATGTTTTTGATAAATTTCTTTTTTTAAAACAATAATTGAGTAAAAAATAATCCACGTAAAAGTGCCCGAGAACTGTATTGGTGTCTTCCGTAATAAGAACATAATAAAAATAAATGCGGATAAAGCATTAAGAGCTAAAGTACCGGTTAAGTACCGGTTATGCGAGAGGAAACATGGCCTGCAGAAGTCTAATAATCAGAGATTTCCCGATGTTAGGACACTCGCCGCGACCCAGAACCGCATCCCCAAACACACACAGATACATTCATTTTCCGACAAGCGGTTTTAATGATGTATGTAAACTTAGTGATAAAATGATAAAAAATGATTACTTATGAATGGAGTTGGTTTTATCCATAGGATATATCTATTTAGCAAAGATAATGTATATGAAGATAATAACTGTCTTAAGATATCCTGACTACAACAGATTCGCTATGTATATGTGCCTTTACACGAGGAAATTGTTTGTCCAGATGACGGAATATCCAGATAATCTGCTTGACATTTACAGAGATTAGCAGCAAACAAACCTTAAACCAAAACAATAAATTGATTTCCGATGAATATAGTGAATTTGCAGAAATTTTGAGATTTCCTTATGACAACTAAAGGTTTAAATGAAATATTTTCTGAAACTAATTAAATTACTGCATAAAGAGTATCCATAAATATACGAAACTGTATTGTACAAACATTCAAAATATTCGTGATTTGTAAGCCTCGATCCGGTAAACTGGGAACATCGGTTGTTCAAAAGGAGTTCTTTTTCAAATTTGTTAAATTATATTTTGCTAGCGCGTGTAAACGAATAAAATGTAACAAAAATGTATGTTTACAACATTTGAAACCCGTAAGGAAGGTTATGGCTGCAAGTTTTTACTCCGGTTTCAAATCAGAATTTAAGATGTATTCCATAAAAACTGTCAGCAACCCTAAAAAATATCTTTCACAATTTGCATATTATCGTAGATCGCATAATTAATGTGCCTAATTTAACAGTGGAACGTGGATATATCTAGCAGATACCGTCGTATATATAATACAATTCTCCTTCTGAGAATCAATATCTGTATAACAAACAACTTTGACACACTTCTACAGCATCATACGAAACACACAGGCAAAGTAGAACAGGCAAATATGGTGGCATATGTAACAAAGAGCAAAATGCATGCATAAACATAAACATTGACAGAGTACACTGAAGGTTTAATTGAAACACTTTGCGAAACAATTAATGCATAAAAAGGATGCATAAATATACGAACCACTCATAATTTGTAAGCTGAAGCCACATGCATGAAGTGAAGTGACAAATGCTGCGTTGCTTGTTTCTGTTATATTTGCATTAAACATACCAATTAATGTCTGATTCTTATAGTGGCGTATGATATGTTTCGTCCTCCGACCTAATTGTATTTTTGTATTCCTTGTATATATTCTCCCTTGTTATACATTTTGCAGACAAAAATCCAAAAGATACTGACTTATATCACTTGAAACGTTTTCTTTCAATCAATTATCTGTTATTATTATGATTTCTGCAATTAACACACACAATTCTCTGAATGTTAAGTCAAGTTTCTACATCATAATAACGTCGTTGGAAACTACAGACAAGGGTGTTTATCATTAAGATAAATTATTATAACATCACATGCATCAAGGTTATCAATCAGAACGGGTTCACCCTGACCAGGTGCTGGTTAGATTTCAGTTGTCAACAATTTGCAGAGCTTGGCTCAATCATTTTTATTTTAATTTAAAAGGTTTTTCCGAGACAAAATCTCATTTATAAGAAAGACGATTTCCTTGTTAACAGATATGCATTAATCAGAAATACAGTCACGCATAATCCGGAAATAGAATTCTGATGGGTATGTGTTTCATTAAATGCAAAAACGGATAAGCAAGTTGAAAAGCATAACGTAATGAAACATCAGATTCACATAATATTGTAACATTGCCTAATATCATTTTCGATAATATATTTATCATATACACACTGCCTGGATCAGGTTAACTGGGGACAACGGTTGTTTAAAAGAAGTTCAGAGTTCTTCTGCAAATGTTGACAAATTATATCTTGCTAGCCTAGCGTGTGTGAAGGAATTAGATAGAATAAAAAGAATTCATGTGCAAAACATTTGAAACCTGTAAAAAAGATAATGACTGCAAGTTATACCTCCGCTTTCAAATCAGAATTTTAGATGCATTCTATAAAAAAAAACTAAGTCACCCTGAAAATAGCTTACGAAATGTCCATATTATCGTAGATCGTATAATTAATGTGCCTAATTGACAAATGAAACGTGTATATCTCTAGCAGATACCGTTGGTATATATTATAAAATGTTCCTTCCGAGAATCCATATATGTCATATATTCATGTTTCAAATAATGTTACAAATTGAGGAAAGAGCAAAATGTATGGATTAACATAAAAATGGCTAATTACGTACGTATAACGATTGTGAAAATTAAGGTATTTTTTTACGGACAGACCAACTTTCAAATACGATAATAAACATAACACAGTCATCGGATAATTGTATTTCTGTAGCTGTAGTAGTATTGATTTTTGCTAAATGTTTCGGTTTGCGAGCTCTGAGTGGTGGTGTTCTTATTTAGTCATTTCGCAGGAAAATATTGCCATATTGCCATCATGGGACTCGCTCTAGAAAAGTACTTACATTAATTTTGTTACCATTTATGTCAACACTTCCTGTTTTGCAGCAGCATTTTACAGACGTTTTTAATTGCGAATCAACTTGGCGTTTCATAATATATAGTCAAAGTCTGAAAGAATATTTTTGCACTAGTTATATAAAATTGAGAACATAGAATAATTTTTACAAGAACACTTTATAAAAAATATATATTTTCATGTACAGTTTAGCTTGTTGTATTCCTTAAAACGTTGCAGTTCAACCCAAGTTGCTGTTATGCATCGTGCTGTATAAAATATGCAGATTTAAATATTAGTTTAAATGAAAATACATCCTTCTGTTTGGTAACACTGAAAGGCCGCCGAATTAGTTTTTAAGACTTTGAGATTTAGTCGACTGTGCGTAAATAGGAATTCCTTGCATTAAAGGAGAAAATGTTTAAGAACACCTAATGTTTGACATTTGAAATAAGTTGTATAATGGTTTAAATGTTTTATTACAGATCGGAAAGTCGCTGGTTCGAATCCGCATTGCGATATATGTCTTTAGCGTTATATATGTTTTCAATATTATTATAATTGCCGTTCAAAGAGTTTAATATTTTATAATCATCACTTCTAGATTGTATTTAATCATACATGTCTTATTTGTTATTTTTCTGCTTTATGTTCTATTTATTACCTATTAGATCAACATTACAAAATTATAAAATGTGTCTGTAAATTACAAGCAAATTCCCTTTTGATAAAAGAGTACACTGTGTTCCCTGACTGGTGTTGAATTTACTTATATCTTTCTGTATAATAGACACACAACATGGCAGTATATTGAAATTGCGACAAATGTACTTGAAACGAGTCATTAGAAGAATACAGAGAAACGTGGTTTGGTGGTTTTCCTCAGAGACAAACAATAAAATAACAATGATTTTTCTTTTAAATCCAAAAGAATTCTTATACTTGAAACTCACATAACACCAGTCTGCAAAAAGATCCCTTATATTTTAATAAGAGACAAACACACAGTTAACGAGTTTATTGGGTAGATGTAGCGATAAAGTACCAATGGTCATTTTTCCTCAAATAAATGTCTACACTCCAAACAGGATGTGTAAAATGACAACATGGATTATATGCTGCACGGGGAGATTTTAAAGACAGTCACAGTTCAAGAAATATTTATGTTTTGATTATAAAACATGACATGGTCGTATGAGTATTAAAAGCGTTAAACAGAGCTATATGTGTACATATGCCAGTTAACTGTAAAATCATCATATTCAAGATATCATACGTAAGAATAAACAGAATCTTAACATTTATTGCCTTGAAACGGTAAAAAACGTTTAGATAACGCCAATGATCGAGCGGTAAAAGTCGCCGATGGTACCTCCCTCAACGCAAGTTTTTGAGTAAGGGCGACAAATTTCATGTAATTTGATTTTCCAGTTGATTTACTGTGCGCCTCTAGTTTTGTCACTAAAATATGTCTGGGATGTTCCAGCACCAATAATTAGCTGAACGTCGCCAGTATGGCTATACTTGCGTTCATGCGATGTAACATTTAAATATAAAGAAAGTCCTTTAGCCATAAAAATGTTATATATAAAAAAATGAATTTGCAAATTATGACTGTTCATTATCAGATTTTGATTAACATTCACATGGCAAGAGAGAATACCTTTATTTAGCTAATGATAGTCTGCTCTCTAATTCGTACAAATTGCTGAGAATGTCAAAATAATTACGCACCATCTACAAACTTCATGAAAACATATCGGTTAAACTGAAGCAAAATGAATTTCACAATTTCAGCCAAAACAATAACATTTCTCCATACAAATTTGCCACAGGCTTATACCTTTGTTTTCCCCAGACAAAATACCAATACAGACCGCCAAGCAGCAACCTTTCTGTTCTTTAATAATATTTCGTATAAGCAGTGAACTTTTCATGGAAATAATATGGTATATTACGTCAACAGACAAAAGTATGTAATAACATTATTGGTAAATTTCATAGAACTCTGAAAACGTGTAAATACTGTCTACAACAATGGAACAATTTAATCTAATAGCAGACAGATTGGGGTTTGTTATTATTGATATATTATTTAATATTAGTTCACAAGTGTGCATGTTTTATCTATGTTTCTTTTATGTGTAACTTTGAATGACTTTTGAATACTTTGACTTTATGTTGCTTTTCTGTTAATATGTTCATATGATATTTTGTAAGCGAATGCATTTTACCTTGTCTCATTTTGTTCACTTTTACGTTAATGTGTGTGTGACTTTGTCTAGTAGTAATTTAAATTTTAATATTTCGTGGCGTTTTTAAAGGACATTTCATACATGTGTATTTGTCTTGCAATAAATACGAGGAATCTCTTGTGTCACTGGTTGCATGTATGTTATAATTCAATGTATAAAATAACAAAAAAATGATGTGTTGCTCTTTTTTAAGTATTTGAGTTGGTTATTATTCCATTAAAGTTAATTGGGTGGTCGAAAACAACGAGACTCTAGCATGTGTTATTTGTATTTGCTACAAATATAAAGATGAGTGTCTTCATTGTTTCTTAAAATAAATGTACATGAACATTTAGCGCTATACAATGGCCATTTTGTTCGCCATATTAAAATAACCACATTTTTAAAACCATATGTGAAACATGGGGTCGTTTGACGACGTTGAGGCAGTGCATCGATGAGTAAGAAGCAACAAAGCATGCATTTATACGCATGACTTATCAATATTTGTATAAATGCCATGACGTTGTTTGATTTTTTTAACGACAGTTTGTTACAACTAAGAGTTTTATGCGAAATAGTGCAAGGCATGGTGGCTTATTAATGTCACTTTGTCTTTTCCACACACAACACTGACATGCTTATTATGTGCTAAATACAATGTAATTAACTTCAATGATAGTTTACTCGACTGTAAATACATGGGGAAGGTGAAAATAATGTGTTGTTGATGCTTTACTGTTGGAAGTTGTTAAAAGGATAATGACGATGTGAGCTTGAAAGCAAAAAGTCGCTATAAAAACAGTGGTGTTAAAATGGCATTTGTAACAGTAAACCACCTTATTGAGATATCAATTATAATAACGTTTGTAAAGAAAAATACGGAATGATATCAATGAAATCAATTTCACAACAACAAATGACACGTTATCTATATACATTTGACTTATTGATAGAGCCAGTTTTACCACGCCCTCGAAAGGTCATAGATCAACTCCGACAATATTGAATTGGCAGTTCTAGAACTGTCAATTGCTTTGACATTGATTATAAACATAATGACGAGATGTTATGTGGATACTGCAAGTTTCTGTTAAAATACGAGTATAAACCAAAAGAAAGGCGACATAACAGTAGTTGCTTGTTTTCTTAGCCTGACCCATTGCCTTTTCACTAAACTTAAGTTCTGATATAGAGGACAACCAAAATCAGGATTTATGTACAATAATATCATTCAAAAGATTTATTCAGTAACAATGAATAAATATTTCAAGCACATAATTGCTTTTAAATCCCGTGAAATGATTGACCTATCACACTGTCTCTATTATTATAAACAAGTGTAAACAAGTGACCATGTTCCAATGAATAATGTCTTCTGATTGTTCGCGTGCCGGAGAAATGATGTCATGGGACGAAGGAATCGATCGGTCAATGCTGTCCATTTCGCATTTTTCTCTCTAAAATTCTTATACCACATGTAATTGAAATTATTTCTCCTCAATTAACCAATGCTCTTTTACCTTTTTTATTGCCTTTGATACATATAGGTACATTCAGTCAAACCTGACCATGCAGCTGACATTAATATTCTGCCACATGCTGTAGCTGTTATCTGCACACAGAAACCACATTACAACAGTTATTCGCATAATAGACAGAACTGAAAAAAGTGTCATTCCCTCGTTCATACCTTAACCTCAAACCATGTTGCTTCATTTATGACTTAATTCACGGCATCGACATCAATCATCATCATTGCTATAGCATAATAAAAATAAATATAATAATTACACAAACACAATTACCCAGAAATAATTAAACGTTGCACCTGTCTAAAGAAACGTTTTTTTTTACTTTCAATGGGTAGTCTATTAATACACGTTTAACTATATTCAGTCCTTACACATGATTAGTTTATCTACTGCAATAAAATGTATCTTCGGCATCAATTTATTCTTTATGCAGCATACAATACTAACAGTATGGAGACGTTTGTTCATAAAATACATACTTATTTATACCGAATTTGTGTTCTACAAACTGAGCTTAACAGTGTCTTCTTTGTCAAATCGACTGCAATTTTCGAAACAACTATATTGAGATCCGTCTTTTATACTCTGAAACAAGCAACATAATAAAAAATAAACTTAGTTACTGATAAAAAAAATAAGAAAAATAAAACCAGAAAAATGCAGAGAGGAATATTGTTTTATTAACAAATTGGTAGACGTTTAAACCTGTGAATCGTTATTCTTTTTTAAGACAACCACAGTTGTGTTCTTAAAGAAGCCCTATACGTCTGCAGTCCAGGATGTCTGTGGAGAACATGTTATAATACGTAAAGCGAAATAGAATTTGTAGAAATGACAGTTGTCTGTACCCAGAACAGAAATTTTCCAAGATTAATGCCTGTGTAATCACGTAAGTTTCCTTCATGTAAAAATTCGTGTACAAAATTAAACCTTTGTTTACCAGACCATCATCATATCATTATCCTATGACGTCATAACAGAGCTCTTATTTTCCGTCATTGTTTGGACCGGGTTTTTCCTTTCATATTGACCTGTCTCTTGTTGAACTTTTTAGTTGTCGGGGCATTTATTTAGTGAACAAAATTTTTAATATTTTAGATACTGTTGTATTTATCTTGATTCAAAAGTTCGATTTTATTTACAACCAAGAAGTTTGTCTGGTGTTTCTAGTAGAAATAATACCTATCTATCTTCTAAATACCATGAAGACATTTTCTATTAAGTCACTACTTTCTTTTATCGACGTCATAACTTATCTTAAAAAACCGCTCAGGAAGTGCGAGGTTAGAGGTTTATAAACCCGGTTTAAGCACCCCAATCGGTCTCTTTTACAGACTGACCGTTCCAAGGTGGTACCTTTCGTTTGCTCTTTTTGTTTAATTGCTGATTACAGATAGTTTTTACCTTTTGTATTTGGCTTGCAGGTGAATTTCTTTGTCCTGTGGCTTTTTAACTTTGGTATATGCAGCAATATTTGACTTTGTCATATTTTCTTTTTATAGTTGTAAGGTTTGTTAATTATATTCATTATATTCATTGTGCAATTCTCTTTGTCCCGAAGCAGAATGTAGACGGACTTGTACTTTGATGGTATACTTTTAATTTCATTTTTTGTCATAAAAATACTTCAGATGCCTATTTATGGGCTTGCCGTTCCTATGTGGTTACTTTTTATTTTTCTCTATTTATGTTTTTGCTTGGCTCATTGTTTTTGCATCTTTTCAATTGTGTTGATCGGCCTTTATGTAATGATAGTTCATCATTTAATATACCTGACTTTATCATATTTTGCTATAACTTTGATGATCATTTGGAATATGTGTAGTACAGCATATTTCATAATTAAAACTCATTTCATTATAAAACAAAGCTAGACGCAATGCAAACGGTACAGTTAAGTAAATAAGCCTCATTATGTGCCTTTAAAGTTCAGCACGTAGGACAATGTACTAAATGTATGAGATTTGTGTGATCATTCATTTGTTTCTGTTATTCAAATCTTCAAATACTAATAAAACTCTGAAGGAAAGGGTGTGCAAAAGATTTCATTGGCATATACAAAATAGGAGGCGGTTTAGGTACTAATACACGTAAACATGCAAAATATAAACAACAATTACATTTTATTTTGTGATTACAAAAGCCCTATTACGATAATATACACAATTCTACATGACTAAAACAGATAGTATGTGTCTGTTATGCATTGACTTTAAAGTTGTATTGCATATATATATAAAACGAAACATGAGACTTTTACTAGCAGCAAATTTTATGATCAAATCTCAATTATATATCGTTTTCAAAGTGTAAACTCGACTTCAAGACAAAACTGGAGTAATGACTTGCAAATGCTGCATTGGCAGTAGGTGAGTATAATTAGATGAACTCCTGGACTTTAGTCAATACCGTTTTTCAAGATGTATTTTACCGACGAAAAGTGTGAATATTTCTTTTAACAAAGGAAACAATATGCTTGTTTCGAAGAGATCAGTCAATTTGTGTGAATTTGTGTGACTGGTACATTCGACTTGCATGGGGAAAAGTTCTTTGTTTTAGTTAACGAAGGTTATGTTTTATTTAGTCGTTAATCTGGACTTTTTGCTTAAAATGCAAATGTAAATGATAACATTAAAATACACAAAACCTCTTATGTATATTTACATGTAAAACTATCTTGATAGTTTCTATGTTATAAAAGGAGAAACTATCGATTGATCGTCAAATATACTCCGCTCTAAAAACTACGTTCACAGATAAACAAGCATACATATAAAGCTAGACAGAATCGATTAAGAATGGTTTCAAATCTATCAGAACTTCGGCCAAGCATAAACATAAACATCGAACTAACCAACTATATTCCGTTATGTTGGCTATAAGATAATATGTATTGCTTTATAAGCTGCACATATATCAGCCGACAATACGCAGACAAACATAACAGTAAATTGAGTTAGACCCTGACAAGCCATCTGACTTTTGATAAAACAGTAGAAACAGAATGCTTGTTGCTGCATGTGTTGCAATCTCTATCATTACTGTATTTATGTTGTATTGTGTATACATTGTTATAACGACGATGCAAATGAGAGCTGCAAATGATAGTTGTTTAAAACGTAATGTCGGTAACCCTTATTTTGAAAAGCCAAAACATACGCCATAAATGGACGATACACATCTGACCTTGCTCAGTATTCCATATCCCGCCATTGACCAAAGACAATAAATAAAATGAATAAATGTGTGTATTTTGCTTTCTTTTTTTATTTTAACATAGTCACAAATAACAAAAACACAACACAGGCTTAATAATGTTGTCTTGCAATAGGCCTATGAACTAAACCAAACTAACAGGTTACGGGCAGATAAGTATGAACTGTTATGATACCGAAATATAAAAAAAAATGTTGTTTTTTACCTTGACGCAAGAAAGAGTTTCATTATTTCTACGTTTAAAAATGGTGTTTAATTGCAATATTGTTTTAATAGATGTTTAAGGGGCAGGTGTTGGACTAACTATTGCTAAAGCCGTTATCACAGGGCTAAAAATCTTGTTTGAAGCTGGTGCGAGAGAGTGTTTTCTGTTTGAGAACATGTTTATACCGAAGATGATTATAAAGGAGCAATGGCGCTATCTCAATTATCGTGTATAGACCGGAATGACAAGGAATACTTAGTAGCTTATTTTGTTACTTTAAATATTATAAAAGCATTATTTTGATACTTTGTATATTACAAAAGCATTCCCAAGCAAATGTTTCTTATTTTGTAAATATACTGTATCAATCAGTAAGCCTGCTTTTTTATTTATACACTTTGTTTTCGTCGATTATTGCAAAACCTTTCCGATTATTGTTTTTACGTTCAGTCAAAAAGACGTTTGGGAGTGAAATAAAGAGCCGCACAATAAGAACAGAAGAAGGTGTTGCGTTTATGGACATTTGAAGGATTTTTATGTATATACATGTTGTTTATTGTAGCGATTAGTTAATTGATTGTAAATATTCTGTTTAGCTGACGACTTTTACAGTATGATCTATGCATAAAAATGTATCCATTGCCATCTCAGTGTATCAATAAGCATCTTAAATACTAAGACATCAGGCCTACATTTTGCATTTTGGCAGTGTCAATTTATGTACAAAACATTAGGAAAATATTACGTCTTTTAAAACTTATTGTATGTCACTGTTTGGATTGGGTTTTTTTCAAACTGTTCTCTCTTTAGAAACAGTTAATATGCTGAGGCTTTTATCTTCTGTACACCTTTTGCAAATTATAATAGTTCAATCAATTTTTATATATTTGGACGTATTATTATTTGCATTTAGACACACGTGCTATTTGTTAGTTATCTCAATTTTATGTTGTTTTTATTTACACTCTCTTCAGAAAGAGCGAGGTTGGAGCGCTTTTCGTGCAAGCTTTAAGCGCCTCAGTCGGCCCTTTGCGACAGTTATCATGTTCACTTCCCGATCCATGTGCTATTTGTAAGTTGTCTTACTTTTATGTGATATCCTCATGCCAGCTTTAAGCCCACTCGGTCCGATTGCCAGGGCAGTAACTGTTGATTGTTTGCCTTTCTCTAGCGGTAGTTAAATTTTTAATATTTATTGCATCTTTCTCATCTTTCATTGGCAAACCTATCGGTTATCCGACGCAAAAGCAACTTTGTATGATGTCCAACACTCAGTTTACTTTTGACACTCTATCTTTGAAAGCATTCAATTTACCGATTGCTGACTCTTTGCTGGTCATGTCTACGGGCTGCAGCCATGTTTACAATTTTATTCAATGCCTTATTGGTTTTCTACTTCGTTGAAATCAGTTGCCGGCTTAAGGCATCAACATAGTCTAAGTGCAGCTTTTCTGCTTAAGGTCCATAGACGACCTGCCTAAAACAAAATCTCTTGAAACCGATTTTGATTTTTTTCTTCAATGACAAATCAATTTCAAACGTGGAAATGGTATTCGGCTTTAATAACAATGTTAAGACACAACTTTCCTACATATCCATTGCATATTATTATATTATTATATGTGGATTATGATTAAATTATATCTGTTATTAGAATACACATGCAGCCCATTTATTAGAGATAAATGAAGGGGTTACAATAGCATATTTTTACATTTTAGTAAAGTTGAGTATTAAGTGTTAATCAGGCTTTGTAAATTGTAAAATATGCGTACGTACTTTGAGAATAATTACACAATTACAAACTAGAACTGGTACAAACTAAAGAGCATAAACACACTAGCTAATTTTTAAAGTCTCACAACACGGTCTTCCAATAGAAATAATGATTCTCTCTCTTCTAAGTACCACGTGGACATTGTCTTTCAATTACGTCTCTAGCTTCTTTTAACGTTATAACGTATCTGAAAGAACGTCAGCGCTTGGACATTTTATTCAAATAGATCGGTTTTCTTTTCAGTGCTTGCATTTGAGAAACATCTCAAGAAATGCGAGGTTAGAACTCCGATTTAAGCACCCCAGTCGGTCGATCCCTTTTTGCCGACTGACCGCTCCAAGGCGGTAACTCGTGGATTTGTTGTTTTTATTTAAACTCATCACATACTTGTTTATACTTTTACACTTGGCTTACATGTGAATAATTTTTGTTATGTGCCTTTTGATTTATTTTTTTTTTTTTTTTTTTTGCATTTGTTGCAATGTTCATAGGAAAGTATTTCCCTATAAAAATAATCATGAAAAACAGCAGTACCAACTTGGAGCCGCCAGTCGGCAAAAGGACTTTGGTTTGTTACAACCAGTATACAGAGCTCTAAATTGGCATGTCCTAAAGGGATTTCACAAGAAGAAACTATGAAAATAAGCAAATATCATTTAAATGAGACAACATTCCTTAAGACCCGCATTTATTGTAACAATGTAAAATAAATTTGATAAAATGACTTAATGATAAGTCTATTGTAAACAATGGATGAAATTATTGAAAAATATGTACATGCAGTAAAATATGTACAATATATACATGAGATAAATATCTCCATAACTGAAGAGTTTCTCAGTCAAGAATCAGATAAACTCAAAGTAAAAACAGTTCAAAAGATAACGTAGAATTAGATCAAATCTCGCATCTTGTGAGGAAAAAAGTGATGACGTCCTTTGAAACAAAAATCAAGCATGGGTATAATTATCAAAATTTAAATGAAGAAAACAACACAATTTTAAGTAATGTGCATCGTTTATAAGAAACACATTCCTAATATAATACACAATTAGCCGAGGAAAGAATAAGGAAGTCAGAAAGACCGAAGGTAAGTAAGTCATTTGTGGAATCTCACTTTAAGCAAAATATGGCTTGGTTGGTGACTAAAAGAAAGAAGAGAATATAAAAATATTTTTATTCTAATAAACAAAATCCAATCGGTAACACTAGTTTATCAAAGTAATTGACTGTAAGACTAACAACATTTTAAAACTAAATATGTAAGAGAAGCATTTTAGCATATATCATGATTGTAGTCTGGACTATCAGTTACTCAAAGCAATTACTGTGCCTTATCATCCGCATATAAGAATGCCAACACTTTACGTTAATCACAATTAACATCCTCAAGCTCATTTGATTCACAGACTCATTAAGATAAAGATAAAGAGAAAAAATGAATGTGCAGGTATCTTTCACTCACTATTAATAGCTTTTATTGTTATTATTATTATTATTATTATTATTATTATTATTATCATTATTATTATTATTATTATTATCATTATTATTATAATTATTATTTAATTTCTTTTAGTAGTAGTAGTAGAAGTAGTATTAGTAGTAGTAGTAGTAGTAGTAGTAGTAGTAGTAGTAGTAGTAGTAGTAGTAGTAGTAGTAGTGTTATTATTATTATTATTATTATTATTATTATTATTATTATTATTATCATTATTATTATAATTATTATTTAATTTCTTTTAGTAGTAGTAGTAGAAGTAGAAGTAGTAGTAGTAGTAGTAGTAGTAGTAGTAGTAGTAGTAGTAGTAGTAGTAGTAGTAGTAGTGTTATTATTATTATTATTATCATTATTATTATAATTATTATTTAATTTCTTTTAGTAGTAGTAGTAGAAGTAGAAGTGGTAGTAGTAGTAGTAGTAGTAGTAGTAGTAGTAGTAGTAGTAGTAGTAGTAGTAGTAGTAGTAGTAGTGTTATTATTATTATTATTATTATCATCATCATCATCATCATCATCATCATCATTACCACCATCATCATCATTATCATTATAATCATCATCATCATCATCATCATTTACTAGATCTTACTAATCGGATGTCACTTTGCACATTCAGCTTCTTTAAGTACAAAAGATAAAAAATCCGAACTATAATCTATTGTTTGGAATAGAATATTACCAAACGGTACCTATTTTCTGTTAAAACCGGAGTGTGAACATAAAAGTCCCCTGAAACCTGCAACAAATAATAACCTCCATGAATCGTCTATGGATTTTAAGGACACAGGTTACATTTGACTGCAAGCCAAAATGGGCAAGCTGTCAGTGCAGTTCTATTTCAAGAGATGCATTACCAGTCCAAAAATCGAAAAAGATGAACGCCTGGCATTAAGTCAATTCAGTTATTCGAGATATACGCGTTTTGCCAGATAAAGTTGTGAATAAAATACGGCTTTTAACTAAACAATGTTAATTTAAGTAAAGATTAAGCAATGTTTGCTTCTTTGTGTATTATCAATCCAAACAAAAGATTCTGGTTAGATAACAAGAATTCAGTGCCTTTGTTATTGAAACATGTTATAAGATATCGTTTCTTTTATATTAAATATTCATTGCACATATTATATAATAACAAATGCTTATGATGTCAGTGAATTATGTAAATATACCGTATATAATCTTTCATATACAATACAATACAACATTTTTTGCGTAAAACATATACATGTTTATAGCAATACAATACAATATTCCTTAGCACAACGGACGTGGATCATTTGCAGAGGAGTACTGGCTTAAGTCATTTTTAATATTTACGGATGTATTTGACATTAAATGTATAATTTTTTGCAGTGTGGGCCATGTAAAATAATATGGTATATAACGGTTTTTAATAAGATTTTCGAGATACATGTATAAAGTTATGATCTTAATCTGAATTCAATTGTCAACTCTTTGGATACATACAAGTAGACATGCTGAGTTCCACTAACCTTAAAATCTGACTCCCGCCATTTAAATGTTAAATGTCAGAAAATACTTATTTTTAAGAAAAGAAATATTATCTTATTAGTTTACACTTAGGATGAAAATCATGTTATGCGAAAGGAAAGACAATAAATATGGCGCAAAAAGTTTGGTTCTGTAACACAAGCTAAAATATTTATTGATGGAGGTATAGGTTTCAGTGTGAGAGTTGCCAGTGTCGTCGTAATTTATTAATTGTGAGTTAAACAATGCCATCAAGTGATTCGCAACTTTTTATATGTTCTGGTATATTTACTTTCCTTTAAACAATCGCAATAGCTTTCTTTGCAGAAAACCAATATATTTAATGATTACAATATATGCGTTGTTTGAAGCAATTGACAAATAATGTAAGTATTATCTATGAAAGTTTAATATCTCCAAATTTCAGTGTCCTACATATACGTGCAGTGTTTATTTTACAATAACAGTATGGTATACTGCATCCAAATTCTGCAAATGGCTTTTACAGCTTCATTGAAAACTAGATTTACTCTCTGGCGAGAATCGTCGGGTCTAAATAAAGGGGCAATGTTTTGAATTGTAAGAATAGACATAAGGTAAAAAACGTCTTTTGTTCATATTAACACACGGTACTAGGCAAAAGTAAAACCAAGATTTTTATTTCACAGGACATTTCACCAACTTGAAACTTATCATGCGACAAATAGGCACTGTATAGATATTTACATGTAATTCTAGCCTTATTGATTCTTTCAGATTAGATTTGGCATGTGAGCGGAGAGCTTTCATAATTTAGTAATTTCGAAGTAAAACATTGTTATCTAGGGATCTGCTCTAGGTTGTTAGAATTTCTCTGGCACAATTAAACACATTTTCCATTTCAACTGGCAGACAACTTTGCATAAATCACGTTTATTAGTTTTTGCAATTAAGATTCCTTGATGCGACGCCATATTTAGCGCAGATATAATAAATACGGTAGATAAATTTCAGCAGTATGATAAAGCTATGACAATGTACTTCATAAAATAAATCAAACTTGTAGTTATATTTATATGTGAAGTATTGATGATAGCTGATCAATGTCAGAATAGTGTACACTTAATGGTTAACTCAATATAAATATCTACCACATGTGTTATACATACATGTATGAACACAGTAGACGTATCAATAAGCAATTTCTAATATAATCTTTCATCCTACCTTGTGAGACATAAAATGGTAGGTTATTTGTGCATGACCGGATCAGAGTTCAATAATCGGAGTTTAGTTAAATAAAAGGCGCATCACAATTGTGGAAATAACTGATATTGACCTTAACAAGTGTACTATAAAACACTTAAGATTATTTTTCTTACTTCAGAAAATAGCATCAACACTTTGTATATTAGTTTGAACCAGGAACCTTGCTATAACATTAAGAGGAAAATAACATGAATATTTCTAAAGAAGGAAACTCGGTGAGAGACAATGATTAGATTAATCTCCCAGTATAAACAAACACTCTTGATTCTTAGACTTGATGAACAATCCTATAACCTGGGTGTATGTTTAAATACAAACTGTAAAACTTCTATTCTTTTTTATTTTAATAATTTACGATTTGTAAGGAGAAAGATTTTATTGAAATAAAAGACCAAACGTCATAAAATCAATGTGAGAATCTTTGCTGCGTGATTTCAAGTCTACGGAATACAACATTGTGTACCTATCGTATTCGTTTATACATTATTGATAATTAACTAGAATGAAGAAAGTAGCCAAGTTTAGGTATTTGTGTATTCTTTATGCAGCATTTTGTGCTACAATTCTGGACATGATTCCTTTTAGAAGCCCCAAGATACTTATATCGTCTTCACGTCACTGTACTCAAAGTGGGACTGACACTGTCTTCTTTTGCAAATAGGTTACAGTTATGTGTATACTGTTGGGCTGATAAGCTTTTGAGCTTTTAATCATCCTGTTTTAAACCAACATGCCCGATATTTGCTTAGCGTCTTTGTTAAAGCTAAAAGCATATGTATACTGTTTGTTTGTTTATTCGGTTTATCGTCCCACCAACAGTATTTCAGTTATCTGGAGACTGTGTCCACTTGAAGCAGATATAGTGCTGCCTTCACTGTGTTTAGCATGCCGTGAACATCTGGCATGATACGACACCCAGTCACATTATCCTGACACCTGGCCAACCAGTCGTGGAACTACCCTTATATTTCCTTGAGCGTTAGCAAGGGAGCTATACCACTACCATTTTTACCGACTTTGGTATGTCGCGGCCCGGGATCGAACCCGGGGCCTCCCGTACCTGGAGCCGACGCTCTACCGATTGCGCTACCAGGTCCGGATATGTTTACTGTCTTTGTATAATGGTGATAATGTGGTATTTGCAGTTTCAATTGGATAATCATTAAATGCTATGAATTTATTTTTTTAATCACCAAATTCAATGCAGGTGAAAGAAGAAATGTCATTCCCAGCGGCATTTGTTAAAACATCCACAGATACTGAAGATTTTTGTAGAATATTATAACTATTGTTGTATGTTTGTCTTGTTTGAGAGTCGTTAAAACAACATTACAAATGTTGGAAATGTTCAAAAGGTGAGATAGTTTTATTACAGGAGTTGCATTTGAACATATTTATGATGTCATTGCATTTATATCTAATACACGTGTTGTGTGCATATGTGCAAAAGGCAATATGAAGATCTATTCATTATTGCTACTTACACTGCCTGTATACTGTCCAGACTGCAGCCATTGTACTCTACGTTAAACGTTATTTCATGGAGTCTTAACATATGGGATACATGCAATCTTACACCATTTTCATTCGGAATACTTTTGCACTGCGAAAAAATTATCGACTAAAGGCTGTTAAGGTCAAAAATGCTTTTTCATTGCAACATCATGTTTACCAGCTAAACATGTCATAAGTCATCGTCGGCAACCACAGTACTTTCTTCCGTTACACTCCATACATACCGTGGGAAATTTGACTAGCAAAATCTCGTTTTCATGAATATGCATGAGGCAGGGGAGACAAATCTTCTTCCAATGAAATCGCATGTTACAATAAAATACTCTTCAATCTCAATGACGTCATACTGGGATTTTCTTACTGAAAATAGAAACCAACGCACATGTTTACTCATGGAGGTCGCCATTTTGAATGGTAAACCGAACCTTAGACATAAAACGTAATTTCATTGGCTAGTTATCCGTGGTGGTTTCCTTATGGAACCAATGAACTGCCTCATTAATCATTCATGACTACGAGATTTTCATAGCCAATTGTCCCACGGGTACATAACGCAGCATAGCGGAGTAATGTAACGGGGGATAACCGACGATGGTCATAAGTCATATCTTTTAATACTTACATTACATAACACGCCGTACAATAATTAAAGACACAATATAGTGTTATTGAATTTAGTATAAAAGATAGATGTGTGTGTGTGTGTGTGTGTGTGTGTGTGTGTGTGTGTGTGTGTGTGTGTGTGTGTGTGTGTGTGTGTGTGTGTGTGTGTGTGTGTGTGTGTGTGTGTGTGTGTGTGTGTGTGTGTGTGTGTGTGTGTGTGTGTGTGTGTGTGTGTGTGTCTATATATATATATATATATATATATATATATATATATATATATATATATATATATATATATATATATATATATACAGAGAGAGAGACAGAAAGAGAGACAGAGACAGAGAGAGAGAGAGAGAGAGGTCATACTTCTAAAATAGTGTAATCTTCTCTTTGTTAAACGCGAAATATCCGCACCAGCAGCAGAAAATAGCATCACAATTCGTGTATCGATTTTCAGTTTATGTTAAAGTGGCATTCTGTTAGTGCATACTTCCAAATAAGCATTGTCAGTTGGTGAATATAATTAGATTAACTTTCTAGCCCCAAAACACCTCGAGATATTTACATAACAAATGTTAAAAAAGCGTTCTGCTTTCTATAAAAATGACATTATCGATGTGACTGAGGAATATGTGTTACTGCTAACTTGTGACTTATAAAAGTGTAAATAATAATCATTGTAATAGATAGTTTTTTAATCTTATATCATCAGTGGTGCAGGTGATAAAACACTGACATATAACATTACACAAATGAAGAAAAACAACAGTAACCACTTAAACTGGATGTGCTTAAACTACCTTTAGGTTTTGCTCTAGAACTAACAGTTTAAATAATACTATTCAATCCAAGTAACAGAACCTACGCACCTTTATCGGGAAAAAGCTTTTCCATTGACAGTCCATGTAGGTAAATATTTCGTACCTGGTTTGCCGGAATTATTTTCAGCTCTTAAGTCATTTTATAAAATTTATTTTACATTGTCAGTTTCTCATTAGGACTAAACTTGAACTTAAAATAGCAATGCCATCGTGAGGCTTTGGGGCGTCCATGGCGTAGTGGTAGAGTCACCGATTTTTAACTCCTCTGACTGCTAAGCCTCCCACCGCGTGGGTTCGAGTCCCGCTCGGGGCGAGGGACATAATGTGGGAACGTAATCCAGCTGACTTAATTTGGGGAGGTCTGCCAGATGACCTGCGATGCGCCAGTGGTTCTATTCAGAAATTTGTCTGGAGTCTTCCTCCACCAAAACAGCAAGGCGTCACTATAATGATCATAACTGATAGCTGCGATGTAACTAATAACAAACCAAAACCTTAATGTCATCGCTTGGGATACACACTGTAGCGATTAGTACATGTTTATATCATGACATAAACTAACTGCTAACCAACTATGTGTAATTATATTATTTTGCTTTGTCCAGCTGTTTGTCTCTCAGGTCAATGTATGTGGTGATAGTCCTGTGCAAACATAACACAGAATTTTCCTATCTTAACATCGTCTAAATAGAAAATTTGGAAAATATTAGGTAGGTTGAAGCCCCGCATCTCCTCATTATTCGTCCTAGGTATGAGAGTAATAATCAGTTATTCTCTGTTTTATATATAATTATTACCTTCGAAAATTTGCATAAACAAAAATTTGATTGAACAAAACTTCATTGCAACCGAAACAATTGGTTAACATTATTAGCTTATGAAGTTTTGTTGGGGTATATTAAGTCATTTAATATAGAATTGTTATTTTGTCCAGAATATTTAGTTTATGCATATCGCACAAGTTGCAACCAATATTTGATTTAACATCAAATTCAACTCGTTGCTACATGTAAGTTACTCGTCCTTATTCACCAGGAATACAATATATTTTGTGAATACTCTATCTCCTAGTACTTTGATTCGATTTTGAGTGTAATTGCCTTCTGTCTGACCAACTGACCTCTAACCATACACCTTTTGGCGTAAGGTTAATACTGGGGTATTCGATGAGGTAAAGGGAATGACTTAGCCATAATCTGTAAGTTTACCTTAAATAAAGCTCGCTTCATCGTTAGATGAGCCTTCCTTGTCCTGCTAATGTTGTTGTTGTTGTTAATGCACTCACATGAACGTTAAGCCTGTTTCAAACTTAAGGTCTAAGTTACAAAGTCTTTTAAAAACTTTTAACCATTTTAATAAGGACCTATTTCCAGTGAGTACGGTATTCTATAACCAAATTTATTATGTAAATCAGCTTCCCATTTTGTCAACAGAACGATAACATCAGCGTACAATCATTGGTTCGTTGTAACAAGTCTAAATTCACACCAGCATACGGTTTACTTGACAACACAAATACATGAAATTAATTGAAATAAACTTTGATTTTTCATTAGCACACATTGACTAATTGATATTTATTATTTAACCTTAGCGATGTAACATTATTGTAAATATTCAGCTAAACATTTTAAATATAGAAATCGAAATCTATACGACAAATGTCAGTGTTAATATAATCGTCATATACTGTTCAAATTATTATGCCGTTTGAGGTTACATATTTTAGATACAAATGGGATTTGGATTGGGATTAGGGTTGGGATTTGCCGGCTTTTTTGCCGATACTGTGCAGCGACATTTCTATCATTACAGCACAGGGGCACAAGGAGGTGCCTAGGGACTGAACCCCGCCGGTCTATTATACTGACAACGACAAGTCAGGTGTAATGCTGTCCCCTTAGCCCTGAGCATTAGCAGGGAAGCCACTTCTACCAACTTTAAAGTTTTTGGTTTGACACCGGCCGGTCCATTAAACTGACATCGACGAGTCAGACGTAATGCCGTTCCCTTAGCCCCGAGCGTTAGGAGGGAAGCCACCACTACCAACTTTAAAGTCTTTGGTTTGACCCGGCCGGGATTTGGACCCGCGACCTCCCACAAGCCGACGCTCTACCACTTGAGCTATCGTGGCCGGCTCCGATACTAATAACATGCTGATAAATAACATAACATACTTATCCACTCATCCATACTAAGTGTCTATGTGAGTTTGTATTTATGTTTGTCACATCTAGGGTTGCATTGAACCATGTAACAGTAAACACTATAATGATATGACTTTTAAATACCGTTAAAATTTCCGGAATTGTTTCATAGTTGACTTTCTTTTCCAACAAGGTAACATATTTCAATGGAGACGAATATGTGTGTTTATATAGTAAATCTAAATCCGTATGCTGTCGGTCCTCGTTCCGCCGTCGCTGCAATACTTGCATGAGCTGTCAATTAACTCTCTTGTAAACGCCTGTTGATTGGATGGAATCTTCTGCGCAGTACGCCTACGATTTTTCCTCTTGTTTGTTTGTTGTTGTTGTTATTGTTATCGCCGTGTTATATGTTATAGATTTGTCATTTTATTATGACTAGTTAACCTTTGCGACATGTGGAAATGAATTAGCTGTTTCTATTGTTTACATTTGTTATGGGGTTGGGATATTGCACACTTATTCTAAATCGCTTAAAACTGTTGACGCGGATACTTGTGTTTAGTATGAATAGTATTATACACAACCTTATTTTGAAAGTGGAGGTTTCTGCACTGCATATTTTTATTCAAGAAAGAACATGGATGTGAGCCATGAAAAAGCATGCGATTTAAAAATAAGATCCTGGCAGTTAAACAATCTCTTACATTGTCGGTGCTTCATATAAATATATGAGAGTAACGAATCGTAACTTTAATTGAAACTAAAATTTTCTGCTACTTTGCTTTCTTCCTTGATATCGGCTACATCTTTCGGTGATTACAAGCGGCTTGTTAACATCGGCATACACGTTTGTTATATATTTTTGTTGAATAAGACCTCGCGAATTCATACATGTATTAATGCCGGCTGCTCATTTTATAATTTCAATCTACACTTATAAGCTTGCCATATTCGGTTCTTTTCACTGAAAAAAATCTTGCCGAATAGCTGTAAGTTCCTGTTATTGTCTGCTATACTAGTGTGCCCATTTAATGTTGCTTTCTAAGAGGCAACTTGTCCGCAAACCGTCTTCCCACTAATAACTTGGGGTATCGGATCTGTAATTTTGACTAAATTGCACAAACATCCCTTGTCAAGGAGGATGGATGTAGACATCCTATTTTTGTCATTTTCAATCTACCTAAGTTAGTCTCTATTTAGATAAAATGTTCATTCCGTTAACAGGTAGGCCCTTCCTAGCACTGCTTTTGTATCCACATAGCTCGAATCGTTCTATAATATAAAATAATTAAATAAAGTTGTTTTATCCAAGTAACAAATTGGAATTAGCAAGAAGACATTACACATTCAGTGAAAATAACAGTTAACGATCACACAGCAAGAGGAACGACTGGGTTGCTTAAATCCTGATTACAGAGCGAACCAACCTCACAACCTCACACATGCTGAATGTTCTGCTCAACGATTATGGCATACACTAGCAACATCAGACTGGAAGTAATTACCTACAGCGGGTGTAAATAAATGAGAGAATAAAATATAAAATTTAAAGATAACAGAACGATCATTTTCAATTAATCATCAACATTAATTGATCTTTCGTTACACGGTAACATTGGGCATTGACCATATAAATTTGACATAAAAGTTTGAGCTAACATATTCCAAATTTGCTTACATTTACCGTTTACAAATTCCTACCTTTCGATCCTTTGCCGTCTGGCCGTTTCACTTGGAAATTAAGAAAAAGATTCTACGAGCACTACCTCAAATAATAAAATGTGTACAACCACCAGATAACAGCAAATAAGCAACATTAATGTAAACGTTTCAAAAACACATAGATGAGATGTTACATACAAAATGGAAAAAAAAACGTTGCCGCCATAAAAAGGTCACTCAACAAAAGAGCCGACTGGGGTGCTTAAACATAATTTGTGGAGCAAACAGTCTTGTTTTGTTTTTTGAGAACTGTCTTATCACGATGTTTTTGTTACAGTTACATCTCAACTGACTTGCGTATACCATGATTTAATGCAGTTTCAAATGTTAATGTTTGTTGTAATACACATTTGAATTCTTGTCATACTTCCATATTCTAAAATAACTTTCTGTGGTTTTCTCGTGTTTTTTGTGTTATATGGGTTATTCTATATCATCGCACATTCCGAGTATAAGTGTTTTCATTAGCTGCCATCGTTTAATCTTTTGATATGTTTCCGTGCATGCTTAGATCAAGGGGTGAAAGCATTCACGCATATCTTTGTTCATATAATTCGATAGTCTTAACCTAAATTGTCTTAATTACCAAAACTAGTGAATGACTTTTATTTTTGATTGAGTAAAAGAAAAGATAACTTATGCGAGAGTGATTAACGTATTACTTACCTTGATTGCTAGAAAAAAACTTTTAATCGTACGCAGTTTGGAACACGTGTTATCTATTGTTACATGTTTGTGCTAAGTGTTGATCAGGAAATGCATGCATTTTCCTCATAAAGTATGTGTACATTACATTACTTAATTTAACGCAATGTGCAGTATGATGATGTTTAAGTTAATTTTATGTTATCCTTGAAAACTACTAACAACTCAAACTTTAGTTAGATATCATGCGTTTTCTGCTGGCGAAAACAATATCCGATCAGACAACAGAATGTCGAAACATTTTGACAGAAAAGAAATAATGATGACTTACTCATCAGTAGCCTCCCGTTTCCAGACATTGTCTAGTAAATTGTGCATTATTCTGTTCTACAAGACTATGCCAATATATTTACATCACAGAGGGAAAATGCTGGATAGGGGTGTTAAAGGCAAAAATATGTGTTTGATCACAATATGCCAGTTTTGAAATGAATTCTCTGTCATGATGTTTTGGTTTGAAAATACTTTATTCATATCAGCAACATTGCCATCATGTATATGTGTGCATAATCAATCTCACGTTTATTTTGGGTGTTGGCTGTCAGATCTTATTAAACTAAATACAAGCATTTTATAGAAAGATCCATTTCGTAGCATCATAATTTTATACAATCATTATATTTTGTAGATGCATTTTTTATTACAAATTATCTTTTCATTTACACTCATTTAAGGTGCAATGCAGTAATAAAGGTGTCAATTAATGTTATTATAACCTACACAGTTGGTGTATCAACCACATGCTAGACGAGGGGGGAGTTGTTTAGCATATTTTTACAAAGTTTTACCATTGATTTGACAGTTAATTGTACACCATGTTTGTTTTTGTTTTGTTTTGTTTTGTTGTTAGGATCATTTACATTAAAGAAAACTATTATATTATCTTTATAATATCAACACACGAATATGATTTATAAGATAATAACAACTTTATTATATGATATTATAAAAATACTATGATGGCAAGCAGAAACTGTAAAACAATCAGGAGAAAATGAAAGAAAGTGTCTGAAGGTTTAAGGAAAGAAGATACAGTATAATAATCTAGAAAGTGTCCCTTGATGACAATCCTTTCTTACGCAATGACTAAATAAAGATGACATTTTCAGCTCACAAGTTGTAACTAATACTAACGGATCAATATGGCTACAGTTGTGAAAATAGTTTGTGGCGCCTTCTTGTTAAATGCAATGTCAGCGGAAAGTTGATTATCATTAGGTAAATAATTATCCTTTCAAACCACACTTTCAAAATATACACTTATGGTGCCGTGTACATTTTCCCATGATTATATTTTCGACTTTTGTATGATTTATGTTATCTTGATTAGCGAAAGTAAAAGAGACTTGTTCATATTTGAAAAGAGCTGTTCTATTTGAAAGCTAGTCAGCATGCTTTGTTTACTGAAATTGTATTGAAAATATAATAAAGGTGTAGGAAAAAAGATTATGTTGCACTCATAAAACGCGAAACAACCATTTGATTTTATTGCTTTCATCACAAGTATGACAAGTTATTGACAGGCATAGAAGAAGTGCCTCATTTGGGAGCTTAAACGGCCCTCTGTCTGACAGTCATTTATGTCGTTAGGTAGATAAATCATAAAACATTATTTAAGGGATACACAATTTATATGCGTGTTAACCTATTGTGTTTTTATAATACATGCATGTAGAGAAGTAAAAATTAATTAAGTAAAAATATTATAAAAACACAATAGCTAACACTTTTCTACGATTGTCACGTTATCAGATTGTAACATAAGGCGTCTCCACATGCAACGGAAGTCCTGTTACGTTATGACTTAAATAAGTAAATAACATTAAACTCTATGTTAAAACAAACATTTTGATGCGGAAGTTTCAAATTTGAAACCAGTGAGCATGAGTTTTGTGGCTTATATATTGAACACAAAGTTTCAAATTTATTTAGATAATTGTCTTAAAAAGCTCTTATATGACAGATGGTGACAGTGACAGGTGAATTTCACTGAAAGAAAGCCATATTTCAAAAAGAATGTTATATTAACGTTACTGTTGGACTCTCTTCCTTATATCGTTACTTTTTGTTTTATTATTCAAATACCAGTTTCGCGCCTTTGTTTTTGTTGTTGTTTCTCGTAATTTTATGGTGGTGGGGTGCCCAAAAAAATAACAAAAGGAAATTTTAAGAAAATGATCTATTCGGTCTTATCTACTTTATCTAGTAGATATTTTCATAAAAGCCATATTTAAAACAACAAACATATTGGCACTATCTTTAAGAACTAGTTGTATATGTGCATGACTGTCATACCTGAGATCCCCTCCCAAAAAATGTTTATATTTATTTTGCTTTTGTTGTTTTAAATAGTTTGTTTAAATTGTGTTTAATTTTCATAAGATTCGCTGTAATTCAAATTTGTTGTGCAAGAAGAAAATGCTATTGATATCGGAAACACAGCATACAACGAAGACAATATATAAGACAAGACAGTTGTAAACATGAACATAGCTCGCAAGATGAACACTAATTTGATTGTAATGAGCACACTATAGGGATAGTTCCCTTCACTTGTGTCATGAAAACTAAATTTTAATTACTAAAATTTATATCCTTACCATACAACCTCTCCTTACTTGACCATGAAATGTGCACGTGATGTGTTGTTTGATATGAGTGAAAATTAGTTCTCGTCACTCTGCCTTGACTGACGGTCACATATTAACACATGCACATAATATGTATATCATAAATCAATTTTAAAAATTACTGTAAGGTTCGTACCTTAACAGGATAATTTATTTTGTACTTTTTTTAAAAAAATAGTTATAGCAAAGGTTGAAATGGTCCGTAAAGCAGTTTAAGCACCACCATCTGTCTTTTGCCGACAAACCATAATAAATAATTATTACAGACAACTTGCAAAACAAAATTGTTAATTGATATATATATATATATATATATATATATATATATATATATATATATATATATATATATATATATATATATATATATATATATATATATATATATATATATATATATATATATATATATATGATGAACATATGCATAAGTTGACAGAAAAGCTATTATAAAATCATACCGCTCTCCGTGAACTTGATGTAACAACTTACAAATGGCAGAAGAAAACGATATTGTGGACATCAAATGCTTGTTCAACTGTTCGTCGAAAGATGTAATGAAGCATAACACAATTTAAAGATGTTTACAGTGATTTCTTACTTAAGCACAATATCTAGCAAGAATCAAAGATGATGTGTCCTACCATTAAGTGTACAGATTTAACGACACAGTCCTCAAAGTCCGACGTAAAATAAAGTTGCCACATGTGGAATAGACAGAGATGTTTTGGGTTGTCAGTAAGCTATCCATTAGGCTCAAATCTAAGAAACACCAAGATACAGCCATGCGTATGTTATGTCCAGTAAGAATTTGTCGTGACGTTTTGACTGTAAATGCGTTATTGCTACACTTTAACATGTACATATAACTAACTTCCTTATTTATACCTATGTATTGTGTTAGCTAAACTCAAACTCATGGTGTGATTGTCTCTGTATTCTCTTGTAACTGTATATTCGTCAGATTTAGAATAAGTGATAACTGATTAATTGTGATATGCTTACATCAGAACTGCACAAATCACTGACGTGCCGACCTTCATCAGTTACAGGTAGGCATCGAAAGGCATTGGCAGAACTAACTAGAAATTGCTGGCGCGAATTTACTCTATATAATATTATATAATCTGCCCCTTGTATAATGAAACCTTTGTCTTTGCTACGGTACGTTTTTGACGGAGCATATGCAAAATAGTGTTATTATGTTTTCCGTTTAAGTCATTACAGTTATCTGGTTTGTTGCAGATTTTAAGTACAACGCGCTTAATTAATAATAATTACATATTTGACAAAAAAAATATGAGAAATACTTGAAAGTTTATATTTGTGAAGAGCGAAGCCTAATGGACAGTTTAACACATTGTTTTGTAATATTGCAATTTTTGAAGCCCCAAATTACTAGAAACGCGTTCCGTCAAATGCACACAAAGTAATTTTCCCAAAGTCACAATATTAATTGCAATAGTAGCTACATTGCTCCAAAGTAAGCTATCAATTTTTCGATATATTTTCTAATGAATTTCATTTTTTTTCTATAGAATTAAATTCATCTATTTTGTTTATGCATTGTGCACTTGCCATCATCGATATACTAGAGAAAAAGGAAATTATGATCACTCACACACCATCGACCTTCCGTGTCTAGACACTGTTTGCTAAATGTTGCATTATTTCGTTCTACAAGGAAATGTGTCAGCATATTTACATCCCAGACGACGATAGGCCGGATAGAGATAACAGTTGTTTTTGTGGTTGTGTGTTTGATCACAATATGCAAGTTAGGAAATGAATTCCTATTAAATTTGTCTGGAAGATAAAGTTTTAAACGAAGTTTGAAATAAAAGAAAAAGGTGGGTCAAATAAGAAATGACAATCTTTACATATGTGTAAATATACGAAATAGCATAAGAATAAAATAATTACACTGAAAACGACGTTGAAATCTCACAAGCTGACAATTCTTGTGTCTAATGAATGTGATATTTGTTAATGTGTCTGTTTTCTTTTACGGAATAGAATGCAATAAAAAATAACGAATAAGTAGAAGGTAGAACTTTGTTTCCTACTTGGAATCGATAAAAGACAGGTGTTGTTTGTTTTTGTTAAGAAAGGTTTCTGCTTTCATTGGAAACTGCTAAAAACTTGTGACATCATTCTTTTTATTCTACATTGCCTTTAAAAGGAGAAAAATTATCAACAAAACATTATTTTGAGATTTTTTTCTAGTCACGTTCGTGTAAGAATACTCTGAAATAGAGAATCTCTTAAAAACGACCCCTATGTTTTTAATAAAAAATTTATAAACTAACACCGTTCCAGGTTGTTGGAGATACAGCTGTTAACAGTTTATGTGAACTTATATGTTTTGCATATTATAAGCATATCCTGCTAAACCTTTTCATAATTTTTAAATTTAGGTATAAATATCTGCCCAAAACTGAATTGTAAGGAAGCCATCTCCTCGGGTAAAACACGTGTCAACTGCATTCCTTTATTACACCAAATCAGCGTGACCTGTGTTATATAACACCTATTCATTGATCAATAATCCTCTTAGCTTAGCTAGAATTTAAGGGGGAAATTAGGAGAAAATGATAAAGATCAAATGGAGTAAGACAAAATTAATGTGTAATCTTTATGATGGGGTCACTGGTAAGACAGATCGAAGGCTCGTACTTTAAGTGCATCAAGTAATTAAAAACTGGTAACCAATAGTTGTATTTAACATTTGCTAACAATCACCTGAAATTGTCAGGACGACTTGTTATGGTATGGCACGCTTACGTGGATCTGTGCGGGGAGCGATTCATGTAGGAAGTATTTTACCAAATAGCTTCACACAAAATCTTTCATTACAGAATGTCATTCGATATTTTCAGGCTCCTCCTGCAAAAATGCCGATAACTAGAACAACAGTGATATATTATGACTTTTCTTTGTATAAGTTGTAACGATCGTTCGTTTTTCTTCGATACTGAATGGCTGCTCAACAAAAAAAATGATTTTGTTAACAGATTCCCCGCTCTGGATGATACCCCGCATGCTCCGATCCTTAAAATAGTTGTGGAGTATATTCCGCAAAATACGGTTTATAAGTTCAACTGTGAAATGAGGATGCAGGGATCAATCACAATGCAACTTAATCAATCAGAATCAGAACATTACGTATAAAATCATAAATTGCAAATCCCAACATCAATTTCCATTTTTACACGTTGCAAAACTGCAAAACTAAAAAAGCTAATATAAATGTGTTGGTTTATTTTTGTTTATTTCATTCACTTACATTGTATTCATCTTGTCTATTAAAAGACAGATGACTGGGGTTATCATAACTATTTTTGTTAAATACCAAAAACGTTAATAAATTACTGTACATATATACGTTTTGAGGAAGTGTTAATTTGGCAAGTTAGTATACTCCAGCATGCCGTTGATTTGATCGAAATTGCAGTAACACACAATAAAACGCTATTGATAATTTGGTTTAACAGTACAAACATGTATTTATGCATAATATAATCGATTATTAGTAAAAAAAGATAGTACATAAATTATGTTGTTGCTGTGTCAATTAATATAACCGTCTCCTGATAGCTGAAATATTGTTGGCGGGACAGTTAACAAAGTTTACATGAAACCTCTTAAAACAATAAGTAGTCAGTCAGAAATACATCGTCGTAACTTGCAATTTAATTTTAATAAATTATTCATGTACACGTGGAACATTTGTAAGTTTATATGACAGGTAAAGATGAAGCAACATTATAAACAACAATTTAATTCAATTCTGTTATTCACCAAAGTTGAATAATAACCGAAGTCCAAGGCATGAAAGCGCCGCACTTTACATGTTTATAGTACAACATGGCGTCTCTAGGTCCTTAAGGTTTTTCTACGAACCATTATATTAAGACGCCGCGCTTATGCAAAAAGCCAAAAAGCGCGGCGACAATGGAATTGAGACAACAACTCTTCATGAATGTGCAGCACGTGCCGTGATGTCAGCCGAAAAACCACACGCGCTTGTAATTAGCACACAATCCGAACAAAATGTGAGGCGGGGTTCACACAGGAATATATATTATAATTTTACTAATTAAGACGTAATTGTGCAGCTTGTAATTTTTTATATTTACTGTTTAAAATATCTATGTTCAGTATACAACATATGTAAAAATTACACCAGTATTTTTTTAATGCATAATATGTCTTTTTGTATTAAGGTGCGGAAATGATACTTCTGTCCTTCCTAGGAACCAACCGTGGTTCTTAAACCGGTTTATTTGGTGGGACGATAAACCCAATAAACAAATAAACCGGTTTATAGAGCACCAATTTTCTGAAAATAGCCTCCTAGATAAGAAATTAATAAAACATATATCCTCACAGCAGGGATATTTGACCAAAGGATTTTATTGACAAACAATATATCAGTAATTAGACTAAAATATGTATACATGACAAATGCATCAGCTGTAAATAAAAGCTAAAATATAACGTCATAAAAAACATATTTAACTTAGATATTCCTACTGCGCAATCTTACCTCGTCAATATCTCCACATGCATATAATCTATGTTGTCACTTAATTCATTCTTGCAGGATTGTTACGTGGATTTTTCTATGACGTATTTTGGACTTGGTACTTCAATTTTATCTACACGTGAACAAGATTCTTCAACTTCTTCTCTGGTCATTTTGTACATTTTGTACGTGATTTATGTTTTTCTACCATCTAGAATTTTGTCAAATTCTTCTCACAAATATAATAATTTTCTCTTCATCCTAATGCAATGTGGAAATTATTGTTAATTAAGTCAGTCTTTCTTTCTTATGATGCCATAACTTAGCTGTAAAATACGTAATGTCTTAGATACTATTTTGTAAATAGTTTACTTTTCACTCCTTGCACAGTAGAAAGGCATAAGGAAGTGCAAGGTTAGAGCTCTGTAACCCGGTTTCAGTCCTTTCGACGACTGACTGTTTTAACGCCGTTCAATTGAACTTTCACTAGTTTGTATAACGTCTTGTCGCAATTTTATTGTAACGTTTATTGTGGCATATGAACACATTGTCCCATGCTTTTGCAAATTCTAATGTGTTTTGCAATACTCATAATTTTATGACCCTGTCATATTTGCTTATTTAACAACAGAGACTGCTTATGTTGCAATACCTCCAAAATGATGAGATGAACTTTTAACAGTGTTTGTCCAAAATAATAAGGATTTTGACAATCTCTTTCATTAGTCTCAATTAGCAGTGTTGTTATCTCAAAATATCATCTTAAAATTTTAAAAAAACAAATAGTTTTCTGTTAAAGGACTACCCATTTGAAGGCAATGCAATACACAGAAGATTGCCCATAGCTGCTACATTGTTTCTATATGCACAAAAGTATCATAAATTACCAGTCTAATAAGTTACCAACGGAGTACAGAAAAGCTATGTAAACCCTTCATTTAGTTACTTTCCTGAAGTACACGTACCTTTCCACAAAATGAAGAATGAAGTTGGTACTGAAACAACTGTTTGAGACATTTCCTGAACATATTATACATATGCTCCTAGTTCATTATCATTAGTGTTTTTTTGTTTGTATATAGTCTTGTTATTTTAACTACTAATGCAGTTGCTTGCTGTTAGTTGTCAGACTTTGATGGACTATTCTGTGTATAAATTTCTGCTTGTTTGCGAGAAAAAACTTCAGAAATTTGAGAGCTCCACAAACCAGGTTTAAGCACCAAAAACTGTCCTTTTGCCGACTGACCGTTCAAAGGACGTAACAGTTATTTTCTTTCTTCTTGTGCGCACTGTCTCGTCTCTGTGTTTGTTTGCTTTTTCACTTTTACATTTAATTCACTCTGTACGCTTTTGTTTTTGTATTGGTATTCAAATTTCAATAATAATCTCATAGGTTTTTTTTATTTTCCTATTTTGATAACTTCTATTTAACTAGGGTATACTGAGGTACTATGAAGAAACCGTTGGTTTTCATAGGAAAACCAGTCAATTAATTTAATAAGGTGTGTCTGAAAAGAAACATAAATAAGGAAATTATGACGATGTCTAGAAATTATATAAATGTGAAAACATACTGAGACGATTCATAACACAATAGAGAAAACATAACAATTAACGACTGAAACGGTTATTCCTAAAATAGTCGACTGGTATGCCGGAACTGGAAAAATTGTCTCCCTCGCACTTCCTAGGGACTTTCTTAAATACGAATAGTGGAATAGAATTTAAGCAAAACAGTTCAAGCGATTGCGTATACTAAAAACTAAGCTATGATTTAATCATAATATAAAATTCATAATTCATAAAATAAAGTAAAAACATCCAGGCACGTCAAAATATATTACTTTCGTTGCAAGCAAGATTATGGGGTTGCTCGCGGGCAAACTTATGTTTAATATGAGTTAAAGGATTCTAATCTTGCCCACTGAAACTCTTTTTTCAAAGAAATTTTAAAATTAACAGTATTTTTTCGGTTGCTCTGTCGATATTTATAGTGCAAAGTGTCATACTTGCCATAAAAACAGATTCTTTGTCATAACATTGGGATATCTTGATTAAACAAAATTATAACTGGTAATCACGGCAAAGAAAAACGCAGATCTTGTGGAAATCTTGTTTCTGCCTGATGAATGTGTGTTGTTGTAAATAAGATTTTGACAGGAAGAAATTTTTGCTTAGTTTACTTTGTTGACGAACGTTGCATTTCATAATTGATTGGAGAAACAAATTAATTTAAATATAACTAAAATTACTCTTAAAAACAAGTTGTTCTAAATAATGAAATAACGTTGAAAAGGCGAGTATTAATATAATGACATTTCAGTAAATTTAATTTAGAAAAGTTATGCTGAAACCTTAAAAGTTCTCAAATAATGCAGAAAATCGTGAACAAGAAATATAGTTAGCAAATCGAATGTGTCCTTATTTTATAAAACGTGTACAAAGTAGGAAAACTGTAAGTACCAATTGCAAAGCTGATAAAGTGAAATTAGTTCAATCAAACAAAGAGTAGAAGCTTAAATATAAACATGTTTAACTAATGCACCACTGTCATTTTTAAATAGTTGTTTACATTTTTCCATTCCTGAAATGATGCATGTGTATATATATATATATATATATATATATATATATATATATATATATATATATATATATATATATATATATATATATATATATATATATATATATATATATATATATATATTATACCTCATTAGCATACGCCCTTCTATATTTAATATGACGTCATTCAGTCCATAAATCGCATACAGACCGGCTACCCGGTCCATAATTCTTATACAGACTGTTTATGACGTCATCCAGTTTGTTTGACTGTTTAAACGCGATTTTCAGGACGTGCGAATTTTACGACAACACAAACAGACGATATTGTCAAACTGTCAAAATGGCTAAGTGATTCGCCTCTTTATCGGAGACAGATTTAGTTAAACTCAGCGAATCTAAGGATTCAAAAAACACCAAAACCGCGACAAAACTTACGCTCTTCCGAACATATTTAGCAGGAAAAAAAGCCACGATTTTTCCTTTGAAACCTACACGAACGAAATTCTTAAAGTCCGGGTCTTTTGTCTAGTAACATTTACTATTTAATTTGATCAACAAAAATGGAATATTAAAAGAGCATGATTTTTTGCTGCATCGCTTGAAAATAATAATAAAACGACTAGATATTTTAAATAGATAGAGATGTTTCACACACTGAACAAATACAATTATTATTTAAAAGCAAATTATACTAAAAATGAAAGAAACAAAAGGGATAAAAGGATTAAGATTCGGTATAATATAACAAATAGAACATGGCCTTGAGGGCAATATGCAAGTTTATGGACTGATGGTCAGACCTCGGAGGGTATATGGGCCTCAGCTGCGCTTCGGGCCATATTCCTTCCTCGGTCTGACCAACCAGTCCGTAAACTTGCATATTGACCTGAAGGACCATGTATATTATTTGTTATATATATATATATATATATATATATATATATATATATATATATATATATATATATATATATATATATATATATATATATATATATATATATATTCATTTCTTCTTATCTATTTTTTTTTAATTTTACATACAGATAAATGCAAACACCAATTAAAGAATCAGCAATTATACTGTTACAGCGAGATCAAATACGGTAAAAGACGGAGTGCATAGACAAAATGTGTTGCCCACTTGTGAAGACGTACGGAGAAAGGTTCCAATCTTTAAGGCGTCCCATGGTGACAATACTTTCCTGTGAATTAACTAACTAAGGAAGACTTTTTCCGCTCGCAGATGAAACTCATAAGCATGGATCAATACAACTAAAGTTATATAGCGTATATAGCGGCATATGTACATTCTGTGCTCTCTGGTAAAAAATATCAAATATAATCATGACATAGTCAGACTTTGTTGCAAAGACAATCAATACATTATATTCCATTAAAAATAAGAAACACCAAGTTAGTGGCAGGATAGCTAATTGTTAGGATTGCTTGCTGAAGATTCGAATTAAGATTATTAAACGAGTCTTTTAGCTGCTTACTTTTAATTCTGTCTGGCAAATAGTGCACCGGCTAGACGTATTTGTATAAGTTTATCACTTCCCTAATAACGTCTAATAATATATCAGACCATTTACGTCAATAAGGTTTCAAGTTTTGCTAAAACGTTTTATTTGAGTATCATGCAAACTAAATGCAATTGGTCTGTTTTACAATTTAAAACTTAAATATTGTTCCGAATGGCATACTGTAAATATAACACACAAGTAATAATGGATTCATTATGTATGTTTATGAGGAGAAGAAACACAACAAAGTACTACCATATACACAAATTGTTATAAAAGGCAAGAAATATAATTTATGGCGTTTGTTCACTTTACTTTTTAACTAATAGTTTCTACATTTGTGTTATGATCATAACAAGTTGCAAAGTAAGATAACACTGGAGCTGTTTTGCACTACACTCATAAACAAATACGACGAAGCATAAACCAATATAAATAGCTGCTGATGCGAGGTCATACATAGACATTTCACCGCCAGTTATTTACGATTTTTTATCTTTTATGTTAATAAGAAAAGTATATTGGAAGCTATCTACAATGTAAGAGCATCGGGCATGTGTGATTTGATATTTAGTGTGTTACGTAACAGTCACACACTCGTTATTGGTGGATTAGGGAGAACACGAAAAACAACAAAGAACTTTCCAACAGAAGATAGACGTCCACGTCAGATTTGATTACTCAGATGACAATATAGCGTGATCACAATAGTACATGGCCATGTGGGTTTAAAAATAGCTAAATGTGTAGCGTTAATCAGATAGGAAATACATTGTTGCAATGACGATTGGGGTGTACATATGTTGATAGTTTATGTTATTTATACATGTATATATTTTGTATGTATATATATTCATTGTATCTGTTTTAACTCCCGGTGTAATTGCTTACTGTTAGTTGTTCATTTTGACGAGATTTTTTATTTACTTGTTTGTTTGATAGAAAAACTTTCGGGAAGTTCGAGGTTGAAGCGCTCCACAAACCAGGTTTAAGCACCCCAGTCGGTCCTTTTGCCGACTGACCGTTCAAGGGCAGTAATTGACGGTTTTTCTTATTGTGTGCTATGTCTCGTGTCTGTGTTTTTGTCACATTTACATTTACCCTGTTTGCTTTTGTCTGAAGGTAGATTAAATTTGAAAATCTGTGGAGTTTTTAATAGTACCTTTTCTTATTTACTTATTATGCTTCACAGTTTCTATGCATGTAGCCCATCAATAAATAGGATTTCACGGGATTTGTTTAGATAACAACAATTTAAAAAGGTGTCTGAACTGTCTAAACCACAGTTAATTTTCATAAAAAAAAATCATAAAATATTATATGTTACATGCAACAATAATATTTTGACAACAACGCTGTTTGTAACAATAAATTCCAATTTAAAAGATTAGCGGCTGATCAAATGTATCATTTGAAACGTGGTTGTAAAAACCGAAACACCAAAAGATAACAATTACACTGTTTTACTCGTCTTTGAAATTTGAAGTGATAAACCGCTTTCTCGCAATACAATCTTCTAGTTTAGTACATATCTCCCGCAAATCTTGTAAGTTGGGATATATACCAATCTCATAACAGCCTTGTTAAATGCTCTATCCCATAGCATTCGTTTGATGTATATTTTCCGTTGACTTTGACCCTCTGCATCGACTTTTTAGTTTTATTTCTCTTGATCGTTTTTTTTTTGATGATTTATATGATAATGCTTAGTAGATTTAAAACTTGAAAGTAGATGCATGTAGATGTAATTTGTGCATATAGAAACAATGTAGCAGCTATGATAATGGCTGTATATAAATGATCCTATAACTCTGCATGGAGCATATTACAAAGTATACATTTTTTATAAATATTGTATAAATGACTGCGCACTGTTTAATTTTAAAACACCAATCTTTTAGAAAAGCTAAAAAAGGAGTTTCAAATTGGGCATTTATTCCTACATTTTTTGTAGTATTACTTTTTTTTTCTTTCGCTATGCCAGTTACTTTGAAAACAGCTTGGATTCATAAACTTTTCATGATATGTTTTAAATATAAAGCTATTTATATTTATCTAAATTTGTTTAAAACTGATATATCAAATGGTTCAATAACGATAATCACAACATGATTACTGCAGTTATAAATATCACAGAGATATGTTTACAAGGAAGAGGTTGTGAAAAAATGTAAACTTTCAGACATTTGAAGTCATCTTCAAACAGGAAACCCCCTTTGAAAATGACAATATCAGCAATTTAATAATAGCCTAAAATCATAAAATTAACTTGCAATGACATTAGACCTGAACGCGCCAACTTGTTGGAGAAAATTGTGGACTACAGCTGGAAGCCGATAAGCATCGGCTAATTTCTTCGCTATTTATCCAGCTGCTTATTTCATGGAACGAAATACTTGAACTATCGTTTCGGCTTTAATCCAATAAATACTAAAACATTACATTTTCTATTGCATTGTTTAGCATTATCAGGAAAGGCGGTAACTGCCGGGTTTGCTCTTTTTTCTTAAATGACTCATCACAAATTTGTTCTTACTTTTCGCTTGGCTTGCATGTGAAATACCTTTGTTCTGTGCCTTTTCGGAGTTTGGTATATGTTGCAATACTCATAGGACTTTGTCATACATTCTTATTCATTTGCTAAAGTGTGCTTGATGTATTCACATAACTCATTCAGGTCAAGCGGAACACTTCATCGTTGTCTATATGCCAAACCTTGTGTAGAGGTATGACAAATGAGGGTTTGTTTTAATTTCAAATTGAATACAGGATCTAGAACGAAAAGATCACACATCATACTCCAAACGAATCGTTTTCTTATGAAAAGCAAACTAAATCAAAACAAGAATTTAAATACAAAAAATATATATTTTTTTTGTCGTGAACAAGTAATGGATTTGTTCTACTCGTGCTCATGGCGTTTGACAATAACAATTACATGACTTTGTATGTTGCTTTAATCATCAAATGAGTTCTTTCTCAGTCACATCAGTATATTAAGCTTTGTGGTTGTTTCCATTGCAACGGAAACACAATTTTACTTGTTCAATGATTTTGAATCAGCAAGAAGTATTCTTTTTTAAAAATCAATTTAATATTAAATAAAAGCTTCGAATTTCTTACAACTGAAATAGTTAGCACAATAAAATAATTTCTAGACGAATGTAGGTTCTTTTTGGCCTGTCAGCTGTTTCCTAAATACAATACAGCAAGTATGAATATTTAAGTAGAGTGTGGAAGTAAACATTTCCACTTTTACCGCATGTTTACGGCTGCTACGTATTTTATTTATTATTTCTGTTAAATACGCATGACCTGTGAAGCAAATTTAATTGTGTAATGTCCAATCATTTTAAGTGTTAGATATCGACGCATAACTTGTCCATGATCAAATTATTAGGCCGATGACGTTATTGTTTTTTGTATAAATGACATAAACCAACAGAAGTTAATACGTTGTGTTATTATGTCGAAATAATTTCCAATTATATAATCACGATATGTTCGACAGAAAATGTCCATATGGCGTTTGTTTACTTTACTTTTTAACTAATACTTTCTACATTTGTGTTATGATCAAGTTGCAAAATAAGATAACACTGGAGCAATCTCATTAAAATCATATCCTAATTTCCCTCATCTACTGTCCGTGATTAGGATCTGACTACATCGCATAAGAGGTCGTGTCAAAATGACCTTTGTGTAATTGAATATGCATAGACAAGTGCCCGTATTTCGACCAATGCAATCGCTCCTTTCAAAACTACTATAGAATCCTTCCCGATACAGCAGTCAACATACCACTTTTTAAACCGCTGAATCAGCCATCCTTTCTATTGGCATGCATTAATTTTTACACATTTTGTTCAATCAACAATTTATCTATCAACAATTTATCTATCGGTATCTACCATAACATTTCATAATTCCATTTTTAAGTAGAATACGAAAGGATTTTCAACGCAACCCACTGCGAAAACGCTTTCGTTATCCGCCATGACAATTGCAGCGAGCGAGTTGTGAATGTATTTACAAGTGTTACTAAAATAAGGATTTCTAGTTCAAAACTTCTTTTTGTTGGATGGTTTATACATATTTGTAGAGGTTATATATGTCTCTTTTGAAATATATAAAGTTAAGTTTAAGAATGTGTGTAGATTGCATGCAATCACGAGTTAAACGCGACCCTTTACCATTAAAATTTTATAGCGTGTAGAACGTTGCTCGCAGTATACCACAAGATTTTGTTGCCGAGAATTTCATTGGCTACTGAAAAGGTCAATTTGAGGTGAACCGTAATGGGAAGTCATCAGATCCTATTACGCGTAATACTGGAGCTGATTTTAATGAGATTGAACACTGGAGCTGTTTTGCACTACACTCATATAAAAATACGACGAAGCACAAACCAATATAAACAGCTGCTGATGCGAGGTCGTACATAGACATTACAGCTCCACTAATTTACGATTTTTTTATCTTTTATGTTAATAAGAAAAATATATTGGAAGCTATCTACAATGTAAGAGCATCGGGCATGTGTGATTCGATTTATAGTATGTTACGTAACAGTCACACACTCGTAATTGGTGAATTAGGAAGAAAACACGAAAAAACAACAAAGAACTTTCCTACAGAAAATAGACGTCCACGTCAGATTTGATTACCCAGATGGCAATATAGCGTGATCACAATAGTAAATGGTCATGTGGGTTTAAAAATAGCTAAATGTGTAGCGTTAATCTGATAGGAAATACATTGTTGCAATGACGATTGGAGTGTACATATGTTGATAGTTTATGTTATTACTAGATATTTTGTATGTATATATGTTCATTGTATCTGTATTAACTCCCGATGCAATTGCTTACTGTCAGTTGTTCATTTTGACGAGATTTTTTATTTACCTGTTTGTTTGATAGAAAAACTTTCCTGAAGTTCGAGGTTGAAGCACTCCACAAACCAGGTTTAAGCACCCCAGTCGGTCCTTTTGCCGACTGACCGTTCAAAGGCGGTAACTGATGTTTTTGTCTTATTGTGTGCTATGTCTCGTGTCTGTGTTTTTGTCATATTTACATTTCCCCTGTTTGCTTTTGTCTGGAGGTAGATTAAATTTGAAAATCTGTGGAAATTTTGACCTTTTCTTATTTACCTATTAGGCTTCACATTTCCTATGCATGTAGCCCATCAATAAATAGGATTTCACGGGATTTGTTTAAATAACAACTTTAAAAGGGGTCTAAACTGTCTAAACCACAGTTAATTTTCATAAAGACATTCATAAAATATTATATGTTACATGCAACAATAATATTTTGACAACAACGCTGATTGTAACAATAAATACCAATTTAAAAGATTAGCGGATGATCAAATGTATTTATCATTTGAAACGTGGTTGTAAAAACCGAAACACCAAAAGATAACAATTACACTAATTTACTCGTCTTTGAAATTTGAAGTGATAAACCGCTTTCTCGCAATACAATCTTCTAGTTTAGTACAAATCTCCCGCAAATCTTGTAAGTTGGGATATATACCAATCTCATAACAGCCTTGTTAACACATCTTTCTTGTTAAATGTTCTATCCCATAGTATTTGTTTGAAGTATATTTTCTGTTGACTTTGACCCTCTGCATCAATTTTTTAGTTTTATTTCTCTTGATCGTTTTTTCGATGATTTATATGATAATGCTTAGTAGATTTAAAATTTGAAAGTAGATGCATGTAGATGTAATTTGTGCATATAGAAACAATGTAGCAGCTATGATAATGGCTGTATATAAATAATCCTATAACTCTGCATGGAGCATATTACAACGAATACACGTTTGAAAAATATTGTATAAATGACTCCTCACTGTTTAATGTTAAAACACCACTCTTTTAGAAAAAGCTTTCTCGAAAAAAGGAGATTCAAATTGGGCATTTATTCCATCGTTTACTGTAGTATTACTTTTTTTTTCTTTCGCTACACCTGTTACTTTGAAAACAGCATGTATTCATAACCTTTTCAGGATATGTTTTAATTATATAGTTATATATTTATCTAAATTTGTTTAAATGGTTCAATAACGATAATCACAACATGATTACTGCAGTTATAAATATCACAGAGATATGTTTACAAGGAAGAGGTTGTGAAAAAATGTAAACTTTCAGATATTTGAAGTCATCTTCAAACAGGAAACCCCCTTTGAAAATGACTATGTCAGCAATTTAATAATAGCCTAAAATCGTTAAATTTACTTGCAATGACATTAGACCTGAACGCGCGAACTTGTTGGAGGAAACATCAGCATCAGCTAATTTCTTCGCTATTTATCCAGCTGCTTATTTCATGGAACGAATTACTTGAACTATAGTTTCGGCTTTAATCCAATCAATACTAAAACATTACATTTTCTATTGCAGTTTTTAGTATTATCAGGAAAGATGACTTCATTTGCTAAAGTGTGCTTGATGTATTCACATTACTCATTCAGGTCAAGCGGAAGACTTCATCATTGTCTATATGCCAAACCTGGTTTTGAGGTATGACAAATGAGGGTTTGTTTTAATTTCAATAGGTAAATAAGAAAAGGTCCTATCAAAATTTTCACAGATATTTAAATTTTATCTGCCAGTAGACAAAGGCAAACAAGGTAAATGCAAATGTGACAAAAAACACAGAGACGAGACATAACACACATAAAGAAAAGCCATCAGTTACCGCCTTGGAACGGTCGATCGGCAAAAGGGCTAACTGAATGCAGGTTCTAGAACGAAAAGATCACACATCATACTCCAAACGAATCGTTTTCTTATGAAAAGCAAACTAAATCAAAACAAGAATTTAAATACAAAAAATATATATTTTGTTTTGTCGTGAACAAGTAATGGATTTGTTCTACTCGTGCTCATGGCGTTTGACAATAACAATTACATGACTTTGTATGTTGCTTTAATCATTAAATGAGTTCTTTCTCAGTCACATCAGTATATTAAACTTTGCGGTTGTTTCCATTGCAACGGAAACACAATTTTACTTGTTCAAGGATTTTGAATCAGCAAGAAGTATTCTATTTCAAAAATCAATTTAATATTAAATAAAGGCTTCGAATTTCTTACAACTGAAATAGTTAGCACAATATTATAATTTCTAGAAGAATGTAGGTTTATTTGGGCCTATCAGCTGTTTTCTTAATACAATACTGCAAGTATGAACTTTTAAGTAGAGTGTAGAAGTAAACATTTCCACTTTTACCGCATGTTTACGGCCGCTACGTATTTTATTTATTATTTTTGTTAAATACGCATGACTTGTGAAGCAAATTTAATTGTGTAATGTCCAATCATTTTAAGTGTTAGATATCGACGCATAACTTGTCCATGATCAAATTATTAGGCCGATGACGTTATTTTTTTTTTAATAAATGACATAAACCAACAGAAGTTAATACTTTGTGTTTTTATGTCGAAATAATTTCCAATTATATAATCACGATATGTTCGACAGAAAATGTCCACATTATTTTGTCAACAATAATGCATATGAATATGTTATGACGGTGTTAAAACGCAGTCCATCAATCAAGCATTGATCATTTCAGTTTTATTTTATAATTTGGAGGCCAAGTTACTGCCGCAATTCTGAGTTATAGACACGATTAAAGTCGTCTAAAGTGTATGTACCTTATTGCTATAGTTTCAGAAATTATTGCCCAACAATCATTTAAAAACAGAAAATTTTTTTGCAAACTTGTATTGCCCGGTTCTTATTTTTCAAATTTTATTGTCTGTTGATTGTAAGCATTTTACGATATGATACCAAATATTTTACGTCCTCCTTCCTAAATATTTGCTGGCGGAACCAACAATTATAAAATTAAAGGGAGAATACTGTATGTAGTCATAAACATCGCCGCTATTTTTCAATTACAAATTTAAGAAAAGATGCATTGTATCAAACCTTTATTTTATAACTTTTCTTTACTATATTTATTATACAATTTTATCTCTTGTCAGTAGTCCCAGCAAAGTAGCAATGATGAATGGGTCAAAATGAAATCGATTTATCTTATACGTTCATTGGTGTTTATTGTGTCCAGGTGCCCGACCTGGATCAACCGAAACAAGATTTTCAAACAATTAATATTAATTTTACACGCTCAACCGTCACCCAGCTTATCTATTTCTTAGAAAATTGGAACTGAAATTAATATTCAAAATGTACCAATGGTGCAAGAAATATCCTCAAGTAAAATAAATCCTTTATATCGCATACATGTTATGTCAAAACAACAAACAACAAACAAGAAACGAACTATTCCTTTACAAAGAGACAATACTCAGTTTGATTTGAAATCAATCATCACGTCATGAACAATTTAAACAATATATTCATTATCTTGCGAATGCTCAGGTTAAACGCATCATTAACATTGCATAGTTGAAATCGGCATCCATCATCATGGACCGTGGTTGCAATGATTACTTGATGGCCTATTTAGAAACAATGAATTTTACAATTCATTCAATAAAATATTAAATGTATTTTACAGGAACTAGCACACAGAAGAACACACACTCACACACACACATAATGTTTATTACAGTAAAGCCGCCCGTATTTGCGAATAAACCATATTTTACTTAAGCATGCTTATCTTTACCATGTCTACTGCGTATGATATCCTATTTTCATTATTCTGTAACGACAATGAAAAGAACCTTAATAACTTTATAATAACATTTTAAATTTCGCGCCATTTGGCATTTTGTTCATTTGATAATCGATCTTTTGCATTTAAGTGGAAGAAAAATATTTGTATGAAGACGTTTGTATTCTTGTAACAGACTCGTCATAAAATGTGGCTAAACATATACATTATGTATACACATTTACTAAAGTGCTTGCAGCAAACTGTTATAACACACCCCAATGTAACAGGCAGAGAATATCGTTTTCAATTATAAAACCTCATATGATATGTCAAAACCCAGACATAATCAATAAAATAATTTCCTATCTGGTAAATCGTGGTCAAACGCGCAAAATGTCTTCAAACCCACTAAACATACATTCGTCTGTTATGTAAATGTATTGACACATATCTCTGTACAACTATTTTGCAGGCAATATCTAGATACCGTAAAAAGATGTTGTTCAAGTGAAGAGTGGCTCCTGAATGGGTTTGTTAATATATTTCTAAATTGATATATGAATTTTTAATATTTGTGCAATAATAAATATAAACTATTTGAAAAAAAATCTTTCACTTTCAAATAACTAAGCAATAACTAATATAAAACTCCATTTTTTTAGACATATGGTGTGTGGAATATAGTATTTAATAGCTAAATTTAGTAAAATGCTTAAGTATTCTAACGGAGAGTAGAAAAGATAATGTACAAAATATCTCAATATTAACCTGACCGTTCGATTTTGTAAAGTTCTCTCTTTGTTTATAATTTATGAACCCCTCTATGAAAGAGAAGTACATGCTTTTTATATTTATAAATAGAAACATGGAATGGCCATATGATAAACATAAATACAAATCAAACAGGTCCTGATTACGTAAACATGTAAGTAGCGAGAATACCTCTAGTTTTTAGGAAAAGCCGAAAGTTTGTAAATTGATTAAAGACGCCTGCAAGAGTGATATTTTTCTTCACGCCTTAATGCAGTTGATGTGAACTCACGAGTACATTAAGGAGACGATACATTTTTGCTAAAGTCTAGAATGCATCATTTCTAAATTTACCAATATACAATAACTAGGTTTGAGGTACACCATTCATCTGATAATATTATGATAAGATTTTCTCTAGATCAGACATGTGGGATGTGATTCACAAAGTATGTGCTGTGCTTCTATTTAACGACATTGGTCTGTAGTTTATCCTCTATTACAATTCTATTCAATCACTGTGAGGACATTAGACTTGTATATATTGCAATGTTTATAGGAATTTTTCTTATATATTCATATTGTGCATTTATAAAAGAAATTTATAAAGATGTATGAAAATAAGTAATGTATTGACTAACAATAAAGTCCAATAAAAGATGGAGCTTAAAAATATCCTTCGAGAAAAATGTGTTGTTAAAATTTAGATATAATGGGTTTTTTTATTCTAAGAAGAATATATGATAAAATCCTATGAGCATTGCAACATCTACTAAACTCCGAAAAAGGCACAGGACAAAGGTATTTCACGTGGAAGCCAAGCGAAAAGTGGGAACAAATTTGTGATGAGTCATTTAACGAAAAGAGCAAACCCGACAGTTACCGCCTTGGAACGGTCAGTCGGCAATATGGACCGACTGGGGTGCTTAAACCGGTTTTACAGAGGTTTATGAACGTTTGATTTAAGCTGTATTGATTATTGTACTATAAACAATGTTATGCTTTCAATTAAGATAATATAATTTTAAATAATAATCCTGTTTGGGTTTGGCCCACAAACAAATTAATGTAATATGACATGTTGATTCATGTCGAAATAATGTTATTATGACCTTTGTTTATTAGTCTCCTAGAAAAACCTCACCAAATGCATCGGGCGGACACGGGCATTCTTCAATTATTAGACGCCATAAAACATGTCAAAACATAGACAAGATCAATATGTAATCGTTTTCTTTCTAGAAAAGCTTGGCGGAACACACATAATGCTTTTTAACCCATCCGCCGTACTTTCGGCTCTTCTGAAAATAAATTGACACGTATCCACGTAAAAAGAACTTAATGCACATTTCACCAGAAAATCTCAAGAGACGAAAGCTAGTTGATGTGTGAACGTTTATATTGTTTGCTTCTAGATCTAACTTTTTCGTAATACCAAAGGCGAAGTAGTAACGTATGTATGTAAAGTAAAGTATTTTATTTCAGTTGATTAATGTTCAAATAATAGTTTATGTATAACATACAGTAAGTATATACATTTAAAAACATCAGCACTGATAGCTATGTATCGCTCCTACAATTAATGCATTTATGTAAGATTACAATTAATTTAGCTAAATCATTTCGCATTTGTTAAACTGGCATTGTGAATTTGGCGTTTCTTTGATAAAAATGTCAGCAAAATGTAAGTTAATTCATCATCATTAGGAAATAACATGTTTCTGTTATACTTCGTCTTTTTGTAATCTTTTAAAACAGAGTATAACCGCTACGTCGTTACTTGTGTCATACAAAACTTGAATGTAATCGTGCAATTAAAGCTAACAAACCTTCTTATAGACTTGACGCAAACATATTAGCTTACTATTCACGTTAATCATAAAACCAGGTCAAAAAAAACGCGTATAGCAAGTAATGCAATTCATTATATTAAAAATTCATAATAAATAAAAAGAATCAGTTAATATAAAATTCATGGAGATTATAATTAAGCCTTAAAACTTCAACGCTTAAGATTTTAAGCACTTTGTGTAATAGTTTAATGTGGGATCTTTCACGTGTGAAAATTGTACATTTTAATTATTATTAGATTTCTTGTTTATATGTGATTATGCAAATGTAGAGTATCCTTTTTGTGTACATTTTAGTGATTTAAAGGATGCTTATATATACACACACTTAAGCTCTCTATAAAATATATCGACTCTTTAGTCGCCTTTTTCTAATTAATATGATACTGTTAATGAGAACATCTCATTTCTGAAAACGTGTTTTGATGAGGTCTGATTTTATATCTTTTAACAAAAAGGAGAACATTTTCTCTAAAGCAATATGTTTTGATTTATATTAACAAAAGTTCGCTGTTTTCGTTTACATAAATTCATATAAAACCTAATCAACAGTTTAAATCACAGCGCTGCAACCTAAGGCCTTTATAATGTAATAACATTGCAAGCTATTCGGGAGTTCTATTTCCTTTTTATCACACGTTGCTTAAAGAATACGCAAGAGGTTTTGCGAGTAGCAGCATGGTGAGTAGCAAGGCATATTGACAAAATACACAGAGACAGTTACTTTATTACATAAAATGTCTGGCGTTTATTTGAAAAACGTATTAATGTGTTAATGAATATATTTGTCTGAAAATTCCAGTAATTGATTTGTTCACAAATCCAAAAGCTGGACATATTCAAAAAAAATAATGATGCGTTGGATCTTACCGACCTGGTATTAAACAGAATTAGGCCTGAATTCACCAACCATTCTTAAAAAAGAATTGCTCAAGTCATTGATTTCTATCTAAAATATGTTCATTACGTATTTAGCATTATGTCTGTATGTTTGCATGACATATTAACTCTGCTGCTTTCAGCTTAAAATCGCATAGACAATCTTCACAAATGAGCTTATTTTTTGTTTGTATGAAAATTGTGACTTGGGCTTAAGTCTTGACTTAGGCTTAAGAATGGTTGATGAATACGGGCCATAATTCATAAACATACAACCTTCAGTCAATAATGATGTTAAACTCATTCCTTTGAAGATTTGAAACAAATAGAGCTTCAGAATGAACAGTTTTACAAAATAACAGATATAGGTAGTGACACATACCACTATGGTCATTGTTCTAGATATGAATCTTGTCACCTAACCATAATGGAATGTGCATGACATTCAAGAATCAGATGTCGATGTCTGTATTTCGTGAGACCTAATCAGCACTACTGTCAAACATAAAAGCAGTGTACAATTTGATTTAATTCGATATTGATTGCTTAATTGTTTTGGTTCATCGTCCCACACAAAAGTAACGATGTTGCATGTAAACATAATGCCATATTATTGTGAGTTGCATTAACTCTGTGTTTCTTTGTAAGTAACGACAGCGATATTTTTAAAATTCATGGTAAACATCTCTCATTAACCTGTCCTTTATTATTTTTATCTTCATAACGATATCTGTATTGCCTATCTACCGAATATAAAATTCCTTGCTAGTATACCCAATCTGAAACATTTTTCATTCACCTTAATAAGTTTATAAGTGAAGTCCGCAGTATCATTCGATAAGCTACTCGGAGATGAGTTACTGGCTGAATGGTCTAGTCCCTGCTCTGAGTACATGGCTTTCTATTACTTGGCTGCACGGTGCAATTGCCAGAAGACAAATTTGAGCAACCAAAATTGATCTTTCCAAACACTGCTTTTGCTGACAATATTTGATCTGGAAAACAATTAATGAAACCTAATAGAACAGATCGATCGACATAATGATTGTGTTTGATAGTACGATTGGTAATAAAATTATTTAATTGCTCTTTTTTGATAAATAAAAGATCAAAGCTAGCCCTGATCTTACTTGTGACCTTATGATGACGTCTCGCAGGATACTTAGACTAGATAACCAGTTGCGTGCAACAAGTTTAAGGCTGGAGCTATCGCTACGTAAAAGCATTTTTTTTTTTTTAAATATTAAAACAATTAACGGGTTTTTAACTTCTCCTTGACAAAACATAAAAAGACATTTGCTAATGTGGCATAAACTAGCTGTCTTTTGATAGTTTGGCTTGTTGAGTAATGAGATAGCAATGGGGTTCGGTTGTATAAACGGGGCTCATTAATCTGCCATCTCTGCGACAAGATGGCTCCGCTCTCCCTTCATGCCTCTGTCTACTCGCCATGAATGTTTAACGGAGAAGAATTTGGGTGCTTTTGTTAAATAACTAAGGTAACTTTAGTTAACAATAATGGCAAAGACTTTTATCAGCACCTTTTTATTGTATTGTTTTATAGTTGTCGCCTGGTTCGACAATGAAGTAATAATGAATATTTACAAGAAAGTATGTTAAAGATGATTATACATAAGTCGATTCATTTATGACTTCGCAAGTAACAGCCACGATGCAATCTGGCTAGGGGTGGGGGCGGTGTACGCAGTCACGACATTCGAGGTGCGTCGATACGTTTTCCAGTATGGATAAAGTAATTGTCCAAAATGTGTTCTATTTATTCAAGAACGGCTTCACCCAAAGCTTAACACATACTACTGTGAAAAATGTAGAGTGTTAATAACTGTAATAAACAAGGTATTTGGTGAAAAATAACGATGACTCCACACAAAGGAATCGTTTGCATAATTTATCCATTGAGATCTTAACCTGACCTTCTTTTTTACAATCACTTATATACCCTTGTATAACAATTTGTAAGGGTTGTGAGAAATAAACCATTGATATTTAATGTTCCTCCTGCTGTAAACGTACAAGTTAGGTCAACGTTAGATGTAAAATATGTCTCTTATAGGTATTTGTAAGTAACAAGCAATCCAGTTCGATAGACACCTTCATGAATGAACATGCGGTGCGAGGATAGATCTACCCGGACTTATGTGTAGTGTCCTTCTCTACTAATAAGTACTCATGTAGCTGAACGTGGCCAATATGACAATAAATTTATCGCCGCAATGTACCAAAGACACAGATCAAAACGCTCAGAGGCGCTGTTTGGGCGGTGTAAGATGTGTGAAAACAATGGTGAAAATGTTTCCTTAGCGAATCAAGCGTACAGCGCTTTGGAAATTTGACAGTAGGCAAGTCTTCAGCTGAAGATAAACACCTCTTCTAAAATACAGATTATACATTGCAACAAATGGTAAATCAAGTCAAAAACATCCGCTAATAGAAATCATTTTATAAAATATTCAATGCTTTCTATATAATTTTGCATTTTAACTTAGGTTAGGTTTAAAATAAATTAACTACCACCTTTTACACACATGAGATCTGAATTTAAAATATTCCGAGTGCACCTTTCCTCTCTAAACACGTGCGGTAGCTTAAGACTGAGATGCTAAGATGATACGAATGACCTATGTCATCCATAACCTGGTTCAGAACCGCAGACGACAGTGAGACCTCGTGCGGGATATCGCAAAAATCTCGTTCTAATGCATAGTCAGTGGAACCGTCATTCTATTAGCAGTTCGCTCCCCATTTCGACCTTTAAATACAGTCAATAGGTGCTATTCGTAAGCGGCATTATACTGCAGAAATCTTTGACTTGAGTCTCGTCTCTTAAGATCACCCACAATTCATGGACAAGGCCATGCTTCAAATACAAGGTGTCATAAAACTTGTCATAGCCCAGACAATATCAGTGCTCAGTAAGATGTTAATGCCTATATGGCAAATTGAAGTCAGAACACATATAATGCCTTTAAACCCATCTCCCGTATATTGGTCTGTTATGAATATTTATCGACACATACCCATGTAGAATGAACCAGAGCACATTTTACTTGACAATGTCTAGATGTGGTAGACATATTAACTTGGGAATATTCAGCTTATTTACATTATAAAACAATATTGACTTCTGTTTTATATGCAATGTACAGTTAGGACATGTAAGTCAGTATTTGAATATTACGTTCGCTAAAGAAAAGGTAACTCTGCCATACTTTTACAGTTGATGTTTTTACAAAGTACGCGCATTTGTAATCACGCTGCAGTATGTTTGCAGGTTTAATTTCTTATACTTGTTTCTTTATACTCTTTTTTAATATAACCATTTTGTTACTTTTTTTTCAAATATAAAAATTATGTCTCATGTATCTGAGCTCAGAAAAGGTATATTTACAGTAAGATAAATAATGAGGGGCCTTGACTCATTTCTGGATCACCCATTTTCATGAGCATTGAAGTATTATCTGACTGTCTGGTGCTTATTTTAGAATTTTATATATTAGTTATATAAAATGGCATTGCATTGTTGCAAACTTCCGTGAATTTGTGTGTGTGCAAAGACAAGATATGTCATAAGCAAGACTAAATGAATAAAATATAACGATAAGTTTGGTTATACAGACGTGTGGTCATAGGTATAAACAATTTTATATGCATTCCTCTATTATTGTTGTACAGAAAAAAACAATTCGGCTCAGATTAATGAATTTGCGCGATATACATGAAACGTTTAGTCATAACATGACAGTACTTAAAATACAATTGCATTGTCAAATTTAGAGGGACTTAAGACTCTCTTTCAATAAATTGCTAAGTTTTCTTAAGTTCTGCTTTGTTATGTAAATCATGCCAGCATTTAGAAACACTTATTTTCGGATACTGCTCCAAGTATGAAATGTGATTATTATTTTTATAAGGTATTATCAAACTTTTAAAATTTTAAACTGTCATCTTAAGTGGTGTTTGTGATCATAATCATATCTTTTTCTTGATATATTTTTAAAATGAAACCACCCACTTGTAAAGAACATAAAGCACGTCGGGCCTGACTTTAAATGTCATTTTAACTCTTTATTTGAATGCTTAAAGAAATTATTCGCTTTTTCTAATAAATGTTAAAAGATATAATCAAAATGTCTTCTTGGATATGCAGGTCACCGCGACCAATTTAAAGCAGGACACCAGTGTATTCAATACACATACCTGTGTACCGTATTGAACAACAATGCTTCACTGCGCACTGGATTGGCTGTTTCTGATGACTAAATATCATTGCAGACCGACTAAATAAATCCATAACTCAAATCAACTTGAATAAATCAACAGACCTTTGGTGCATGATTTACGCACTAAAAATCAGATCGCGTCGACATTCTGTACTTTATTGCCGTCACGGTAACCGCTAATATTATTGTAATGCGGTGAGATAGGAGGAGTTAAACTCCAATATATTCCCATCGTGCAACATAAAAATGCGTTAGTATTTTGCTATTCAACCAAGGGTATTTTTGTAAATGTTATTTAACGCGCATCTGTTACCTCTTTAATCTGTAACTCGACTGTAATGCATTTACAACGAGAAAACGTGTTATAAAACAAAATGAAATAGTAATAAACAACTTTCCTTCTAATGTATATTCTTTGGAATTCAAATGTAAGGTCGCATGTCTGATATTATGCATTTTCCAATGTGTGCAATAAATTCATTTTACATAATGGTAAAGACGACATCAGTAAAACATAACTCAACCATCTTTGGACAACTGAAACGACATATTATTATTAATTACTATTATTACATTTTATTATGTTCAGCACCATCCTAAACTTAAGAGGCATTAAGCTAGTTGTATGTATGATTTGGCAGCCGCATTATAGTAAACGGTTACTACTTCAAAGCGCAATAGGCTATATGCTTTATGCCTTGTTTTGTCTTGATGTTGTTGTTTTGTTTTGTTTTTATTTTTTGCTGTTGTTGTTTTTGTTGTTATTTGTGTGTGGCTTTGTATATTTGGAATAAAAACATGGAGTCTCTTTTGCGCAGTTAAACTAGTTCTTACTTTTTTCTTCAATTATCATTTTAGTCTGGTCGGTTCAGACTTATAATAACAGATAGCTACAGAATACACTATTACATTATGGATGCAAAGAAAAATACTTGTTTGGTATTGATCGAGTTAAGAAAAATCAAGCATACCTCTTGATCAGTGTACATAAGTCCTTACAGCTTCTACAAGACAAGGTCAATATCAATAAGTAATCTTTTGTATCCGAACTACAACCCTACGATTATTTACTGTAAAGTAATTGATATTCTCCACTATTGTGTTGTATATTTAGCAATCATCTTTATCTTGTTAAGCGTAGCGTCGAATAGTAAAAGAGGATAATATCAGATGACAGAATAAAAACTGTGTCCTTTAAATGCTGAGGGTTCATCTCGGTTTATTCCTTAATTAATAAGAGTTACCCATGACTTTCAAGGATCTGTTTTATCCATTCTAAAAAAATAGGCATCCTTCTTCGTTTTCATTGTGTCTGTGTATTATCCCCTGGCATCGCCACAAAGTGGCCTGCCAATCTGTAATGAACCCTGCTGTTTAACCATTCTGTGCCAGCTACAATAAATGTATGTTTCTTTCAAGCTTTTAAAAGTAAAAATCAAGGATTACAAAACATATTGGTACTATTAAAAAATGAATATATATATATATATATATATATATATATATATATATATATATATATATATATATATATATATATATATATATATATATATATATATATATATATATATATATATAGATATATAATTCTATATTCTAAGACTGTCATTGGTGCGAGAAAAACTTGACAAAATATTTACCTATATAATAAAATTTAACTATTCATTTTCTTAAAAAAAAAATAATTTAAGTTACGTCATTTAACAAATAGAAATAAATATTTTAAAGTAGTATCCTATACTGTGTCAAAAAGGAGTTCATGTTATGATTGTACACCTTTGTTTATGAGTGAATATTTCCTAATAAATGATAAAAGATAAAATACACAAGTTAAAATGTACCATACTGTCGATTTTTACATGATAACGATTGTCGATGTAAACAGATAACGAAATTGGCGTACTTCATGTTTCTTATTATTATTTTGTTCATAATTTATTACAGACGTTTCACTATTGCCGTACGGTTTATTTTTAAAGTCATAAATGACTTCGGAATAGACCTTTTTCTGTCGCTGACATATAAATACTATGTGTTAGCCTATATGATGTTTTAGTGCGAATGTTTTATTGCTCAAAACGAGTAACATATACCGTTTATTAGTCCTACTAACCATATTAACTAAAGCATTGCTGTTATGATCTATACATATGTTTGTGAATATACATTAAAAGGTGCTTAGAAAATTAAATAAATAAATTCTCTGGTAGCCTATCTTTATTTCTTCACATCTATACCTCAAATGTGTCAAAACCGTCTGTCAGCTTTCGTACTTAACAACTGCGTTTAACGAGGTTGAGGCATTGCATCTAATAGTCCCAGTCGTGTTCCCTAATGAGACACCTGCAAAATTATGATATGGACAGGAAGCCCTTTCGACAATCGTTGCAGGATCTGGAAAAATATCGGCAGCCACAGTTTAAATATTTTCAAATGTAGCGTGTTTAATTCGGACGATTTTAGATCGTCGACAATCCTTCGACAAATACTTGTAGCGTTTCGGAACACCGCAACTATATCTGCATCATAATGAGGCACATCGGTGAAATGGAAATTGTCTCCCTTGTAAGTTAAAATCCGAGGTATTCCAAACAGTAAGTAGGTCATTTTATTTGTAATTCTTGGACTTTATAGCTAGTTCTTTTGAAGATATTGCAATTACAAACATTGAAAAAATTACCTTTGCATAAATATGAGCTTAAAATCCATTTAAATACTTACAGAGATATGTTATTCAAAAAAGAAAATGAAAGTGTTTCTTGATGATGGATAACCTGGGTATCATAAGAAAGGCAGAAAAGTCAATATACACTCCATAGATCACAAGAATTAAAACTCAGTAAAACAAATGAAAGGACCAACTTGCATTTGGGGATTATTCAGGGGAGGCTATCCATTAATGGCCCTCATTAGCATTTAATGAGGTTTAGTACACATTTTAGCATTCCTAGGTGGATGTCGAAGAAATCGATATGATTGTAACTACGCTTACACACCTTTTTAACTTCATTCATAATGTAGTTGTGCGTGTTTTTATTCACAGGCATTCAACTTACCACTACGTTTTAAACACCCAATAGATGTCCAACATCTGAAAATCAGTATCAGTTATAGGCTAATGGATGTTGATCCGCTGTCATTTACTAAATTAGAAGTTACTGCAATCTTCGGATATTTAAACCATAAACAGTATTCATTATACATTAAAGAAGACTTGATTGCTGTTTATTTAACATCCACACTTAATGTTTGTTTTGATTGGCATTTATTCTGTTTAATACAGCAGATTCGGATCTAATTAAAATAGGTTTTATTTATTCCCTTTGATTTAGCATCCGTCTGTGGATTTATTTGAAACATTGTTCGCCGTAGAGTACATGCATTAAAGATGCGAACGTCAGTTGCAGAAAAAAAGGTTAAACGTAACAATACGATAGTATTATTATTATATTGATTGTGTTGTTACGTGTAAATATCCAACCTTTTTTTATTACAGGATTAAGAGTTACTTAATTAAAACACTTTTTGCAGGTGATTCATATTAAACACTCAAGCTTCTTTTACGCCAAAAATGTTTAAATTATTATTTTATCGTTCTACATTTTCATTAACACAAAATTCAAATAAAATAATCAGTGCTTGGTATCCGTTTAATAATTCCTATAATTTTAGTTGATTTTTGGTCTATGTCTTATTTTAATCTTTCTCAAGAAAAAAAAACGCATGATTGAATAATTTATTTCAGTAATGTTTATAAGCTCAAACCTGTGAGATGAGAGAAATATTGCTTATCGAAATGTTTTATTTTTTTAACAATGCATTCGTGTAACTTTTGCCATGGCCACTCCTCAGGGTAAAATATTCCGGTACAAATTAATCCAAAGACACCAAGTGCCATCTTAACACATAAACAGGATACAATCCTTTGATTTTTTATCGCGTGTTGTCCTCACGAGAACCGTTAAAATAAATAATACGCTGAGTGTCAGAACCGTATCGTAAGTTGCACACATAAACTCCAACATATCTCTCTGGTGAATTATAAGGTCGCGAATGGAATTCTATTTTAACATTTCATTGCCTGTTGTGACGTGTTTCCGTAATGTATATAAAATCAACAATATTTATGAGGTAGGCTGAAGTTAAGAAAATGTTGTTGTTGTTTTGTTGTATTGAATTTATTTGATAATTCTATATATAAAATGTTTACATGATCACACAATATTGAACTGCAAATATCATATCGATTATTAAATTTTAAATAGACTATAAAGACGCAACTCGATTTTAAACTATTGGCCGAATTAAACAATTTAATTTGTTATTAAATGCATCACATGATGGATCGATAATCTAGCCTTTTTTGAGGTAATCAAAATTTTGCACGAGAACAGGACAAGAGATATATTCAGCCATTTCAAAACCAGCCAAGACATCAGAACACTGTGACGATAGAATTATGTAGTTTGCAACATCAAAAACAACATTTTAATTATTTCCCGATCGGCAAACCCCATAGGACAAATGTCTGACCTACTTGAGTGTAACATAACGTTACCCAGGACAAATGTCTGAACGACTTGGGTGTAACATAACGTTACCCAGGACAAATGTCTAACCTACTCGAGTGTAACATAACGTTACCCGGGACAATTGTCTGAACGACTTGAGCGTAACATAAAGTTACCTATTCCAAATGTCTGAACTACTTGAGTGTAACATAAAGTAACATAGAACAAATGTCTGATCGACTTGAGTGTAACATAAAGTTACCTAGGACAAATGTCTTAACGACTTGAGTGTAACATAACGTTACCTAGGACAAATGTCTGACCGACTTGAGTGTAACATAACGTTACCTAGGCCAAATGTCTGAACGACTTGAGTGTAACAAAAAGTTACCTAGGACAAATGTCTGAACGACTTGAGTGTAACATAAAGTTACCCAGGACAAATGTCTGAACGACTTGAGTGTTACATAACGTTACCTAGGCCAAATGTCTGAACGACTTGAGTGTAACATAACGTTACCTAGGCCAAATGTCTGAACGACTTGAGTGTAACATAAAGTAACCTAGAACAAATGTCTGACCTACTTGAGTGTAACATAAAGTTACCCAGGACAAATGTCTGAACGACTTGAGTGTAACATAAAGTTACCTAGGACAAATGTCTGAACGACTTGAGTGCAACATAACGTTACCCAGGACAAATGTCTGAACGACTTGAGTGTAACATAACGTTACCCAGGACAAATGTCTGAACGACTTGAGTGTAACATAAAGTTACCCAGGACAAATGTCTGAACGACTTGAATGTAACATAAAGTTACCCAGGACAAATGTCTGAACGACTTGAGTGTAACATAACGTTACCTAGGACAAATGTCTGAACGACTTGAGTGTAACATAACGTTACCCAGGACAAATGTCTGAACGACTTGAGTGTAACATAACGTTACCCAGGACAAATGTCTGAACGACTTGAGTGTAACATAACGTTACCTAGGACAAATGTCTGAACGACTTGAGTGTAAAATAACGTTACCTAGGCCAAATGTCTGAACGACTTGAGTGTAACATAACGTTACCTAGGACAAATGTCTGAACGACTTGAGTGTAACATAACGTTACCCAGGACAAATGTCTGAACGACTTGAATGTAACATAAAGTTACCCCGGACAAATGTCTGAACGACTTGAGTGTAACATAACGTTACCTAGGACAAATGTCTGAACGACTTGAGTGTAACAGAACGTTACCCAGGACAAATGTCTGAACGACTTGAGTGTAACAAAACGTTACCTAGGACAAATGTCTGAACGACTTGAGTGTAACATAAAGTTACCTAGGCCAAATGTCTGAACGACTTGAGTGTAACATAAAGTAACCTAGAACAAATCTGAACGACTTGAGTGTAACATAACGTTACCTAGGACAAATGTCTGAACGACTTGAGTGTAACATAACGTTACCTAGGACAAATGTCTGAACGACTTGAGTGTAACATAACGTTACATAGGACAAATGTCTGAACGACTTGGGTGTAACAAAACGTTACATAGGACAAATGTCTGAACGACATGAGTGTAACATAACGTTACATAGGACAAATGTCTGAACGACATGAGTGTAACATAACGTTACATAGGACAAATGTCTGAACGACTTGAGTGTAACATAAAGTTACCTAGGACAAATGTCTGAACGACTTGAGTGTAACATAAAGTTACCTAGGACAAATGTCTGAACGACTTGAGTGTAACATAAAGTTACCTAGGACAAATGTCTGAACGACTTGAGTGTAAGATAAGGTTACCTAGGACAAATGTCTGAACGACTTGAGTGTAACATAAAGTTACCTAGGACAAATGTCTGACCTACTTGAGTGTAACATAAAGTTACCTAGGCCAAATGTCTGAACGACTTGAGTGTCACATAAAGTAACCTAGGACAAATGTCTGAACGACTTGAGTGTAACATAACGTTACCTAGGACAAATGTCTGAACGACTTGAGTGTAACATAACGTTACCTAGGACAAATGTCTGAACGACTTGAGTGTAACATAACGTTACCTAGGACAAATATCTGAACGACTTGAGTGTAACATAACGTTAACTAGGCCAAATGTCTGAACGACTTGAGTGTAACATAAAAGTACCTAGGCCAAATGTCTGAACGACTTGAGTGTAACATAAAGTTACCTAGGACAAATGTCTGAACGACTTGAGTGTAACATAAAGTTACCTAGGCCAAATGTCTGAACGACTTGAGTGCAACATAAAAGTACCTAGACCAAATGTCTGAACGACTTGAGTGTAACATAACGTTACCCAGGACAAATGTCTGAACGACTTGAGTGTAACATAACGTTACATAGGACAAATGTCTGAACGACTTGAGTGTAACATAACGTCACATAGGACAAATGTCTGAACGACTTGAGTGTAACATAAAGTTACCTAGGACAAATGTCTGAACGACTTGAGTGTAACAAAACGTTAACTAGGACAAATGTCTGAACCACTTGAGTGTAACATAAAGTTACATAGGACAAATGTCTGAACGACTTGAGTGTAACATAACGTTACTTAGGACAAATGTCTGAACGACTTGAGTGTAACAAAACGTTACCAGGACAAATGTCTGAACGACTTGAGTGTAACATAAAGTTACCTAGGACAAATGTCTGAACGACTTGAGTGTAAAATAAACTTATCTAGGACAAATGTCTGACCTACTTGAGTGTAACATAAAGTTACCTAGGCCAAATGTCTGAACGACTTGAGTGTAACATAAAGTTACCTAGGACAAATGTCTGAACGACTTAAGTGTAACATAATGTACCTAGGACAATTGCCTGAACGACTTGAGTGTAACATAACGTTACCTAGGAAAAATGTCTGAACTACTTGAGTGTAACATAAAGTTACCTAGAACATATGTCTGACCTACTTAAGTGTAACATAACGTTACCTAGGACAAATGTCTGAACGACTTGAGTGTAACAAAACGTTACCAGGACAAATGTCTGAACGACTTGAGTGTAACATAAAGTTACCTAGGACAAATGTCTGAACGACTTGAGTGTAAAATAAACTTATCTAGGACAAATGTCTGACCTACTTGAGTGTAACATAAAGTTACCTAGGACAAATGTCTGAACGACTTGAGTGTAACATAAAGTTACCTAGGACAAATGTCTGAACGACTTGAGTGTAACATAAAGTTACCTAGGACAAATGTCTGAACGACTTGAGTGTAACATAAAGTTACCAAGGACAAATGTCTGACCGACTTGAGTGTAACATAAAGTTACCTAGGACAAATGTCTGAACGACTTAAGTGTAACCAAACGTTACCCAGGACAAATGTCTGAACGACTTGAGTGTAACATAACGTTACATAGGACAAATGTCTGAACGACTTGAGTGTAACAAAACGTAACCTAGGCCAAATGTCTGAACGACTTGAGTGTAACATAAAGTTATCTACTAATATGCCAGTATAAGGAAAATTACTTAAGGTGATTATGACAAGGCGAAAACGTCAAACGTATGCATATTGCTGTTACTGCATTGAGTTAATCTATTCAGTGAACAGTTAATTACGACTAACAAAAACGTAAATGCATCAAAGAAACAACATAAAAGGATACTTTTAACTTACTTATTACTTATAATTTAACAATTTAAGAAATTAAGTTTTTACTCAAAACATAGACTTGGGATTTTGTGAAACATTTACTTTACTAATAACACTTCTAGTAATCTAAAATCATCAAAATATATGACGTTTGAAACAACATGGAGCAAACCACGTCAACTAACATGATGATAAACGTGATATTACATATATACGATATTAAAATATTAAACAATGTTTTAAATTTGCTAAGTACAATAAAGAAAGAAACTACATACATTATTGTGAGACTGGCTGTACCCGAGCATTTTATTGTGTCTCGTGATAGGTAAATGTTTATTTATATCATATTAACATACAGTCTGGTTACTGTTTAAGTAAGAAGATGGATCCTAAAATTATTTACAATTGTTATGTAGCCGCATTATGCCAAAAATAAACTTTGAGAAATGTCTAAACATGTATTGTTTTATAATATCTAGTATGAATATAATTGATTTATCTTTTAAGATGTATGACTTTGAACAAAAATACTAAAATATATGCCTTCAATAGTTGAAGTTTTTACCATATAATTTGATCGAACGAAATATGTTTCTATTTTGCAACTTTCATAAGTTTAGATAAACAGTTCAAGTAAAGTAACTTTTTGCTGATTCGTTTCGGTTTTGTTGTTAACACTTGTTTTCTTTACCTAATTATTAACTCCCTATGTTTACCTTTGAAGGTATATTTGTATTTACATTGTTGTTCCCTCCGAAAACAGTTCAGGATGTGGGAGGTTGGAACGCTCCGTACCAAGCTGAAGCACCACAGTTGGTAATTTGACCTTTCCTGATGACAAATGTTGGGTTTGCTTCCGTCTTTTGTAAGTTTTGAATATACGTTTGTTGTCTGTTTTTGTTGTTGTTGTTTTGTTGTTGTTTTTTGTGTGTGGATTTTTTTTGTGTGTGTGCTATTTTTATTTTTATGTGACACACACACACACACACATGCACACAAACACACACACACACACACACACACACACACACACATATATATATATATATATATATATATATATATATATATATATATATATATATATAGCGGCATATGTACATTCTGTGCTCTCTGGTAAAAAAATATCAAATATAATCATGACATAGTCAGACTTTGTTGCATAGACAATCAAGACAATATATTCCATTAAAAATAAGAAAATAAGAAACACCAAGTTAATGGCAGCATAGCAAATTGTTAGGATTGTATGCTGAAGATTCGGATTAAGATTATTAAACGAAGAGTCTTTTAGCTGCTTACTATTAATTCTGTCTGGCAAATAGTGCACCGGCTAGACGTATTTGTATAAGTTTATCACTTCCCTAATAACGTCTAATAATATATCTGACCATTTACGTCAATAAAGTTTCAAGCTTTGCTAAAACATTTTGTTTGAGTATCATGCAAACTAAATGCAATTGGTCTGTTTTACAATTTAAAACTTAAATATTGTTCCGAATGGTATACTGTAAATATAACACACAAGTAATAATGGATTCATTATGTATGTATATGAGGAGAAGAAACACAACAAAGTACTACCATATACACAAATTGCTATAAAAGGCAAGAAATATAATTTATGGCGTTTGTTTACTTTACTTTTTAATTAATAGTTTCTACATTTGTGTTATGATCATAACAAGTTGCAAAATAAGATAACACTGGAGCTGTTTTGCACTACACTCATAAAAATACGACGAAGCACAAACCAATATAAACAGCTGCTGATGCGAGGTCGTACATAGACATTACAGCGCCACTTATTTAAGATTTTTTTATCTTTTATGTTAATAAGAAAAATATATTGGAAGCTATCTACAATGTAAGAGCATCGGGCATGTGTGATTTGATTTGTAGTGTGTTACGTAACAGTCACACTCGTTATTGGTAGATTAGGGAGAACACGAAAAACAACAAAGAACTTTCCAACAGAAGATAGACGTCCACGTCAGATTTGATTACTCAGATGGCAATATAGCGTGATCACAATAGTAAATGGTCATGTGGGTTTAAAAAAAGCTAAATGTGTAGCGTTAATCAGATAGGAAATACATTTTTGCAATGACGATTGGAGTGTACATATGTTGATAGTTTATGTTATTTCTATATATTTTGTATGTATATATGTTCATTGTATCTGTTTTAACTCCCGGTGCAATTGCTTACTGTCAGTTGTTCACTTTGACTAGGTATTTTGTTTACCTGTTTGTTTGATAGAAAAACTTTCAGGAAGTTCGAGGTTGAAGCGCTCCACAAACCAGGTTTAAGCACTCCAGTCGGTCCTTTTGCCGACTGACCGTTCAAAGGCGGTAACTGATGATTTTTCTTATTGTGTGCTATGTCTAGTGTCTGTGTTTTTGTCATATTTACATTTACCCTGTTTGCTTTTGTCTGGGGGTAGATTAAATTTGAAAATCTGTAGAAATTTTGATAGTTCCTTTTCTTATTTACCTATTATGCTTCACATTTCCTATGCATGTAGCCCATAAATAAATAGGATTTCACGGGATTTGTTTAGATAACAACAACTTTACAAGGGGTCTAAACTGTCTAAACCACAGTTAATTTTCATAAAGACATTCATTAAATATTATATGTTACATGCAACAATAATATTTTGACAACAACGCTGATTGTAACAATAAATACCAATTTAAAAGATTAGCGGCCGATCAATTGTATTTATCATTTGAAACGTGGTTGTAAAAACCGAAACATTAAAAGATAACAATTACACTGTTTTACTCGTCTTTGAAATTTAAAGTGATAAACCGCTTTCTCGCAATACAATCTTCTAGTTTAGTACATATCTCCCGCAAATCTTGTAAGTTGGGATACATACCAATCTCATAACAGCCTTGTTAACACGTCTTTCTTGTTAAATGCTCTATCCCATAGCATTCGTTTGATGTATATTTTCCGTTGACTTTGACCCTCTGCATCAACTTTTTAGTTTTATTTCTCTTGATCGTTTTTTCGATGATTTATATGATAATGCTTAGTAGATTTAAAACTTGAAAGTAGATGCATGTAGATGTAATTTGTGCATATAGAAACAATGTAGCAGCTATGATAATGGTTGTATATAAATAATCCTGTAACTCTGCATGGAGCATATTACAAAGAATACACTTTTTATAAATATTGTATAAATGACTGCGCACTGTTTAATTTTAAAACACCAATCTTTTAGAAAAGCTTTCTCGAAAAAAGGAGTTTCCAATTGGGCATTTATTCCTACATTATTTGTAGTATTACTTTTTTTTTCTTTCGCTATGCCAGTTACTTTGAAAACAGCTTGGATTCATAACACCTTTTCAGGATATGTTTTAATTATATAATTATATATATGTATCTAAATTTGTTTAAAATTGATATATCAAATGGTTCAATAACGATCATCACAACATGATAACAGCAGTGATAAATATCACAGAGAAATCAATGTTTACAAGTAAGAGGTTGTGAAAAAAATGTAAACTTTCAGTCATCCGCGGATTATCTTAAAACAGGAAAACCCCTTTGAAAATGACTATGTCAGCAATTTAATAATAGCCTAACATCATAAAATGAACTTGCAATGACATTAGACCTGAACGTGCCAACTTGTTGGAGGAAATTGTGGACAACAGCTGGAAGCCGATAAGCATCAGCTAATTTCTTCGCTATTTATCCAGCCGCTAATTTCATGAAACGAAATACTTGAACTATAGTTTCGGCTTTAATCCAATCAATACTAAAACATTACATTTTCTATTGCATTTTTTTAGCATTATCAGGAAAGATGGCTTCATTTGCTAAAGTGTGCTTGATGTATTCACATAACTCATTCAGGTCAAGCGGAACACTTCATCATTGTCTATATGCCAAACCTGGTGTTGAGGTATGAAAAATGAGGGTTTGTTTTAATTTCAAATTGAATACAGGATCTAGAACGAAAAGATCACACATCATGTTCTAAACGAATCATTTCCTTATGAAAAGCAAACTAAATCAAAACAAGAATTTAAATACACAAAAAAAAATCTGTTTTGTCGTGAACAAGTAATGGATTTGTTGTACTCGTGCTCATGGCGTTTGACACTAACAATTACATGACTTTGTATGTTGCTTTAATCATCAAATGAGTTCTTTCTCAGTCACATCAGTATATTACACTTTGTGGTTGTTTCCATTGCAACGGAAACACAATTTTACTTGTTCAATGATTTTGAATTAGCAAGAAGTATTCTATTTTAAAAATCAATTTAATATTAAATAAAAGCTTCGAATTTCTTACAACTGAAATAGTTAGCACAATATTATAATTTCTAGAAGAATGTAGGTTCATTTCGGCCTTTCAGCTGTTTCCTAAATACAATACTGCAAGTATGAACTTTTAAGTAGAATGTAGAAGTAAACATTTCCACTTTTACCGCATGTTTACGGCCGCTACGTATTTTATTTATTATTTTTGTTAAATACGCATGACTTGTGAAGCAAATTTAATTGTGTATTGTCCAATCATTTTAAGTGTTAGATATCGACGCATAACTTGTCCATGATCAAATTATTAGGCTGATGACGTTATTGCTTTTTGTATAAATGACATAAACCAACAGAAGTTAATACTTTGTGTTTTTATGTCGAAATAATTTCCAATTATATAATCACGATATGTTCGACAGAAAATGTCCACATTACTTTGTCAACAATAATGCATATAAATATGTTATGACGGTGTATAAACGCAGTCCATCAATCAAGCATTGATCATTTCAGTTTTATTTTATAATTTGGAGGCCAAGTTACTGCCGCAGTTCTGAGTTATAGACACGATTAAAATCGTCTAAAGTGTATGTACCTTATTGCTATAGTTTCAGAAATTATTGCCCAGCAATCATTTAAAAACAGAAACATTATTTGCAAACTTGTATTGCCCGGTTCTTATTTTTCAAATTTTATTGTCTGTTGATTTTAAGCATTTTACGATATGATACAAAATATTTTACGTCCTCCTTTCAAAATATATGCTGGCGGAACCAACAATTATATAATTAAAGGGAGAATACTGTATGTAGTCATAAACATCGCCGCTATTTTTCAATTACAAATTTAAGAAAAGATGCATTGTATCAGACCTTTATTTTATAACCATTTGTTTACTGTATTGATTATATAATTTCATCTCTTGTCAGCCGTCACATCAAAGTAGCAAAGACGAATGAGTCAAAATGAACACGATTTATCTAATACGTTCATTGGTGTCCATTGTGTCCAGGTGCCCCGCCCTGGATCAACCGAAACAAGATCTTTAAACAATTAATATTAAATTTACACGCTTAACCGTCACTGAGCTTATCTATTTCTTAGAAATTGGAACTGAAATTAATATTCAAAATGTTCCAATGTTGCAAGAAATATCCTCAAGTACAATGAATCCTTTATATCGCATACATGTTATGTCAAAACAACAAACAACAAACAAGAAACGAACTGTTCCTTTTCAAAGAGACAACACTCAGCTTGATTTAAAACAATATCATCATTATCTTGCGAATGCTCAGGTTAAACGCATCATTAACATTGCATAGTTGAAATCGGCATCCATCATCATGGACCGTTGTTGCAATGATTACTTGATGGCCTATTTAGAAACAACGAATTTTACAATTAATTTAATAAAATATTGAATGTGTTTTACAGGAACTAGCACACAGAAGAACACACACACATACTGTTTATTACAGTATAACCGCCCGTATTTGCGAATAAACCATATTTGACTTAAGCATGCTTATCTTTACCATGTCTACTGCGTTTGTGACCCTATTTTCATTATTCTGTAACGACAATGAAAAGAACCTTAATAACTTTATAATAACATTTTGAATTTCGCGCCATTTGGCAATTTGTTCATTTGATAATCGATCTTTTGCATTTAAATGGAAGAAAAATATTTGTATGAAGACTTGTGTATTCTTGTAACAGACTCGTCATAAAATGTGCTAAACATATACATTATGTATACACATTTACTGAAGTGCTTGCAGCGAACTGTTGTAACATACCCCACTGTAACAGGCAGAGAATATCGTTTTCAATTATAAAACCTCATATGATATGTCAAAACCCAGACATAATCAATAAAATAATTTCCTATCTGGTAAATCGTGGTCAAACGCGCAAAATGTCTTCAAACCCACTAAACATACATTCGTCTGTTATGTAAATGTATTGACACATATCTCTGTACCACTTTTTTTGCAGGCAATATCTAGATACCGTAGAAAGATGTTGTTCAAACGAAGAGTGGGTCCTGAATGGGTTTGTTAATATATTTCTAAATCGATATGTGAATTTTTAATATTTGTGCAATAATAAATATAACCTATTTGAAAAAAAAATCTTTCACTTTCAAATAACTAAGCAATAACTAATATAGAATTCCATTTAATTTTAGAAATATGGTCTCTAGAATATAGTATTTAATAGCTAAATTTAGCATTCCAATGCTAAGTATTTTAACGGAGAGTAGAAAAAAATAATGTACAAAATATCTCATACGATGATTATAAACCTGACCGTTCGATTATGTAAAGTTCTCTCTTTGTTTATAATGTATGAACCCCTCTATGAAAGAGAAGTACATGCTTTGTATGTTTATAAATAGAAACATGGAATGAACATATGATAAACATAAATACAAATCCAACAGGTCCTGATTACGTAAAAATGTAAGTAGCGAGAATACCTCTAGTTTTAAGGAAAAGCCGAAAGTTTGTAAATTGATTAAAGACGAATGCAAGAGTGATATTATTCTTCACGCCTTAATGCAGTTGATGTGAACTCACGAGTACATTAAGGAGACGAAACATTTTTGCTAAAGTCTAGAATGCATCATTTCTAAATTTACCAATAACAATAACTAGGTTTGAGGTACACCATTCATCTGATAATATTATGATAAGATTTCCCTAGATCAGACATGTGGGATGCGATTCACAAAGTATGTGCTGTGCTGCTATTTAACGACATTGGTCTGCAGTTTGTCCTCTAATACAATTCTATTCAATCACTGTGAGGACATTAGACTTGTATATATTGCAATGTTCATAGGACTCTTTCTTATATATTCATATTGTGCATTTATAAAGAAATTTATAAAGATGTATAAAAAATTAGTAATATGTTGACTAACAATAAAGTCCAATAAAAGATGGAGCTTAAAAATATCCTTCGAGGAAAATGTGTTGTTAAAATTGAGATATAATGTTTTTATTCTAAAACAACGTGTTTATGAACGTTTGTTTTAAGCTGTATTGATTATTGTACTATAAACAATATTGAGCTTTCAATTAAGATAATATAATTTTAAATAATAGTCATGTTTGGGTTTGGCCCACAAACAAATTAATGTAATATGACATGTTGATTCATGTCGAAATAATGTTATTATGACCTTTGTTTATTAGTCTTCTAGAAAAACCTCACCAAATGCATCGGGCGGACACGGGCATTCTTCAATTATTAGACGCCATAAAACATGTCAAAACATAGACAAGATCAATATGTAATCGTTTTCCTTCTAGAAAAGCTTGGCGGAACACACATAATGCTTTTTAACCCATCCGCCGTACATTCGGCTCTTCTGAAAATAAATTGACACGTATCCACGTATCCACGTAAAAAGAACTTAATGCACATTTCACCAGAAAATCTCTAGAGACGGAAGCTAGTTGATGTGTGAACGTTTATATTGTTTGCTTCTAGATCTAACTTTTTCGTAATACCAAAGGCGAAGTAGTAACGTATGTATGTAAAGTAAAGTATGTTATTTCAGTTGATTAATGTTCAAATAATAGTTTATGTATAACATACAGTAAGTATATACATTTAAAAACATCAGCACTGATAGCTATGTATCGCTCCTACAATTAATACATTTATGTAAGATTACAATTAATTTAGCTCAATCATTTCGCATTTTTTTAACTGGCATTGTGAATTTGGCGTTTTATTGATAAAAATGTCAGCAAATGTAAGTTAATTCATCATCATTAGGAAATAACATGTTTCTGTTATACTTCGTCTTTTTGTAATCTTTTAAAACAGAGTATAACCGCTACGTCGTTACTTGTGTCATACAAAACTTGAATGTAATCGTGCAATTAAAGCTAACAAACCTTCTTATAGACTTGACGCAAACATATTAGCTTACTATTCACGGGAATCATAAAACCAGGTCAAAAAAACGCGTATAGCAAGTAATGCAATTCATTATATTAAAAATTCATAATAAATAAAAAGAATCAGTTAATATAAAATTCATGGAGATTATAATTAAGCCTTAAAACTTCAACGGTTAAGATTTTTAGCACTTTGTGTAATAGTTTAATGTGGGAACTTTCACATGTGAAAATTGTACATTTTAATTATTATTAGATTTCTTGTTTATATGTGATTATGCAAATGTAGAGTTTCCTTTTCGTGTACATTTTAGTGATTTAAAGGATGCTTATATATACACACACTTAAGCTCTCTATAAAATATATCGACTCTTTAGTCGCCTTTTTCTAATTAATATGATAATGTTAACGAGAACATCTCTGAAAACGTGTTTTGATGAGATTTGATTTTATATCTTTTAACAAAAAGGAGAAAATTTTCTAGAAAGCAATATGTTTTGATTTATATTAACAAAAGTTTGCTGTTTTCGTTTACATAAATTCATATAAAAACTAATCAACAGTTTAAATCACAGCGCTGCAGCCTAAGGCCTTTATAATGTAATAACATTGCAAGCTATTCGGGAGTTCTATTTCCTTTTTATCACACGTTGCTTACAGAATACGCAAGAGGTTTTGCGAGTAGCAGCATGGTGAGTAGCAAGGCATATTGACAAAATACACAGAGACAGTAACTTTATTACATAAAATGTCTGGCGTTTATTTTAAAACGTATTAATGTGTTAATGAATATATTTGTCTGAAAATTCCAATAATTGATTTGTTCACATCCAAAAGCTGGACATATTCAAAAAAGATAATGATGCGTTGGATCTTACCGACCTGGTATTAAACAGAATTAGGCCTGCATTCCCCAACCATTCTTAAAAAAGAATTGTTCAAGTGATTGATTTCAATGTAAAATATGTTCATTACGTATTTAGCTATATGTCTGTACTTTTGCATGACACATTAACTCTGCTACTCTCAGCTTAAAATCGCATTGACAATCTTCACAAATGAGAATATTTTTTGTTTGTATGAAAATTGTGACTTGGGCTTAAGTCTTGACTTAGGCTTAAGAATAGTTGGTGAATACGGGCCATAATTCATAAACATACAACCTTCAGTCAATAATGATGTTAAACTCATCTCTTTGAAGATTTGAAACAAATAGAGCTTCAGAATGAACAGTTTTACAAAATAACAGATATAGGTAGTGACACATACCACTATGGTCATTGTTCTAGATATGAATCTTGTCACCTAACCATAATGGAATGTGCATGACATTCAAGAATCAAATGTCGATGTTTGTATTTCGTGAGACCTAATCAGCACTACTGTCAAACATAAAAGCAGTGTACAATTTGATTTAATTCGATATTGATTGCTTAATTGTTTTGGTTAATCGTCCCACACAAAAGTAACGATGTTGCATGGAAACATAATGCCATATTATTGTGAGTTGCATTAATTCTGTGTTCCTTTGTAAGTAACGACAGCGATATTTTTTTAAAATTCATGGTAAACATCTCTCATTAAACTGTCCTTTATTATTTTTATCTTCATAACAATATCTGTATTGCCTATCTACCGAATATAAAATTCCTTGCTAGTATACACAATCTGAAACATTTTTCATTCACCTTAATAAGTTTATAAGTGAAGTCCGCAGTATCATTCGATAAGCTACTCGGAGATGAGTTACTGGCTGAATGGTCTAGTCCCTGCTCTGAGTACATGGCTTTATATTACTTGGCTGCACGGTGCAATTGCCAGAAGACAAATTTGAGCAACCAAATTGATCTTTCCAAACACTGCTTTTGCTGACAATATTTGATCTGGAAAACAATTAATAAAACCTAATAGAACAGATCGATAGACATAATGATTGTGTTTGATAGTACGATTGGTAATAAAATCATTTAATTGCTCTTTTTAATAAATAAAAGATCAAAGCTACCCCTGATATTGCTTGTGACCTTATGATGACGTCTCGCAGGATACTTAGACCAGATAACCAGTTGCGTGCAACAAGTTTAAGACTGGAGCTATCGCTACGTAAAAGCATATTTTTTTAAAAATTGTTAAAACAATAAACGGGTTTTTAACTTCTCCTTGACAAAACATAAAAAGACATTTGCTAATGTGGCATAAACTAGCTGTCTTTTGATAGTTTGGCTTGTTGAGTAATGAGATAGCAATGACGACAGTGAGACCTCGTGCGGGATATCACAAAAATCTCGTTAAAAACTCGTCTAATGCATAGTCAGTGGAACCGTCATTCTATTAGCAGTTCGCTCCCCATTTCGACCTTTAAATCCAGTCAATAGGTGCTATTCGTACGCGGCATTATACTGCAGAAATCTTTGACTTGAGTCTCGTCTCTTAAGATCACCCACAATTCATGGACAAGGCCATGCTTCAAATACAAGGTGTCATAAAACTTGTCATAGACCAGACAAAATCAGTGCTCAGTAAGATGTTATTGCCTATCTGGCAAATTGAAGTCAAACCACATATAATGCCTTTAAACCCATCTCCCGTATATTGGTATGTTATGAATATTTATCGACACATACCCATGTAGAATGAACCAGCGCTCATTTTAATTGACAATGTCTAGATGTGGTAGACATATTAACTTGGGAATATTCAGCTTATTTACATTATAAAACAATATTGACTTCTGTTTTATATGCAATGTACAGTTAGGACATGTAAGTCAGTATTTGAATATTACGTTCGCTAAAGAAAAGGTAACTCTGTCATATTTTTACAGTCGATGTTTTTTACAAAGTACGCGCATTTGTAATCACGCTGCTTGTAGGTTTAATTTCTTATACTTGTTTCTTTATATCCTAATTTTTCAATATAACCATTTTGTTACGTCTTTTTTTTTCAAATATAAAAATTATGTCTCATGTATCTGAGGTCAGAAAAGGTATATTTACAGTAAGATAAATAATGAGGGGCCTTGACTCATTTCTGGATCACCCATTTTCATGAGCATTGAAGTATTATCTGACTGTCTGGTGCTTATTTCAGAATTTTATATATTAGTTATATAAAATGGCATTGCATTGTTGCAAACTTCAGTGAATTTGTGTGTGTGCAAAGACAAGATATGTCATAAGCAAGACTAAATGAATAAAATATAACGATAAGTTTGGTTATACAGACGTGTGGTCATAGGTATAAACAATTTTATATGCCTTCCTCTATTATTGTTGTACAGAAAAAAACAATTCGACTCAGATTAATAAATTTGCGCGATATACATGAAACGTTTAGTCATAACATGATATTACTTAAAGTACAATTGCATTGTTAAATTTAGAGGGACTTAAGGCTCACTTTCAACAAATTGCTAAGATTTCTTAAGTTCTGCTTTTGCCAGCATTTAGAAACACTTTTTTTCGGATACTGCTCCAAATATGTCATGTGATCATTATTTTTATAAGGTATTACCAAACTTTTCAAAATTTAAACTGTCATCTTAAGTGGTGTTTGTGATTATAATTATAACTTTTCTTGATATATTTGAATATTTAAATGAATGAAAGCCAAAAACAACGTATGTAAGATGGGATGTCCATCCACTTATAAAGAACATAAAGCACGTCGGGCCTGACTTTAAATGTCATTTTAACTCTTTATTTGAAGGCTTAAATGAATGATTCGCTTTTACTTATAAATGTTAAACGATATAATCAAAATGTCTTCTTGGATATGCAGGTCACCGCGACCAATTTAAAGCAGGACACCAGTGTATTCAATACACATACCTGTGTACCGTATTGAACAACTTAAATGCTTCACTGCGCACTGGATTGGCTGTTTCTGATGACTAAATATCATTGCAGACCGACTAAATTAATCTATAACTCAAATCAGCTTGAATAAATCAACAGACCTTTGGTGCATGATTTACGCACTAAACATCAGATCGCGCCGACATTCTGTACTTTATTGCCGTCACGGTAACCGCTAATATTATTGTAATGCGGTGAGATAGGAGGAGTTAAACTCCAATATATTCCCATCGTGCAACATAAAAATGCGTTAGTATTTTGCTATTCAACCGAGGGTATTTTTGTAAATGTTATTTATCGCGCATCTGTTACCTCTTTAATCTGTAACTCGACTGTAATGCATTTACAACGAGAAAGCGTGTTATCAAACAAAATGAAATAGTAATATATAACTTTCCTTCTAATGTATATTCTTTGAAATTCAAATGTATGGTCGCATGTCTAATATTAGCTTCATAATTTTTAATGTGTGAGGTCTGCAATGCATAAGCCATTCTTTTCGCATGTAGATACAAGTTCGGTATCTTAATCCTTTTTTTTTTTTTTTTTTTTTTTTTTTTTTTTGCTTTTTTTCTTTTTTGATATGTAAATACACATTGTTATTAATATTTATTTAAAAAGAATGTTCTCTATGGTTTCTTTAGGATGTTAAAGACATACTTTATTTATTCAGTCCTCCGATGAAGGACAAATGTAGACGTATATACATGAAGTAAATATTAATGACTTTAGGTGTCATCTGGGAGCTATAATTGCGATGTCATTTGACTATCTCTGTGCCATGCCATTTTTTATTATTTTTAATATAAGTTAACATTGTGGTTATTGTTTATGTCCAAATAATTATACAAGAAAATATGACAGGTTCTACGAAAATTGAAGCATATATTAATATTAAGTTAAATACAAACAATATAAAGGGGCTAAAAAGCAAAACTAACTGAATACCTATTTGTAAATATCCTGCAAAGGTATGATCCTAAGACATTTTCCCATGTGTGCAATAAATATCGGCAGCCAAAGTTTAAATGTTTTCAAATGTAGCGTGTTTAATTCGGAATAAATAAGCATTCTTCTGCGTTTTCGTTGTGTCTGTGTATTATCCCCTGGCATCGTCACAAAGTGGCCTGCCAATCTGTAATGAACTCTGCTGTTTAACCATTCTGTGCCAGCTACAATAAATGTTTCTTTCAAGCTTTCTAAAAGTAAAAATCAAGGATTACAAAACATATTGGTACTATTCAAAAATGAAAAAAATATAATTCTATATTCTAAGACTGTCATTGGTGCGAGAAAAACTTGACAAAATATTTACCAATATTATTAAATTTAACTATTCATTTTCTTAAAAATGTTAAATTTAAGTTACGTCATTTAACAAATTGAGATAAATATTTTAAAGTAGTATCCTATACTGTGTATGTGTCAACAAGGAGTTCATGTTACGATTGTACGCCTTTGTTTATGAGTGATTATTTGCCAAACGCATTTTAATCTTTTTAATTTCCTAATAAATGATAAAAGATAAAATACACAAGTTAAAATGTACCAAACTGTCGATTTTTACATGATAACGATTGTCGATGTAAACAGATAACGAATTTGGCGTACTTCATGTGTGTTATTATTTTGTTCATAATTTATTACAGACGTTTCAATATTGCCGTACGGTTTCGTCATAAATGGCTTCCGAATAGACCTTTTTCTGTCGCTGACATATAAATACTGTGTGTTAGCCTATATGATGTTTTAGTGCGAATGTTTTATTGCTCAAAACGAGTAACATATACCGTTTATTAGTCTTACTAACCATTTTAACTAAAGCATTACTGTTATGATCTATACATATGTATGTGAATATACATTAAAAGGTGCTTAGAAAATTGAATAAATATATTCTCTGGTAGCCTATCTTTATTTCTTCACATCTATACCTCAAATGTGTCAAAACCGTCTGTCAGCTTTCGTACTTAACAACTGCGTTTAACGAGGTTGAGGCCTTGCATCTAATACTCCCAGTCATGTTCCCTAATGAGACACTTGCAAAATTATGATATTTCGACATATGGACAGGAAGCCATTTCGACAATCGTTGCAGGATCTGGAAAAATATCGGCAGCCACAGTTTAAATGTTTTTCAAATGTAGCGTGTTTAATTCGGACGCTTTTTAGATCGTCGACAATCCTTCGACAAATACTTGTAGCGTTTCGGAACACCGCAACTATATCTGCATCATAATGAGGCACATCGGTGAAATGGAAATTGTCTCCCTTAAAAGTTAAAATCCGAGGTATTCCAAACAGTAAGTAGGTCATTTTATTTGTAATTCTTGGACTTTATAGCTAGTTCTTTTGAAGATATTGCAATTACAAACATTGAAAATTCTTACCTTTGCATAAATATGAGCTTAAAATCCATTTAAATACTTACAGAGATATGTTATTCAGAAAAGAAAATGAAAGTGTTTCTTGATGATGGATAACCTGGATATCATAAGAAAGGCAGAAAAGTCAATATACACTCCATAAATCACAAGCATTAAAACTCAGTAAAACAAATGAAAGGACCAACTTGCATTTGGGGATTATTCAGGGGAGGCTATCCATTAATGGCTCACATTAGCATTTAATGAGGTTTAGTACACATTTGAGCATTCCTAGGTGGATGTCGAAGAAATCGATATGATTGTAACTACGCTTACACACCTTTTTAACTTCATTCATAATGTATTTGTGCGTGTTTTTATTTACACACATTCTACTAACCACTACGTTTTAAACACCCGATAGATGTCCCACATCTGAAAATCAGTGTCATTAATATGCTAATTGATGTTGATCCGCTGTCATTTACTAAATTAGAAGTTACTGCAATGTTAAAACTATAAACAGTATTCATTATACATTAAAGAAGACTTGATTGCTGTTTATTTAACATCCACACTTAATGTTTGTTTTGATTGGCATTTATTTTGTTTAATACAGCAGATTCGGATCTAATTAACATAGGTTTCATTTATTCTCTTTGATTTAGCATCTGTCTGTGGATTTATTTGAAGCATTGTTCGCCGTAGAGTACATGCATTAAAGATGCGAACGTCAGTTGCAGAAAAAAAAGGTTAAACGTAACAATATGATAGTAGTATTATTATCATTATATTGATTTTGTTGTTACGTGGAAATATCCAACCTTTTTTATTATTTCAGGATTAAGAGTTACTTAATTAAAACACTTTTTGCAGGTGATTCATATTAAACACTCAAGCTTCTTTTACGCGAAAAATGTTTAAATTATTATTTTATCGTTCTACATTTTCATTAACACAAAATTCAAATAAAATAATCAATGCTTGGTATCCGTTGGATAATTTCTATAATTTTAGTTGCTTTTGGTCTATGTCTTATTTTAATCTTTCTCAAGAAAAAAAAAACGCATGATTGAATAATTTATTTAAGTAATATTTTAAAGCTCAAACCTGTAAGATGAGAGAAATATTGCTTATCGAAATGTTTTAGTTTTTAAACAATGCATTTGTGTAACTTTTTCCATGACCACTCCTCAGGGTAAAATATTCTGGTACAAATTAATCCAAAGACACCAAGTGCCATCTTAACACATAAACAGGATACAATCCTTTGATTTTTTTATCGCGTGTTGTCCTCACGAGAACCGTTAAAATAATTAATACGCTGAGTGTCAGAACCGTATCGTAAGTTGCACACATAAACTCCAACATATCTCTCTGGTGAATTATAAGGTCGCGAATGGAATTCTATTTTAACATTTCATTGCCTGTTGTGACGTGTTTCCGTAATGTATATAAAATCAACAATATTTATGAGGTAGGCTGAAGTTAAGAAAATGTTGTTGTTGTTTTGTTGTATTGAATTTATTTGATAATTTTATATATAAAATATTTACATGATCACACAATATTGAACTGTAAATATCATATCGATTATTAAATTTTATATAGACTATAAAGACGCACCTCGATTTTAAACGATTGGCCGAATTAAACAATTTGATTTGTTATTAAATGCATCACATGATAGATCGATAATCTAGCCTTTTTTGAGGTAATCAAAGTTTTGCACGAGAACAGGACTAGAGATATATTCAGCCATTTCAAAATCAGCCTAGACATCAGAAAACTGTGACGATAGAGTTATGTAGTTTGCAACATCAAAAAAAAACATTTTAATTATTTTACGATCGGCAAACCCCATAGGACAAATGTCTGACCGACTTGAGTGTAAGATAACGTTACCTAGGACAAATGTCTGAACGACTTGAGTGTAACATAAAGTTACCTAGAACAAATGTCTAAACGACTTGAGTGTAACATAACGTTACCTAGGACAAATGTCTGAACGACTTGAGTGTAACATAAAGTTACCTAGGACAAATATCTGAACGACTTGAGTGTAACATAACGTTACCTAGGACAAATGTCTGAACGGCTTGAGTGTAACATAAAGTTACCTAGGCCAAATGTCTGAACGACTTGAGTGTAACATAACGTTACCTAGGACAAATGTCTGAACGACTTGAGTGTAACATAAAGTTACCTAGGCCAAATGTCTGAACGACTTGAGTGTAACATAAAGTTACCTAGGCCAAATGTCTGAACGACTTGAGTGTAACATAACGTTACCCAGGACAAATGTCTGAACGACTTGAGTGTAACATAAAGTTACCTAGGCCAAATGTCTGAACGACCTGAGTGTAACATAAAGTTACCTAGGCCAAATGTCTGAACGACTTGAGTGTAACATAACGTTACCTAGGACAAATGTCTGAACGACTTGAGTGTAACATAACGTTACCTAGGACAAATGTCTGAACGACTCGAGTGTAACATAACGTTACCTAGTCCAAATGTCTGAACGACTTGAGTGTAACATAAAGTTACCTAGGACAAATGTCTGAACGACTTGAGTGTAACATAAAGTTACCTAGGACAAATGTCTGAATGACTTGAGTGTAACATAAAGTTACCTAGGACAAATGTCTGAACGACTTGAGTGTAACATAAAGTTACCTAGAACAAATGTCTGAATGACTTGAGTGTAACATAAAGTTACCTAGGACAAATGTCTGAACGACTTGAGTGTAACATAAAGTTACCTAGGACAAATGTCTGAATGACTTGAGTGTAACATAAAGTTACCTAGGACAAATGTCTGAACGACTTGAGTGTAACATAAAGTTACCTAGGACAAATGTCTGAATGACTTGAGTGTAACATAAAGTTACCTAGGACAAATGTCTGAACGACTTGAGTGTAACATAAAGTTACCTAGAACAAATGTCTGAATGACTTGAGTGTAACATAAAGTTACCTAGGACAAATGTCTGAATGACTTGAGTGTAACATAAAGTTACCTAGGACAAATGTCTGAATGACTTGAGTGTAACAAAACGTTACCTAGGACAAATGTCTGAGCGACTTGAGTGTAACATAAAGTTACCTAGGACAAATGTCTGACCGACTTGAGTGTAACATAAAGTTACCCAGGACAAATGTCTGAACGACTTGAGTGTAACATAAAGTTACCTAGGACAAATGTCTGAACGACTTGAGTGTAACATAAAGTTACCTAGGACAAATGTCTGAATGACTTGAGTGTAACATAAAGTTACCTAGGACAAATGTCTGAGCGACTTGAGTGTAACAAAACGTTACCTAGGACAAATGTCTGAACGACTTGAGTGTAACATAAAGTTACCTAGGATAAATGTCTGAACGACTTGAGTGTAACATAACGTTACCCAGGACAAATGTCTGAACGACTTGAGTGTAACAAAACGTTACCTAGGACAAATGTCTGAACGACTTGAGTGTAACATAAAGTTACCTAGGATAAATGTCTGAACGACTTGAGTGTAACATAATGTACCTAGGACAAATGTCTGAACGACTTGAGTGTAACATAATGTACCTAGGACAAATGTCTGAACGACTTGAGTGTAACATAAAGTTACCTAGGACAAATGTCTGAACGACTTGAGTGTAACATAACGTTACCCAGGACAAATGTCTGAACGACTTGAGTGTAACAAAACGTTACCTAGGACAAATGTCTGAACGACTTGAGTGTAACATAAAGTTACCTAGGACAAATGTCTAAACGACTTGAGTGTAACAAAACGTTACCTAGGACAAATGTCTAAACGACTTGAGTGTAACAAAACGTTACCTAGGACAAATGTCTGAACGACTTGAGTGTAACATAAAGTTACCTAGGATAAATGTCTGAACGACTTGAGTGTAACATAATGTACCTAGGACAAATGTCTGAACGACTTGAGTGTAACATAAAGTTACCTAGGACAAATGTCTGAACGACTTGAGTGTAACATAACGTTACCTAGGACAAATGTCTGACCTACTTGAGTGTAACATAACGTTACCCAGGACAAATGTCTGAACGACTTGAGTGTAACAAAACGTTACCTAGGACAAATGTCTGAACGACTTGAGTGTAACATAACGTTACCCAGGACAAATGTCTGAACGACTTGAGTGTAACAAAACGTTACCTAGGACAAATGTCTGAACGACTTGAGTGTAACATAACGTTACCCAGGACAAATGTCTGAACGACTTGAGTGTAACAAAACGTTACCTAGGACAAATGTCTGAACGACTTGAGTGTAACATAAAGTTACCTAGGACAAATGTCTGAACGACTTGAGTGTAACATAAAGTTACCTAGGACAAATGTCTAAACGACTTGAGTGTAACATAACGTTACCTAGGACAAATGTCTGAACGACTTGAGTGTAACATAATGTACCTAGGCCAAATGTCTGAACGACTTGAGTGTAACATAACGTTACCCAGGACAAATGTCTGAACGACTTGAGTGTAACATAAAGTTACCTAGGCCAAATGTCTGAACGACTTGAGTGTAACATAACGTTACCTAGGACAAATATCTGAACGACTTGAGTGTAACATAACGTTACCTAGGACAAATGTCTGAACGACTTGATTGTAACATAAAGTTACCTAGGCCAAATGTCTGAACGACTTGAGTGTAACATAAAGTTACCTAGGCCAAATGTCTGAACGACTTGAGTGTAACATAACGTTACCTAGGACAAATGTCTGAACGACTTGAGTGTAACATAACGTTACCTAGGACAAATGTATGAACAACTTTAGTGTAACATAAAGTTACCTAGGCCAAATGTCTGACCTACTTGAGTGTAACGTAACGTTACCCAGGGCAAAAGTCTGAACGACTTGAGTGTAACATAACGTTACCCAGGACATATGTCTATACGACTTGAGTGTAACATAACTTTACCTAGGACAAATGTCTGAACGACTTGAGTGTAACATAAAGTTACTAATATGCCAGTATAAGGAAAATTACTAAAGGTGATTATAACAAGGCGCTAACGTCAAGCGTATGCATATTGCTGTTACTGCATTGAGTTAATCTATTCAGTGAACATTTAATTACGACTAACAAAAAGTGCATCAAAGAAACAACATGAAAGGTTACATTTAACTTACTTATTACTTATAATTGAACAATTTAAGAAAGGAAGGTTTTACTCAAAACATAGACTTGGGATTTTGTGAAACATTTACTTTACTAATAACATTTTTGGTAAAATAAAATCATCAAAATATATGACGTTTGAAACAACCTAGAGCAAACCACGTCAACTAACATGATGATAGACTTGAAATTACATAAATACGATATTAAAATATTAAACAATGTTTTAAATTTGCTAAGTACAATAAAGAAAGAAACCACATACATTATTGTGAGACTGGCTGTACCCGAGAATTTTATTGTGTCTCGTGATAGGTAAATGTTTATTTATATCATATTTACATACAGGCTGGTTACTGTTTGAGTAAGATGATGGATCCTAAAATTATTTACAATAGTTAAGTGGCCGCATTATGCCAAAAAATAAACTTTGAGAAATGTCTAAACATGTATTGTTTTTATAATATCTAGTATGAATATAATTGATTTATCTTTTAAGATGTATGACTTTGAACAAAAATTCTAAAATATAGGCCTTTAACAGTTGAAGCTTTTACCATATAATTTTATCGAACGAAATATGTTTCTATTTTGAAACTTTCATAAGTTCAGATAAACAGTTAAGTTTCAAGTAAAGTAACTTTTGCTGATTCGTTTCGGTTTTGTTTATAAAATATGCAATATGTCTGTCTGAGTATTCGTAAAATTTAAATTTATTACTACTGAACGTCAGAACAAACTTGAAACGTTATTCTATTACTGAATGTAATGTGCTAAATGAAGTTTCATCCATTAAAACTTAAGAGGCCACTGAGATACAAAATAAATTTCGTGTATGCTACAAGCAAACATATCATTGTTTTGGGATAGGTTTTGTAGTTTTAATGCATCCATATAGGCAAAACCAAAGCAGCTAGAACAATAAATAAATGTTGTAAACTTGGAAGAATCCACTGTTACAAAATAAGTCAAATTTGTTTTTTTCAGCAGTGTATTATTTTTTACTGTTTGATAACGTTTCTATCCCAACAGACTGAATGATCATTTGCATTGCAATATTTATTTTTTAAAAGAACGTCTCACATTTTACATTCACCAACCATAACCTGGTCATGAATATTTATCTCTATACCTTTTGTGATCATGTATTCATAACGTCTTATAAATACTTCGGTAGAAAATGGACACATTGATCCAGTTGCTACAATACTGGCTTTTAATCTGGGGTAACAATATTGGCTTTAAATCAGGGGTTACAATATTGGTTTTGACGCAGTGGTTACAATATTGTCTTTAAATGAGTGGTTACAGATTTGGCTTTGAATTAGTGGTTACAATATTGGCTTAGAATCAGTGGTTACAATATTGGCTTAGAATCAGTGGTTACAATACTGGCTATAAATCAGGGGTTTCAATTTTGGCTTTGAATTAGTGGTTACAATATTGGCTATAAATCAGTGGTTACAATTTTGGCTTTGAATTAGTAGTTACAATATTTGCTTTGACTCAGTGGTTACAATATTGGCTTTGAATTAGCGGTTAAAATTGGCTTTGACTCAATGGTTACAATATTGATTTTGACTCAGTGGATACAATATTGGATTTGACTCAATGGTTGCAATTTTGGCTTTAAATTAGTGGTTTCAATATTGGCTTTGAATTAGTGGTTAAAATATTGGCTTTGACTCAGTGGTTACAATATTGGCTTTGACTAAGTGGTTACAATATTTAATTTGACTCAGTGGTTACAATATTGGCTTTGAATCAGAGTTTACAATATTGGCTTTGAATCAGTGGTAACAATATTGGCTTTGATTCAGTGGTTGCAATATTGGCTTTGAATTAGTGGCTACAATATTGACTTTGAATTAGTGGTTACACTTTTGACTTTGACTCAGTAGTTACAATATTGACTTTGACTCAGTGGTTACAATATTGACTTTGACTCAGTGGTTACAATATTGACTTTGACTCAGTGGTTACAATATTGACTTTGACTCAGTGGTTACAATATTTGCTTTGAAATTGTGGTTTAAATATTTAATTCGACTTTGTGGTGATAATATTGGTTTGGAACCAGTGTTTCAATATTTGCTTGGAATCAGTGGTTACAGTATTGGATTTGACTTTGTGGTTACAATATTGGATTTGAGTCTGTGGTTACAATATTGGATTTGACTCTGTAGTTATAATATTGGATTTGACTCTTTGGTTACAATATTTGCTTAGAATAAGTGGTTTTTATTTTGTGTCACAATATTGGTTACAATACTCGATTTGACCCGGTGGTTACAATATTTGTTTGAGTCTGTGGTTACAATATTGGATTTGACTCTGTGGCTACCATATTGGATTTTACTCTGTGGTTACAATATTAGATTTTAGTCTGTGATTACAATATTGGCTTTGAATCAGTGGTTACAATTTGGGGTTTCAATATTGGATTTGACTCTGTGGTTACAATATTGGATTTGACTTAATAGTTACAATATTGGATTTGACTCTGTGGTTACAATATTGGCTTTGAATCAGTGGTTACAATTTGGGTTTACAAAATTGGATTTGACTCTGTGGTTACAATATTTGATTTGACTTAATGGTTACAATATTGGCTTTGAATCAGTGGTAACAATATTGGCTTTGAGTCAATGGTTACAATATTTGATTTACAAACTTAATTTGATATCAATGAAATCTGTTTTAGATATGTTTTTGACGCTATAATATATATAATAATTAAATTATTTATTATTTGCATTCGTATTGAAACACATGACTCTGCAACGTCGAAAGAACTGTTTAATGCAGATTGTGTTGTTTATCACTATTTTAACTCGTTAATTTCTATGAAAAATAACAATATCGATTATAACAATATGACCTTATAGAACACAAAACATGTCTCAACAAATATTAACGATTGTTATTGTTTTCTTCCATTGAAAAATGTACATTGCTCACGATTATAATAGTTGATAGAAATTTCAATGCTGTATTTACAGTTTTAAGGGTATCAAGAAAATTTCTGGCAAACATTGGTTAAGAACTTGGTGTCTCTAAAACAATTCATAAGAAAGTGCTTAGAACTTGTTAGGTTGACGTTTGACATTCTCTTATTTTGGTCTTCTCACAATATCTCCGCTTCATTTTTACCCAAAAAAATGCAACCAATTCTAAAGCTCATAAATTATTGACTGTTTTAGAAAGTTTGAGGTCAAGACGTAACGTGATAGTTTAGCTATAGCCCGAAACTGATGCCCAGAACAGTGTCCCTTAAGGTATAACTTGTTTTCTTGTTTTGGAAATGCATATGGGGTGACTTCACCGCTTTAAGAAGTGATCGTATTTTAATCTGAAATTATCTTTTAAGTAAAAAAACACATTGTTACGGTTTTTAAAGTGTTGTGATTATTTTGTCATCGATACAAATAAAGGCGAGAACTAAAGAAAGAAGCATGTAAACATTTACACATATAAATAGTCAGATTCTTTTTTCAAATTTGCAGAATTGCACTAATTCGACCGCAATCTCTTCAATATAGCAATCATGGTCAACATTGTCTCCGCATCAAATATGTATTTTTCAATATTCGCATTTTTTATCTTTTTCACAACCCAACTTATTGGGGCGTGTCGTGCAATCGAAGCTATGCGTATAACAATTAGTGGTGTGGGTTTTTTTAAATTGGAACGCACTGCACTAATTATCATAATCTTCTTCACGAATTCTTTGATAAATACGGTGTTTTGCATTTGAAGACAGCAACCAAGTTTTTTGTGGTGTGCTTTAAAGATTTCACGTGCTAATCGGATGTTGGAGACTTTGCCCACTTCAAAGTCATAACACATTTATTGCGTACCCAATTTGGACACTTCGTACAGCATTGGTTAAGTAAGTGTTGTCCAAGCGTGTTATTGCTTTGCCTTGAAAATAAAAATAAACTGTCATTCAAACTTACAAATTTAATCAGCAAAACAGCACAACCTTTAAAAAATGACGCAGTACTGAATGCCCCCATGCTAAATACGCTTCGCTTTCTAATATATTATTTCCGGCGACTGGTTTTCTGCGTCAACATTTTCTTGTGATTCCCATTTATTTGTCCCAGAGATGAAAGTACCCTCGGAGTTCTGATTATTTCTGGAGTAGGTCTGTGTTTGCTAAAGTAAGAAATGTCAAAATGTACATACTTCTCACACCTGTCAAGCTCCGTGACATTTGCTGTCTCAAAAAGAACTTTGACCGCTGATGACATCATACATGAGTATAGTCGACATAAAATGAAGTAAAAAGGAAAGTTTTTTAATAGTTTAAAATGTTATCAATATATATATATATATATATATATTTTAATTTTCAATTTCTCAGACTTAATCGTTAAAATAAAAATAATCCTATTATGATAAGAACAGAAGGTATCTCGAAAATAAATTACTTACGGTCTAATGTTCCTCTGTGACGATTCAGTAGTACATTCGTAGGCAAAGTTCCACTTTTCTGTACTTTGAAAGACAAATATCCAGCGAAGACATGAGACACCTGCAATACGGACGAGTACAAGAGCGTTTACGTCGAGCATACAAATTGAGCTCTGTCTAGTTCTAGCAGCGTGTTTTTGGTCAGTTAAGCCAACTTTTATGGTATTTGAGAAACTTTTCTTGTATGCACACATATTTAGGAATAGCTTTGACAAAGCCCACCTAACTAGATTATACAGATGACTATTTTTGTGTGAGTTGTGTATTAAACACCTTTCTTATACATGTTTTAATATGCCTGTATTTGTAATTTTAATTAATTTAGCTTTATACGACTACACATTGCATTTTAAATATAAAAGGAATTTTCATGCAGAAGGGTGCATTCTAACACACAATAATGGAATTGTCTTCCAATATTTTTTCACCAAAATAAACGACATTACGGGTTAAATTTTTATAACCCAGTGTTCTACAGTAATTTATCCCACCATCTCTGTAAATATCGGTTGATATAACCCGTGTGATAAAGATGAGCTTTATCAACCGATATTCGCGCACCTGCTCTAAGCCGGACTATTTTTTTGACGAAACGATCAGGAATGTTTACGAGAACGAAACTCATTTATCCCGTAATTATGCTTGTGGTCATCCCAAAAATGTCCATAATATAAAGATTGGTTAAGTAGAGCCAAAGAGGCTATTAAAAAAAGAAAGGATGAGGGCGGTTTCGATCGCTGTCCTGCAGGATTGTAAACTTAAGTAGCAGCTTCTTAACCGACTGAGCTAACCGGACATTTGATCACGTCATTCCGAAGTTTTATTTAACAGTGATATAGAAAATTTGAAGAAAAAAAATCAGAAAAATGAAATAGCATGTATTACAGGAACATGATTAAACTTGTTTAGTAACAGTAATAAAATCAATAAAAAGTACGAATTTGTAGTCTGCAAAAATAAAAACAACTGTCGAAATGTCAGATCATGCGAGTCACCGTTGTTTTGATGTTATTTAGTGTGAATTGAAAGAATGTGATGAAGAATCGTGTAAAAACCTAAGCAGTGTTGAAGAGATGAGCTACGAGGATTTCGAGGCAAAATCTGGCTTTAATGCGAACATTTTTTAGAAGGAAATTGATCTTGAATCTGTGGTGACTGTCTCAGATTGCATCATCTGCCTAATCTTAGGACAGACCCTGATGATCAAATGTCGTTACATGATGAACATTAAAATGGTTTAGATAGAGCTCGATCTTCAGTCGAACTAAATATAGCTGACTGCACAGATCTGGACAAATGTGCTAAAATATCACAGTTTCTAGACGTAAACATGAACACCAACCCACCACCTCCAATCCCAACATTTCTCCAAATTTCGCAAGTCACCCTGTCAAAAACACAACTATCTTCGAAATTTTAAAGCGCTATATTCAATGTTCATAATTTCAATGTCATCAACAACTAAAATCCATGAGCTACTGTTTGTTACATCCACAAACACACACAAACCTCGAATGTAATTCGCGTTTCTTAATGCCAAGTGCGTGGCAACTTTAATGTTACACGGCCTTGACATTACACACTACATTACATAACTTTACACGAGGGTGTGATTTTTGTTGTTCTTTTTTTCTAACCATTATTTTTAGTTATCGTAATCAATACAATTACAACCTTATGTATAGCGCAAATAAAATAAAAGAAATAACATGTTTATTGTCTTATTTTTATTGTAAAATAGAACTATTACTTATGGCCGAATTACTCTACTGCTCGCGCATGAATTTCGTGTATTGCATTGGAATGTCAGATCATGTAAGGGAGGAGCAGTAGCGGTTAATTTAAATGTTTCCCTTTTAAAAGCTGTTGATGGTGGGATTAAAAGAATACCAGGTTAGTGTTGATATAAGCCTTGTGCTTTCTGATTTTCGGGCCGAGTATGATAACATTTATCTATATCAACACTAACCTATATTCTCTATAAATCTGTGGCGAGTCCCTTGATGACAATATTTTATGTAAACTAAATTGATACGACACTGTTTCTCCGCATCAGGCAACAATTCCAGCGGATCAATAAGGCTACAGTTACAAAAGAAAGCGAGCGTTATCTCTTTATGTCTGTTTAATGTTTTGCATACAGATATACGTGAAAACGTACATTGTTTTACATAGGGCATGTTCTCATGCTTGGTATTTCAAGTGTTACAGTCTTATGTAAAAGACTATCAGTATTCTATATTTTTAAACTGTGTTTTTAAACTTTCTCCTGAAGATTGCTGGCATTTGAAAAATCGAAAGATATCTGTTCAAAAGTACTTTTTCACCCTAATTTTATTCAAACTAAATACATGTTCCCGTCTTTTAAACGAATTTACGTTGTAAATAGATGTTTGTATTGGATTTGCTAAATTAAACTTACTAAATGCCGACTGATCGTTCCAGGGCGGTAACTGTCGGGTTTGCTCTTTTAGTTAAATGACTAATAACAAATTTAATCTTACTTATCACTTGGCTTGCACGTTAAATACCTTTGTCCTGTGCCTTTTCAGAGTTTGATATATGTTGCAATGCTCATAGGACTTTGTCATATATTCTAATTATAAACTTTATTAATAATATCGTACATAGTGCCTTAAGTTGTGACTTCTTTTTTATTTAAGTTAGATGCAATTTGGGTTTCTTGGGATTTTCAACTTTAAACAAATCATGTCGTGTATTTAATCACAATAACAACTAAACGTTGTTTATGAAATTAATTTGTCTTGACGTTTTCATATAAAAAGAATAACATTTGTGTCGACTTGACTTTTAGATTTTGCTTGATAGGACCTTTGTACCGATAGCATTTCTAAACAGAAACATATAAACAGGCTCCGAGAGGAGACACAATTCTCGCTCTCTCACCACAAACCGACCGCATCTAGACAGTGTCTGGTACACTAAGCGTTAGTTTCGTCTACATGGATGCGTGTCAATTCATTTACATAACAGACGAATAGACGCCGGATAGGGTTTAAAAGGCATAATGGGTGTTTGGTCAGATAAATAATGATTTCTTATTGATACTGTCGTCGTAGTAAATAGTGGCATCAGGTGTGACGTTTTAGTAAATATCTTAGCATTAAATTGTAACCTGTGTCCATGTATGCATGGGTCTTATCTATTCGTGACTTTAATTTGATTCAGTTATAGTTTTTGTGCTATTTATCATTTCGAACAATCAAAAGTGCATAGAAGTCGTTGTATTTATGCTTATTGGTAATATGTAGAATTTTGTGTACGTTGTGCAACTTAAAAGATATGACATTTAGACATGTAGTTGTGTGACTTCTATCGGAGCCTGTTTTATGTTTTATGTTTCTTTTTCATCTTTCTGGTAAAATTAATTGACTAATGGCATCATGCATTGTTCTATACAAATGACCACGGACGGTTCTGGAGTTGTAAATTAATAAGAGTTGACATCGTAATATGACTCCAATCTTGGGTTGGGAACCTTTTTTAACAATTGTAGACACTGTAAATTTCTTTTGTTTTTTTTTTAATTTTGAACAATATATGTACCTTTTCCTAATTCAGCAAACAGAGACCGTTGATTGTTGTTTAAAATGAAATTGGAAAAAATGATGCTGTTTCTTTTTCAGATTATGGTGAAAGGAGACCGCTAAAATTAAAGTTTTCATTGATATTTTTGTAAGTTTTGTTGATTTAATTTATTGCATTAGACTTGACTATAAAGATTGTAAGCATTTGATATGTTATGTCAAGGGTGAAATAACTTTATCCATTTTCATGTATGTATTATTTAAGAAGCCGAGACGATTTCGTAAGGGAGAGGAGTATGACTGTAAAGAAGTCAAGTTATTTAATATATATACATATATAGAGAGAGAGAGAGACAGAGGGGGGAGAGAGAGAGAGGAGGAGAGAGAGTAAATAACTGTATATATATATATATATGCACGTGGTATAGCTTGTTCGGATAGTCAGTCGGCCTCAAGCCACCAAACAAAACACGTCAGACTTGAACAAATCTAGAAGCAAGTCCGTTATGTCAGGAAACATATAGTGTCTGTGGTGATAGACGTCACACGTTGAACATTGCATTCTGTGCTACTGATAAAGCAAAGTGTAAACGCACAGATTTCTCGCCTCATCTCACTCCTACACAGTAACAAACGTTTTGTATTTGGCTTATACGGTCTTGTAAATTGAATTTGTGTTGTTTGTTGTTTTTTTTGCGTAATGTCACACGAATTGCAGAACACTTTATGTTGGATTATTTTGCAACGCATCTTTTCACAAACAAAATAAACAACACAAAAACAAAATGTTTCCATTGAAAGAAAACATAAGATAAAAATAAAGCATTATAATCATCAGACGCCAGTTATTTATTTACCAACACTTATTTTTCCGATAAAGCTTAGTTGTTTTATTTCCTACACATGTATTGGATATAACGTTAGCTGGATTTGGTGTGTTCTTCGATAAATGTGATTTGGTATAAAATTCATCCTTGGCTGAAGACAAAAATATTTGTTTTCAAATTCAATTTAACTTTAATAATATGTCCATACACTCCCATTGTAACAGATATTAAATATATGTATTCAGCGTTTTACAGAACCTAGCATGCTCTACCTCATGAAAATATCTAAACTTAAGTATCAAACTTGTATGCAGTTATATAGCAGGGAATGGCGTCTCTACGATGTACTTGCATACAGTGATACATTTTGTGCAATATAAAAATATATTTTTATATATGTTTTATATATTAAATGTATTTATATATTTAAAAATATTTATGCAGTACGGAATCTTGTGACTCAACGATTTAATAATGCATAGGTTTACTTTCTGTAAGATACTCAGCGTATGTGTATAAACTTATCAGACAAATACCCTTTTCTTCTACGACAAAGTTTTTATCCGAAAGAAAGTTTAGAACTTTTGCGCAAAGTTGTATTGTTTAGATTCAGGTACACTTTGGAAATTGCGTAAAATCATAAAACTTCACTTGGCACTAGATGTGGGCAATACACATTCAAAACGAAGTTACATTTATCACTTACATGTATTTCTTAATCCATCAAATGTAAATGTCTGTCTTTTAAATGTTTTATAAAGGTGTAGTTATATTATTATCAAGTATCATATACCATAGTACGATATAACGCATTCAAATATAATGTATGTGATGCACATTAAAATATAATAAAACAATTAAAGATTTCCCTTTATTTCATAAATGTATACAGGTACACTATGTATTAAAGGCATCTCAAAACCCTTATATAAGTGACCCCCCCCCCCCCATTTATTGCCCCACCCAGCATGTGAGGGCATCAGTTTTCTGATAAGCCAAGCTGCCACAGTCTGTAGCGATGTGTCTGTCACACAGGTATTGTTCAAGATCCAAGTGTATGTATGCTGTATCTGGGGGTTGAACATAGTTATTCACAGTTTGTAAAGGAAACAGTTGTGAATATACCAATTACGCAATCCTAAATACCAGAAATTATTCTATCAGTTCTTTTTTATTCTTATATATATATATATATATGTGTGTGTGTGTGTGTGTGTGTGTGTGTGTGTGTGTGTGTGTGTGTGTGTGTGTGTGTGTGTGTGTGTGTGTGTGTGTGTGTGTGTGTGTGTGTGTGTGTGTGTGTGTGTGTGTGTGTGTGTGTGTGTGTGTGTGTGTGTGTGTGTGTGTGTGTGTGTGTGTGTGTGTGTGTGTGTTACATTTTGTTATTTCTTTCTTTCATTCTTTAAGTTCTCATATATATTTTAAGTTATATTTTATTTTGGTTTGTAAAATATAATGAAACGTTTCTAACAAAAGCAATTTAAAAAGTCATTCATTGTCAGAATAGTGTCCTTCAGACTCATTTTAAGTCATATTAAATACTAAAACTTGTATCTCTCATGTATTTTCAAAATCAAATATTTAGCTATGAAATAAATACATAATCATGCAGTTACAAAATTGACACCTAGTAATAAATTCAATAAAGAATATGTAAGGGATCATACAGTAAACAACCCACATTATCACTAACATTAATGTTTATGGCTTTGTGTAAAACTAGCCTACTGTCTCACTTTCATACTAGCAGGTAATTTAGTTTTGCATTAACCCATCAGAGGTTTTACTGTGACAGATTAGTACTATGTTTGCTAAAGACTACCTGCAGTGATGACCAGCAATTAGCAGGTCTGGTCACAGCAGGTTGGGGCCTGGCTCAGTGAGATACCACATTCCTTTCGAGATGCCTTTAAATGGAAAACAGTCGAGACCTACAAGTAAAATTAAGTGCATTAAACTTGAGGAAATAAAGATAACCATTTAATTGCATTACACATTGTTAACCGATATAATCCCGTTAGAAACAAAGTACAACATATAACCAAGCATTTATTCGTTATTTCATAGACATGTATCAGATAGGCTCGAATCTTCATTCACATAGTGGTTTGTAATACATAGTTCAATTGGACTGTTACATCGCAATTATACTACCTGTATGCACTTTTGTTTGTGACAAAACTGTGTTGAACCTCAGGAAAATAGTGCCATGATATTTATCTTGTACAATAATATTAGTATTTATAACTGTTGGTTGGAACATAACCGTTTTAAAATTTATTTGTTTTTTTTTTCTAGTTTAACGTTACAAAAACAATAGCTGATATTTTCAGACAGCAAGAGGCCGTGTAGTGATACTGAATCTTAAGTGTTCAAATTTTACCTCTCTGCACCTCCATTATATGTAATTTGGTGAAGTGAAACAAAACACCTATGTTGAATTTTTAGTATTTTGTGATATGTAAATTTTAAAGTGTCAGGTATAACAACAACAAATACGATAATCCTTCCACTATGGTATTACGAAATTGCAAGGAAACGCCAGACGAAAATACACGGAGTACTTTTAACTCAGACTTCGAACGTTATTGTTCTAACCTTTTTGTTGTCGGTTTTATTTTTCGACACAGCGTCTGTGCAAATTTAATTGCCATTTTAAAATATCATAATTTGTCATTCCTAAAAACTCAATTCGAACCTACATGTACATATGGCTTAAATTATCAAGATGTTTCATAGAGATAATAATTGATAAAAAAAAAGGGTAATTGTATCAATACATGAAAATGTGTATGTTTTATAGATAGAGAGAAAGTGTAAAGAACTTGTTAAAACACGGTTAAAATAGTTTAATGTATAAAAGATAGGTATGTCGATTATGTTATGTAACCGTCAACTTACGAATCTTTGTACCATCTCTGTTAAGTCATAATAGTTGTTTGTGTTCATTAGGTTTCTTGTCGAAAACAGATAGTCTTATTTACTTTCAGAATAACGAATGTACAAATTAACAGTATTCACCATAGTAAAATAAACAAGAAAAGTGCAAATCAAACTGTAAAGAAATTAATTTTAAAATATAGTGTTGCCTCATTTCATGATGCCCTACTGAAGACTATTCCTGCAGAGAACACGTCAGGGCATTCAATAAGACCTTGAACATTAATCATAAATAAGGTTTATTCTGACTCTTTTAAATTTACCTGGCAGATATAAACATTTGTCTTTTGCTTTTGTGTTGCTTTCAAATGCTGATATGTGCTTTTATACATATATGACCTTGCCATGTGTTCGTACTTATGATTATTCGGTAACAACAATGTGCACAGCGGTAAGAATCTCCACGTTAATATATACTTTGTCATTATTTTCATTTCACGTGACCTTGATATTGGTACCTAAACTTCATTGAACTTTTAATAGGTCACTACAACCCATGTCCGACCACCTCTGGTGTTTCATCTTTACAATCTGGTATGTCATATAACTGCTCCAATAACGTTCGTATCATCTCTGGTGTTTCATCTCTACAATCTGGTATGTCATATAACTGCTCCAATGACGTTCATATCTTCTCTGGTGTTTCATCTCTACAATCTGGTATGTCATATAACTGCTCCAATAACGTTCATATCTTCTCTGGTGTTTCATCTCTACAATCTGGTATGTCATATAACTGCTCCAATGACGTTCATATTTTCTCTGGTGTTTCATCTCTACAATCTGGTATGTTAAATAATTGCTCCAATAACGTTCATATCTTCTCTGGTGTTTCATCTCTACAATCTGGTATGTTATATAACTGCTCCAATAACGTTCATATCTTCTCTAGTGTTATCTCTACAATCAGGTATGTCATATAACTGCTCCAATAACGTTCATATCTTCTCTGGTGTTTCATCTCTACAATCTTATATGTCATATAACTGCTCCAATAATGTTCATACCTTCTCTAGTGTTTCATCTCTACAATCTGGTATGTCATATAACTGCTCCAATAATGTTCATATCTTCTCTGGTGTTTCATCTCTACAATCTAATATGTCATATAACTGCTCCAATAATGTTCATATCTTCTCTGGTGTTTCATCTCTACAATCTGGTATGTCATATAACTGCTCCAATAACGTTCATACCTTCTCTGGTGTTTCATCTCTACAATCTGGTATGTCATATAACTGCTCCAATAACCTTCATACCACCTCTGGTGTTTCATCTCTACAATCTGGTATGTCATATAACTGCTCCAATAACGTTCATATCTTCTCTGGTGTTTTATCTCTACAATCTGATATGCCATATAACTGCTCCAATTACGTTCATACCTTCTCTGGTGTTTCATCTCTACAATCTGGTATGTCATATAACTGCTCCAATAACGTTCATATCTTCTCTGGTGTTTCATCTCTGCAATCTGGTATATCATGAAAACGGATCCAATATCCACAATACCTTCTCTGATGTTTTATCTCTACAATTCTAATATGTCATGTAACTGCTCCATCATACCATGTCCCATTACAGATTAGATAATGGACATTGTTGTTTAAAATGACGTCACACTTTTACTTTAAGACGTCATTCCGTATACATAAATAAAAGTCATCGCTTGAATGATGTTTTAAAATCGATATTTCCTTTGTATATTTTTAACCTCCTCATTTTGTGCGAGGTTAGAGATTTGAGACCGGTTTATTTATTATTTATTTTATTTATGTCTGTTGGTATATTTATATGGTCTGGGCATATTTAATATTCAAGATACACACCATGCTATTCGTATAGTTAACAAATGTTCGAATTTATCATATATGTTATCAGTACCTGCTATATATTTAACTGATGCTATAGATGTTTGGTTTGAGCAATTATTTATTTTGTAAAACAAATAAGCTGAAATATGACGTTAAGCGAGATCTCGATGAAGTAATTAACATAAATAACTTTGTTATAAGTCCAGCCTTCTTATTCGTAGAGAGTTCGTGCAAAACTGATGTGCGTTCAAATTTGAGGCTCTTCTTCTTTTTTAAAAAAAGTTATTTTATAAACATATCTTATGTTAAATGTTTGCATTTTGTTTAACTATTCATATATTGATAATTTACACGTATATATCTTGGAACACACGTTCTAAGGGTTTAAGTGTTTAAAAGACACATAAAAACGTGTTTATAATTTCAACTAAACGGACACGATAAGAGAGATTTGAACGTTTCATGACCGGTAATTTTCGCATTTCTGTTTTACATATAGACAGAATGACATTGTAATCTACTTAGTTTAATTTACTATCTCCGATTACATAACATATTGTTTAACTTAATTGACATTATATAAGATGTTTGTTACATATGTTAATTTTGTTTAGAAAGACAAAAGGTAAAAGAATTGAATGTATAATGTTAAATTAATCACTAAAGCCTAAAGTATCTTCGCTACGTGCTAACATTTTTTAGTTTTTACATATTTAATATTAAATGTTTTATACAGAATATTAATCTAACAATCCATCTGATACAATACCAATCTGTGTCTTCCAACACAAAAATTATGTTATGGTATTCGTCTTAAATTATATAATAATAACTTTTTAAATTAAATATCAGGCAAACAAAACTACTTTAATAGTGAATTCAATTTAAAGATCCGTATTAAGGCTATTTTTACATGGCATGTTTATTGCAGTGACAAATCGTCATAATTGTTTGACACAATAAGTAAAGTGTCTTTCAAAAGAAATAATATATATTTTAGCTATACTATACTCAGTAGTTTCCGGATTAACATAACTGTCAAAAGAAACTTTTCTTTCTCAGTGATAATTGAAGTCAAAATTTATGCCGATCGATTCTAATGTATAATTATAGTTTATTAACTGTGTATCATATTAATTATTCACGTAAGTGGGCGGTTTAATGTTCTCGTCAGCAGTTAAATATTCAATTGCGGTAATTAAACGTGTTATTTATTTATTTAACACAACCTCCAATATTTTTGTGCAAACTATAAAATGGTTGACGACCTGCACACTTATTTGACCTCAGACAGCTTAATTGTATCAAGTCTGTCTCGGAATCCGCTGTAGACCTCACAGCACAGATAGAAGTCAAATAAAACGAACTGGTTACATATGGCTTCCAGAAACGTTAGACAAAATACACTTTCGATCAGATACATGTATAAGATATTTTGAAAAGCAGTTACACAGTGTGAACTGCATTATATTCCTCTGGATATTACATTTTAGTCAATGGTATACAATAGCTCCAAGATTTTGTTATCCAAATACCAAGTTAAATTATTAAAATTTTGAATCGGCTTACGTGTGTTTTGTTTGCAAAAACGTGCCCGCCGCTTTCCATCTTAAAAGAGGAACATAAAAAATTGCACAAGTGAGCAAAATTCAAATTAATTTTACAAGCGGAAATTCTAGGGTATCATCTCAACATATCTGAAAATACAATATATAAATTCCTTCTAAGTTTACAATTCTCTCGAGCATGGCTTCAAAAGTAATTATCTGCAACAAATGGGAAAACAAGATTTTATTTGAGGCTTTATGATGCGTTAGAGGGATTTGATGAAGTGTGTGGGCACAAATGTCTACGTGTGAATCTTGTCAGAAAATCCCTTGACGGCGATAAATTTAAAAAGACTACTTTTTATTTAATGTTTCTTTAGAAGATGTATGCACCTAAAGGTCCCTTGGCATGTTTACACAACTTAAATATGTTATTTACATGGTAACAATTTTCTGGTCATTTTTTCTTGATTCAAAAAATTAATTTCATTTACTTTCAACAAATTTTGGTAGTTATTCTAATCGAAATACTACCCATCTCTCTTCAAAACACTATGTTGGCATTATTTTTCAGTGACGTCATTACTTTCGTCATACCTTTTCAAACAACACGTCAGCGCTTGGACATTTATTCAAATGGATCGGTTTTCTTTTCATTGTCTTTATATAAGAAACCCATCAGGAAGTGCGAGGTTAGAGCTCTGAAAAACCCTTTTAAGCACCCCCGTCGGTCCATATTGGCGACTGACCTTTCCAAGGCGGTAACTGTCGGGTTTCCTCTTTTTGTTAAATGACTCATTATAGATTTATTCTTAAATTCATGTTTGACTTGCATGTGAATACATTTGTCCTGTACCTTTTCAATTTTTTTTTACATGTTGCAATGCTCATAGGACTTTGTCATATATATTCTTAAAACATGTAAACTGTCCCCAAAGAAGCAATCACATCGAACATTACAAAAGTATTTCCTCCTACATGACTTGTTACCGTGTAAGTGTAATCTATGAAAGTTTTTCAAGCATTGAAATGTTATTTTAAATAAAAATCAAATACAATTGTTTGTTCCAAGTAACCGTTAATTGTTTTCATTTCTGCATTTTATTCAAAAGCCAGTTATTTGCAGGATAATAAAAAATATACATATATGTTTAACATACAATCGGATATACATATATAATAACTAATTTGGAATTTAAACACTTACGTCAGTTTTTAAGTTTGTCGCATTCCAGGTGGTTCGTGTTTTAAACATTTTCAGAAATATCCCTAATTGGAAACAGATTTCTTCCTTCTTTTTTTATATGAAAATAACAAAACTTCCACTTTACAAATAAAATTCTCCCACTCTGACCTGAAAAAGTTCGCATATATGCAATAGCTGTAGCCGGGTGATAGGGAGAGAATGTGTAAGCGGTCCTGTAAGCTCAGTCGCTAGAGTATTCGCGTGTTTTGCGAAGGGTCCCAGGTTCGAGTCCCGGACTGGCTGCACATTTGTATCCCTATGTCACACTGCAATATTTCCACAAATGAACATTGTCAATGTGACTCTAAATCAAATCCAAATGTCATAGGCTGAGAAATCACAAGACTCTAATATCTAGTTCACGGGTGCCCAAACAGCTGACTGGAAACATTATGCAGATTTGTTTTGGTTACCAAAATTTGACTCTTAATTCAAATTTAAATATTCTTTCAATTTTTTACGGTAATGATGTTGGTTTGGTTATTGTGAAAAAGTTCTTCGATATTAATAAAATAACAATCATAAGATTTATTGATTTTATAAAAGGAAATGTTAAAGCAATAATCTTTTCAGATTTTTTGTTTCAAAACTGTATTGACAATAATTACGTCCCTTTTTAAGCGATGATCGTGTATTTTAGTTGATGTGTGATACTTTCTGGCTATCTGAAACAATCCACGCTTTACGGTGTTGTGGTCAGTTTGCATGTGTATGAATTGCCGTATTGACTATGGCGAACAAAAGCAATTTATCACTCTCCATATACTATAGACACACTGAAGAGGTAGCGAGATCTGAGCTATCAGTACATATCTGCTAAATTTTAGCACCTCCCAGACACCTCAGCGTCGCATGTATTTGTACGAACGCTGAAATGGGTCTGTTTCTCTGCGACTTGAAGGTCAGAAATGGAGCTAAGAACCCGCAAATAAGTTCTATGACCCTCTGGAAGAACCTGTACCTGGCGAAAAACTCTTGACACATGTACTCATCTTGAGATAACGGCCACTCAAGGACGATCCTTGGCGTTCTTCTTTCTGGTCTTGGCCATATTGGATGCGACGTTCAGTTTTGAACGTGCATTTAAGTTAACGCAAGTTGCCGACTTAACGTTAAAAATATAAGTTGTAAGTAGACAAGTAGCGTTGGTCGAATACGTTTTGACGTATTAAGTTTTAAATACTTACCTAGGGAATACTAAACGCTAAGTAAATTTTGGTGGAATTCGTCCCAGGTAAGGAAAATAAGTGGTTATTTTTTTAATTATCTTCACTTCTTTCCAAGTGGAGTTAAAAATCTTTCTATTCAATGCATTCAGGACAGTTCTTGTTGTTTTTTCTTGTTCCTTGGTGTCATAATTATTTTGTGTTACTGATGTCTTTATTGTGACTTATATTTTTTACTAAATGACGGTATATTTCTAACTGGATACATTTTTTTTCTATGTGTTTATTAAAGCTGGATATTATATAGTTTTAAAACATTAAGGAATGTTTGTAGCGGTTATTATACAAGTAGCAATGTGTTATAAAGTAGATATTGCAAGCATCGACAAAGAATCATTTAAGTAATCGGTAGAACATTAAAAAGCAAAAAGTATACATGTTTCCAATAACTCAATTTTGCTCCGATTACATTTATTTTCTCGTTTGTCGATTTGATTATTTTAAGCAATATTTATACAAACTGAAATGTTTAAAAATGTTCAAAAGGCACCTCATCACTGCCACATGTTATGTCGGTCCTTTGCCGACTGACCGTTCCAAGGCGATAACTGCTGGGGGTGGGAGTGTTTTGTCTCGTCTCTGTGTATTGTTACAGTTACATTTTATCTGTTTGCCTTGTATAGAGGTAGATTTAAATATCGGTGGTAATTTTGATATGACCTTTTCTAATTGACCTATTATTAAAATGTGTCATTTTTTCGTTATTTTATTATTTTTTATTTATTTAACTAAAAGCTACATAGTATAATCAGTTTAAGATCGTTGCTTTAAATAATGCTGTCACAAAGATTTTAAAATATCAATTATGCGAATTAGCCCACTTGAATTTCAAACATCTAAATTATGACTATAAAATAGTTTGCATTTTTACTTGGCTATATTTTTACTTAAAAACGCATTATAAGTGTTTACAAAAATATACTCCTAAATTAGCATTAGTGTGCGCGTTGATTCTTGAGCTGATATCAATTTGCGCATTTTTCGCAAATAATCATTTAATTATTTATTGTAATAATAATTAATTATTATGCAGAAAGTTGCATAGGGGTAAGTGATGGTTTTTATCTTTGTGTTTAAGGTCTCGACTCATTTTCCTTTACACTTTCTTATCAACATGTATGTGCCTATGTCTAGCTCTAGTTTAAAATTTAATAATTCTTATTATAATATGACTATTTCATATTCCCCTATTAATTTATTTATATCAAAATCATGATTTAAATGAAGATATTTTAAAACATGAAGTCTTTAAAGTCATAAATGTTGTTTGTTTCAACACTACAGTTTAAACAAAATATTTATATTCTGTTAAAATTATTATTATTATTATTATTATTATTATTATTATTATTATTATTATTATTATTATTATTATTATTATTATTATTATTATTATTATTATTATTATTATTATCATAATTATATTAACTATTAAACCATTTAGACAAATTATAATAAATTTAATATGCTTATTTTTAAAAAAAGTCAAACATTTGTGTTCGTTTTAAATAAATATCTTTCCAGATATTAAATATAAAAATCTACAATACTATCATATAATAGCTTGTGCTGGGTTTTTTTCTTAATTAAGTTGACCAATCAATAAAGAAATCCATATGTTATATTGAATTTTCAGAAAATAAACTAAACATAGCTTGTGACATTCATATGGCATTTGACAGTTTAGTAAAGAATTTTACTAATTTAGAAAATTCAAAAGTAAATTATAAAAATGTCTAATCAATGTCTCGAATCCATAACATAGACTTCAATTTCCATGTTTAATTGAATTGGTGTGCATGTAGAATACGAGGGACAATGATGATGCGTGTTTCATATAAAGTTTAAGGAGACAGCAAAGCAACAAGTCCATTTATGAGAGAAGACGTATAACGAAGTACATATATACCGAAACTTTGAACAGTAGTTTTCACAAATATTCCTATCAGACTGCATGTTTAGCTGTGCGTGAATATGTTATTCATAAGGTCTAATATCTGAATACAACCAATATTGGGAATATTGGGGGGATACAGATAAAACGTGATATAACTGCTTTGAATTAGGATAATATTATTATGTACACACAGTAAAACATATAAACCAAAACTTGAACATAAGTATAACATTCATCTAGAAGCAGATATGTAAGTTTTGTATTTATGTGTACGTAGTATTCCATCCAATTAAAGCCACAATCCTCATGAAGAGCCAATATATGACCTTTTTCGGGGCACATTAGTGGAACGGTGAATCGAAAAGTTAACTCCTTAACTCCTTAATCACTTCCTGTTTTGTTTCCCCTGATATAAACTGATTTATGAACAGTGTACAACGCCTCTCAATATACGTGAAGGAGAAACGGGGCTTTCCAAACAGATTCATTTTGCAAACAATTGTATTACTCCGTTACAGACTATCTTTTACCTGATTTGTCGATGTGAAATAATCTTGTTTCATGTGACATTACAGCTTGTTTTTTCTAGTTCGACTGTTTTGCATAGAATTGTTGATCGCTTTAGTAATACATTTCCTGTAGTGTGATGATTGAAGAAAAAGTGTAAGCTATGTTAAAAACTGTTTAAACCGAAATTAATAAAGAATTTACAGAAAGATTGTTAAACAATAATTTAATCCCAGCCAGCACTAACCATGGAAGAATTTGAATAAATGAATTTATTAACAATGTATGATATTTATATATTTTTACTTAATATATTAAAACCAAAATCCTGTAAGGACTACTACTCGAATATAAAGATAGCCTATACAGAATGGATTTAACCCCTGAGCTTTCTAATTACGTATTTTATCTAGCTGAAAATTTTGCCTTTTCTATGCCATGAAACACAAACTGAAAATTGTGTTTTGAAACGGACAAAAATATTTTATCATATGCTCATATGCTTATTTAAACATTCATCAAAAGGGAAATGTATATATATATATATATAAATAAATTCTAGGTATTTTAATATTTCAAACTTCCATTACAAAAAGACTTTCTACAATATATAACAAACGGAAGAATCAAATTATTCGTGCCCTCTCGATATATCAAGATATATTTCCAGTATAGAATTCCTGATAAGTTTGCTACGAAATCCAGCAGACTCGTTTAAAATAAACTCGCATCAAAGTCTGTAACCAGAAGTTTTATCCGCAAGTTTATACTAGATGGGAGTCTTATACTCAACTTTATGTGTGCAGCTTAAAGCACAATACTATCACACCGTGTCTTTATCAGTTAAGGCCCTCGTGAGGGCAATAAACACTGTTTGTTCAATATGCACAAAATTAAGTGGTTTATCTGAAAGGCATTGTGTAAAAAGATACAAGCAAAGTCAATGAAATCAATATAAAAGTACGGGGACATCAAACTATAGAAAAACACATGTAGTAACAGTGATTTAGATTTAATTTCAATAAATAGAGTGACTACAGTTATATAAAAATCGTGTGCTTAGCCTAGTGACTTTCGTTACTTCAATAGAATCTTTAGGAAGATAAAAACAATAATTAATAAATTTTTGCATGGGAGAAACATATTAGTAAACGGTCAATATATTCTTAACCGTGATGTGGCGTTTTGAAAACATTGTGGACATTTTAGGAAAATATTAACACCGCATTTTGAGCATGTATCTTACATGTCGATTATGACATTAGATGTAAATAAATGTGACAATGTTGTCTTTTCTTTAGTATTAAATTTGTATTGTTTGCTGCCAGTTTTTAGTAATTACATTGTTATGGTATGTAATGACAGTTCTTGCATCACAAATATGTACAATATACCTGTATAAGAAATCTTTTTTACTCTTTTTATAACTTTTATTAGATTTATCTCAGAAAATGGAAAAGTTTCTTTTTTTAAGTCGATACACAACTTTCAGAAGATTTGCTGTGTAACAAATGTTTAAGTGAACCAATGTCTCGTTGAGTAAAGAGAAAAAATACAGAACGGCATGGAGAGATAAGTAGTCGTTTCAAATCAATTAATGAGTTGTTATATCATACTAAAGATGGTTTATTTCCGTCAGGGATTAATGTATTTAAATCAACTGGAGTAATGCGTTGGTTATTTGTCATCAAAAAGGACAAAATTTAAAAGAATAAAGTTGAAACAAATGGCGCGCTTGCACTTCCAAAATAGTGACTCCTATTAAATCTTTATTTTTAACAAATTCGTTACGATTACTTGAAAATTTCGTGTTATGAACCACGTTAAGGTAGAGTAAGAGTTGAAATTTCTTGTGTGGTGTGTACTATTTTTTGTTTTGGAGCTCCAACATCGTACCGTTGTTTTAACAAGCCCCGTAAACTTTAAAATCATTACAACTAGGTCAAAAACCTGTATCAGGGGTAAATCAAGGAAATAAAACCACAATAACAGTAAAGGTAAAACACTATCGACAATATGTGCAACAACACAATTACCAATTACTAATATTTGCAGATTAATATGAAGCAAAGCAGTTTATGCAATGCTATAAGTATTAGGACTAAGCTATAAAATCATTTAACTTTTTAAGCACAAGTGAAACATCAAAGCGAAGTACTTTTATCAACTCAGTAATTGCGTCCTTTGTCAAAAATAATGACGCTATTTAAAATGAGATAACATTTAACAAATCTTTTTCTGATCAAGCGTTGAAAAGAACTCATTTAAAAATGACATTATACATGTCGTTTTGAACTTTGCACATGGATGTTGTTCTGTGATAGAGTTGATATAAATCAAAAGCTGTGATACAAGCATATCAAGGGATCTTTTGGAAGTTGCATTTGTAGAAGCCAAAGAACTTGAGTCATTTTTCAATCAATGTTCGTTATATGTAAATGTCTGTGCTCTATATGATATGCTCCAGGCACTGGTAGGACTGTCACAAAACTGCCATATCTTCTTTGAAGATCGCTTACAAAACAAATTACTTTCATATCAGAAATGTTTTGCTGCAAGCCTATATGAAGTTGTCATTGAAAAGTACATTTATTTATCACGATAGCGTCCAGGGAGCTCCAAAATTTATTTCAGGTCAACGTTGTTCTGGCTGTGTATAAGGAAAGGTCGACCCAATTGTTTGTATTCATTCATATTCCTGGAACCTTATGTAAATCTTACTTATAACTTTAATTTTGGGAAGTGTGTGGTTGTTTGACTTGATTTATTCTAAACATACTAAATACATTTGCACTGTTGCATAAATCTTAAACATGATGTAAGTAACCGAATATGCTTCGATTACTATATTATCAGTTATAATTTGTAGTTATACTCAAATTCTATAATAGTACTTTTGACGAAATTATATAAAATTCATCTAAAGACACAAGTCAATAATAAACAGTAAGTTCGTGCTGCTTATAGAAAAATATCAAGATATAAAACAAAACTCTCCTCGTTTTTTCTTGTGGTCATTTACTTATCTTACTGTCTGACCTGCAAGGCAAAATAAATAAAAATATATAAGTGTATAATGCCGTTCGTTATATAACCGATTGTCGTGCAGAAAGTGCATTTAAATGTAAACGTAGACTTGCAAAAAAAAATATATTATTAGAAGAAACAGAATGTTTGTGCACTCACTGACCGCAGACAGCAGAGTGGATTTACTACTCTGGAACTAGTACTAAATGAAGTCGTAAATGTCTATTCAAAGTTGCTTAGTCTTAAAATAATATGATTGAAAATGGAAACGCACTTGAGATGCCCCTGAAATCACTGTTATTAAAGATTTGACAAGGTGCAAACATTTCTTTGCATTTACGTCGATAAATTCCATCAAGCCTTCTAAGAATTGGTCTTATGTTAAATCATTCGGACTTTATTGTCAAATATTTGACATTTTTTTCCTTTAGCAATAAAAAGTTGAAATACCACTATTTTCTGAAATATTTCAGTTCGAATATTTATTACTACATATAAGCTCATTCGAAGAATTTCACCTAACATGATTTATTTCTGTAGATCATTTGACCGTATTCCTGATAACGATTATTTTAGTTATATTATAGTTACAAAGTACGCATATAATCCACAGCTAGTGCTTTGCAAATGTTAAATTTACAAATATAATATTTCATATTTCATAGACACTGCCAGTAGTCAAAAATAAAATGTTACCCTTGAAATATTTTTTCGGTGATGACCATCATGTGCAAAAAGGTAAAGAAAACGTACACTTACGTAAGACAAGTTTAAAGTCAGTATTTGAATAACAGTACTTTTGACACTTTTACTGTCTCATAAAACGATAAAATATGAATAATAATAATTTATTTGCAGAGCAGTTGCGCTGGAAACGTAATGGTATATCCTATGCATCTTTTAAACAGTTGTCATAGAAGTATCATGATAATATTAAAAATAATTCTTACTTACACATTCCTATAAGGGTTATCTTTAAAATATAAAATATTTGTCTAGTATTTTAAAGTTGTTTTAAAATACTGACTGTATTTTTTTATCTGAAAATCTTGTGAAAACAACCGCTTATGACATAAGATATGTCTTCCTACTTCTGAATTGTATGAGGCTTGAGATGACAGTGAGGAAACTGCGCTGTAATTGCTTTTACATTATTCCTACCGTCTGATTAGTTTTGAGACATTATGAGGTCAAGTTGATTCTATGATTGCATATATTTAGTTTAACTCGAAATATGACAAAGGTCTAAGGACATGGCAACATATACTAAAATTTGGAAAGGCAGCTAATCAATGATGAGTCATTCAACAAAAAGAGCGTATTGCAATGTCATGTTTCAGATATAGTGTTAAAACCATTCTCGCATTTTCATTAAAGGATACAATATTTAATGAAAGTTCGACAATGCAGAAATCAAACCGAAAGTGATGTATAGTGTAAAATAAATGCTGTTCAGGCTGTAACTACAAAAGGATATTTTCTCATAAAAACACACTTTCGACTTCTTTTCTGTAGTCAAGAATTTCTACTATTCAGTATTATGTAAGGAAGAAAATTTGTCAGATCTCTCGTCGTTTCATATTGTTGCCTTAATCGATTGTTAAACTTTTATGTTCTTTTGAAACGCCGCAGGTGTCGGCTATACTTAATCATAAAATGTTTCTTTACTTTCTAGTTTTGGATGTGTTTTCTTTTTTCAATTTAAATTTATCTAACGTGAAATTTACTGTGTCAAAAAATAAAGTTTCAGAGACGTTTGCTTTGACGATTCCTTTGATAAAACCGCCTACAATGCATCTGACGGACATAGTCGTCAATTATAAAACGTCATAAAACATGCCAAACCGTAGACAGAATCAATAAGAAATTACTTCCTATCTGGCAAACGTGGTCAAGTACATAATGCCTTTTACTCATCCGAAGTCTTTACGTCTGCTATGATTGACACGTATCCATGTAGACCAGACTAAAGCACTTTTTAAAGACACTGTTTTGCTGCGGAGGGTCGATTATGTGTGGGTATTATTGTGTCTACTGTCGGGTCTGTCATTTCTTTCTGACCAACGTTCATTGTGGTCCGAAAAGTTAAATATCCTGACGAACATTCTAATTTAGTCTCAGTCAACAGCATAACAATAGTTAGTATTTTATGTTAATGCTACTTAAAGTGCACAGGACAAATATCAATGCATCGTCTCTTCAATATGTATCTAAATTAAGTGTACTTAAGACATTCGGACAAAAAGAAAACTCACGCCATTTTAAATTTAGAATACATGTATGAAGCATGTGTTGCAATTTTAGAAATAAGTGAAAAAATGCGACGAAGCATTCCAACTTTTTGGAAAAAAAAACATTTTTTAACTGAGTAAATAAGACTGTTGCCTGGTATGCTATGGAAGTTTTGTACTCATGCATTTAAAACGAACGAAACCTTCATGTAGACTTAAAACATTACGTTAACATTAAAATGATGCACATATTTAAGCTAAAGTTCAACATGCTTATTGCGCAAAGCCTAATATTGTAAATCTACATAATCCGATCATTGAGGCTAAAACTAATCATTTATATCGTACATAGTGCCTTAAGTTGTGACTTCTTTTTTAAGTAAGATGCAATTTGGGTTTCTTGGGATTTTCAACTTTAAACATATCATGTCGTGTATTTAATCACAATAAGAACAAAACGTTGTTTATGAAATTAATGTCTTGACGTTTTCATATAAAAAGAAAAACATTTGTGTCGACTTGACTTTTAGATTTTGCTTGATAGGACCTTTGTACCGATAGCATTTCTAAACAGAAACATATAAACAGGCTCCGAGAGGAGACACAATTCTCGCTCTCTCACCACAAACCGACCGCATCTAGACAGTGTCTGGTACACTAAGCGTTAGTTTGATCTACATGGATGCGTGTCAATTCATTTACATAACAGACGAATAGACGCCGGATAGGGTTTAAAAGGCATAATGGGTGTTTGATAAGATAAATAATGATTTTTTTATTGATACTGTCTTGGTATTTTATAATATATCGATGTAATCGTCGTAGTAAATAGTGGCATTAGGTGTGACGTTTTAGTAAATATTTTAGCATTAAACTGTAACCTGTGTCCATTTATGCATAGGTCTTATATATTCGTGACTTTAATTTGATTCAGTTATATTTTTTGTGCTACTTAATCAAAAGTGCATAGAAGTCGTTGTATTTATGCTTATTTGAAATTTGTAGAATTTTGTGTTCGTTGTGGCAGTTAAAAGATATGACATTTAGACATGTAGTCGTGTGACTTCTCTCGGAGCCTGTTTTATGTTTTATGTTTCTTTTTCATCTTTCTGGTAAAATTAATTGACTAATGGCATCATGCATTGTTCTATACTAAGGACCACGGACGGTTCTGGAGTTGTAAATTAATAAGAGTTGACATCGTAATATGACTCCAATCTTGGGTTGGGAACCTTTTTAACAATTGTAGACACTGTAAATTTCTTTTGTTGTTTTAATTTTGAATAATATATGTACCTATTCCTAATTCAGCAAACAGAAACTCTGTTGATTGTTGTTTAGAATGAAATCGGAAAAAAATTATGCTGTTTCTTTTTCAGATTATAGTGAAAGGAGACCGCTTAAATTAATGTTTTCATTGGTATTTTTGTATGATTTGTTGATTTATTTTATTGCATTAGACTTGACTATAAAGATTGCAAGTATTTAATATGTTTTATGTCAAGGTAAAAAATAAAATAACTTAATCCATTTTTATGTATGTATTATTTAAGAAGCCGAGTCGATTTCGTAAGGGAGAGAGTATGACTGTAAAGAAGTCCAGTTATATAATATATATATACATATATACATATGCATATATATATATATATATATATATATATATATATATATATATATATATATATATATATATATATATATATATATATATATATATATATATACAGAAAGAGAGAGAGAGGAGGGGAGAGAGAGAGAGGAGGAGAGAGAGTAAAAAACTGGACTTCTCTTAATATATATATATATATATATATATATATATATATATATATATATATATATATATATATAGAAAGAGAGAGAGAGAGAGAGAGAGAGAGAGAAGAGAGAGAGAGAGAGAGAGAGAGAGAAATGCACGTGGTATAGCTTGTTCGGATAGTCAGTCGGCCTAAAGCCACCAAACAAAATACGTCAGACATGAACAAATCTAGAAGCAAGTCCGTTATGTCAGGAAACATATAGTGTCTTTGATGATAAACGTTACACGTTGAACATTGCATTCTGTGCTACTGATAAAGCAAAGTGTAAACGCACTGTTTTTTCGCCTCATCTCACTCCCACACAGTAACAGACGTTTTGTATGTGGCTTATACGGTCTTGTAAATTGAATTTATGTTGTTTGTTGTTTTTTGCGTAATGTCACAAGAATTGCAGAACACTTTATGTTGGATTATTTTGCAACGCATCTTTTCACACACACAAAAAACACAAAAACAAAATGTTTCCATTGAAACAAAACACAAGATAAAATATAAAGCATTATAATCATCAGAAGCCAGTTATTTATTTACCAACACCACATTTTTCCGATAAAGCTAAGTTGTTTTATTTCCTACATATGTATTGGATATAACGTTGGCATTTGACTTGATTTGATGTGTTCTTCGATAAATGTGATTTGGTTTAAAATTCATCCTTGACTGAAGACAAAAATATTTGTTTTCAAATTCAATTTAACTTTAATAATTTGTCCATACACTCCCATTGTAACAGATATTAAATATATGTATTCACCGTTTTACAGAACCTAGCATGCTCTACCTCATGAAAATATCTAACCTTAAGTATCAAACTTGTATGCAGTTATATAGCAGGGAATGGCGTCTCTACAGTGTACTTGCATAAAGTGATACATTTTGTGCAGTATAGAAAATATGATTTTTATATATATTTTATATATTAAATGTATTTATATATTTAAAAATATTTATGCAATACGGAATCTTGTGACTTAACGATTAAAAAATGCAAAGGTTTACCTTGTGCAAGATACTCAGCGTATGTGTATAAACATATCAGACAAACACCATTTGCTTCTACGACAAAGTCTTTATCAGAAAGAAAGTTTAGAACTTTTGCACAAAGTTGTATTGCTTAGATTGAGGTACACTTTGGAAATTGCGTAAAATTATAAAACTTTCCTTGGCACTAGATGTGGGCATAAACATTCAAAAAGAAGTTACATTTATCACTTACATGTATTTCTTAATCCATCAAATGCAAATGTCTGTCTTTTAAATGTTTTATAAAGGTGTAGTTATATTATTATCAAGTATCATATACCATGGTACGATATAACGCATTCAAATATAATGTATTTGCTGCACATTAAAATATAATAAAACAATTAAAGATTTCCCTTTATTTCATAAAATGTATACATGTACACCATGTATTAAATGGGAAAATAGTCGAGACCTACAAGTAAAATTAAGTGCATTAAACTTGAGGAAATAAAGATAACCATTCAATTGCATTACACATTGTAAACCGCTATTATCCCGTTAGAAACAAAGTACAACATATAACCAAGCATTTCTTCGTTATTTTATATACTTGTATCAGATATGCTCGAATCTTCATTCACATAGTGGTTTTATTACATAGTTCAATTGAACTGTTACGTCGCAATTATACTACCTGTATGCACTTTTGTTTGTGACGAAACTGTGTTGAACCTCATGAAAATAGTGTCATGATATTTATCTTGTACAATAATGTTAGGTTTCTTGTCGAAAACAGATAGTTTTATTTACTTTCAGAATAACGAATGTACAAATTAAAGGTATTCACCATAGTAAAATAAACAAGAAAAGTGCAAGTCAAACTGTAAAGAAATTAATTTTGAAATATAGTTTTGCCTCATTTCATGATGCCCTACTAAAGACTATTCCTGCAGAGAACACGTCAGGGCATTAAATAGGACCTTGAACATTAATCATAATAAGTAGGGATGTCAACGGATATCCGTTCGAATCATCGGATATCCAATTCGACTTCGGTCTCCGGATATTTGCTTAAAAAATGTAAAATTTTAAACATTTAATTAAATGTTTTGGCCATTTTGCTAAGTTATCTTTCTGCTGTCATGTCAGTGTGCATTCGCGCATACGCAGGTGTAACGGATTATCGACAGGTGGTGACAGGTGGTGACACGCAGTATCGTATATTTGGCTTCACAGTTTTAGAAATGTGCTAAAGCATAATGGTATGTATAATAACATGCTAATTAACCGCCAACGTTTGAAGCTTCTACTGATTCAATAGCGAATACTATCTTTAATTTTGATCTATTAGCGAATACTATCTTTAATTTTGTTGATGAACTTCACAGTTTTAGAAATGTGCTAAATCTTATGTAAAATGATTTGCCAATTAACAGCCATTGTTTGAAGCTATTACTTATACATTTTGATTAAGGATTTTTATCTTTAAGTTCGTTTGTTCGGCTTTATTAAGAAGAGATAGAGCTACAATTATGTAGACAATTAACAGGTTTGTCGGCAAAGATCAGTTACTCATGTTTAATTAAGTTCGTTTGGATTGCATAAATGAAAAGGTGAATTTATTATGTTTTCATTCGATCACGGTGATATTGACTTATTCACATCCACTTCTAAACAAATCATTATTTATGACTTCCAATCTTCAGTCCGATGTTTGGCGACATTTTGTGAGGTCCGTAGACAAATCTAACGCAAAACTATGTCAATGGAAACGTTAGTAACCCCGCACACATCCGACTGCAACATCAGAATTAACTAAGAATCTTAGATTTATATCCGGATATCCGGATATCCGTTCGGATCGTTCGACGATACCAAAATTTAGTATCCTTTGACATCCCTAAAAATAAGGTATATTCTGACACTTTTAAATTTACCTGGCAAATATAAACATTTGTCTTTTGCTTTTGTGTTGGGTTCAAATGCTGACATGTGCTTTCATTTATGTGTTCGTACTTATGATTAGTCGGTAACAACAATGTGCACAGTGGTAAGAATCTCCACGTAAATATATACTTTGTCATTATTTTCATTTCACGCGCCCTTGACATTGGTACCTCAACTTCATTCAACTATCAATAGGTCACTACAACCAATGTCAGTCCACCTCTGGTGTTTCATCTCTACAAACTTATATGTCATATAACTTCTCCAATAACGTTCATATCTTCTCTGGTGTTTCTTCTCTTCAATCTGGTATGTCATATAACTGCTCCAATAACGTTCATATCTTCTCTGGTGTTCATCTCTACAATCTGGTATGTCATATAACTGCTCCCTTAACGTTCGTATTTTTTTTCTGGTGTTTCATATCTACAATGTGGTATGTCATATAACTGCTCCAATAACGTTCGTATCTTCTCTGGTGTTTTATCTCTACAATCTGATATGTCATATAACTGCTCCAATAACGTTCATATCTTCTCTGGTGTTTCATCTCTACAATTTGGTATGTCATATAACTGCTCCAATAACGTTCATATCTTCTCTGGTGTTTCATCTCTACAATCTGGTATGTCATATAACTGCTCCAATAACGTTCGTATTTTTTTTTCTGGTGTTTCATCTCTACAATCTGGTATGTCATATAACTGCTCCAATAACGTTCGTATCTTCTCTGGTGTTTTATCTCTACAATCTGATATGTCATATAACTGCTCCTATAACGTTCGTATCTTCTCTGGTGTTTCTTCTCTACAATCTTATATGTCATATAACTGCTCAAATAACGTTCATATCTTCTCTGGTGTTTCATCTCTACAATCTGGTATGTCATATAACTGTTCAAATAACGTTCATATCTTCTCTGGTGTTTCATCTCTACAATCTGGTATGTCATATAACTGCTCCAATAACGTTCATATCTTCTCTGATGTTTCATCACTACAATCTGGTATGTCATGTAACTGCTCCAATAACGTTCATATCTTCTCTGGTGTTTCATCTCTACAATCTGGTATGTCATATAACTGCTCCAATAACGTTCGTATCTTCTCTGGTGTTTTATCTCTACAATCTGATATGTCATATAACTGCTCCTATAACGTTCGTATCTTCTCTGGTGTTTCTTCTCTACAATCTTATATGTCATATAACTGCTCAAATAACGTTCATATCTTCTCTGGTGTTTCATCTCTACAATCTGGTATGTCATATAACTGTTCAAATAACGTTCATATCTTCTCTGGTGTTTCATCTCTACAATCTGGTATGTCATATAACTGCTCCAATAACGTTCATATCTTCTCTGATGTTTCATCACTACAATCTGGTATGTCATGTAACTGCTCCAATAACGTTCATATCTTCTCTGGTGTTTCATCTCTACAATCTGGTATGTCATATAACTGCTCCAATAACGTTCATATCTTCTCTGGTGTTTCATCTCTACAATCTGGTATGTCATATAACTGCTCCAATAACGTTCATATCTTCTCTGGTGTTTCATCTCTACAATCTGGTATGTCATATAACTGTTCCAATAACGTTCATATCTTCTCTGGTGTTTCATCACTACACTCTGGTATGCCATATAACTGCTCCAATAACGTTCATATCTTCTCTGGTGTTTCATCTCTACAATCTGGTATGTCATATAACTGCTCCAATAACGTTCATATCTTCTCTGGTGTTTCATCTCTACAATCTGGTATGTAATATAACTGTTCCAATAACGTTCATATCTTCTCTGATGTTTCATCTCTACAATCTGGTATGTCATATAACTGCTCCAATAACGTTCATATCTTCTCTGGTGTTTCATCTCTACAATCTGGTATGTCATATAACTGCTCCAATAACGTTCATATCTTCTCTGATGTTTCATCTCTACAATCTGGTATGTCATATAACTGCTCCAATAACGTTCATATCTTCTCTGGTGTTTCATCTCTACAATCTGGTATGTCATGTAACTGCTCCAATAACGTTCATATCTTCTCTGCTCTGATGTTTCATCTCTACAATCTGGTATGTCATGTAACTGCTCCATCATACCATTCCCCATTACAAATTAGATAATGGACAGTGTTGTTTAAAATGACGTCACAATTTTACTTTAAGACGTCATTCCGTATACATAAATAAAAGTAATCGCTTGAATGATGTTTTCAAATTGATATTTCCTTTGTATATTTTTAACCTCCTCATATTGTGTGAGGTTAGAGATTTGAGACCGGTTTATTTATTATTTATTTTAATTATGTCTGTTGGTATACTTATATGGTCTGGCCATATTTAATATTCAAGATACACACCATGTTATTCTTATAGTTAACACATGTCCGAATTTATCATAAATGTTATCAGTACCTGCTATATATTTAACTGATGCTATAGATGTTTGATTTGAGCAATTTTTTTTATTTTGTAAAACAAATAAGCTGAAATTTGACGTTAAGCGAGATCTCGATGAAGTAATTAACATACATAACTTTGTTATAAGCCCAGCCTTCTTATTCGTAGAGTGTTCGTGCAAAACTGATGTGCGTTCGAATTTGAGGCTCTTCTCTTTTTAATAAAAAAGTTATTTTATAAACATATCTTATGTTAAATGTTTGCATTTTGTTTAACTATTCATATATTGATAATTTACACGTATATATCTTGGAACACGCGTTCTAAGGATTTAAGTGTTTAAAAGACACATAAAAACGTGATTACAATTTCAACTAAACGGACACGATAATAGGCATTTGAACGTTTCATGACCGGTTATTTTCGCATTTCTGTTTACATATAGACAGAATGACATTGTAATCTACTTAGTTTAATTTACTTTCTCCGATTACAAAACATATTGTTTAACTTAATTGACATTATATATTTGTTACATATGTTAATTTTGTTTAGAAAGACAAAAGGTAAAAGAAATAAATGTGTAATGTTAAAATAATCACTAAAGCCTAAAGTATCTTCGCTACGTGCTATCATTTGTTAGTTTTTACATATTTAATATCAAATGTTTTATACAGAATATTAATCTAACAATCTATCTGATACAATACCAATCTGTGTCTACCAACACAAAAATTATGTAATGGTAATCGTCTTAAATTATATAATAATAACTTTTTAAAATAAATATCAGGCAAACAAAACTACTTTAATAGTGAATTCAATTTAAAAGAATCCGTATAAAGGCTATTTTTACATGGCATGTTTATTGCAGTGACAAATCGTCATAATTGTTTGACACAATAAGTAAAGTGTCTTCCAAAGGAAATAATACATAGTTCAGCTATACTATACTCAGTAGTTTCCGGATTAACATAACTGTCAAAAGAAACTTTTTCTTTCTCAGTGATAATTGAAGTCAATATTTATACCGATCGATTCTAATGTATAATTAGAGTTTATTAACTGTGCATCGTATTAATTATTCACGTAAGTGGACGGTTTAATGTTCTCGTCAGCAGTTAAATATTAAATTGCGGTAATTAAACGTGTTATTTATTTATTTAACACAACCTCCAATATTTTTTGTGCAAACTATAAAATGGTTGACAACATGCACACTTATTTGACCTCATGCAGCTTAATTGTATCGAGTCTGTCTCGAAATCCGCTGTAGACCTCACAACACAGATAGATGTCAAATAAAACGAACTGGTTACATATGGCTTCCAGAAACGTTAGACAAAATTAAAACACTTTCGATCAGATACATGTATAAGATATTTTGAAAAGCAGTTACATAGCGTGTACTGCATTATATTCCTCTGGATATTACATTTTAGTCAATGGTATACCATAGCTCCAACATATGTTATCCAAATACCGAGTTAAATAGTTAAAATTTGTAATCGGCTTACGTGTGTTTTGTTTGCAAAAAAGTGCTCGCCGCTTTTCATCTTAAAAGAGGAACATGAAAAATTGCACAAGTGAGCAAAATTCAAATTAATTTTACAAGTGGAAATTCTAAGGTATCATTTCAACATGTCTGAAAATACAATATATAAATTCCTTCTAAGTTTACAATTCTCTCGAGCATGGCTTCAAAAGTAATTATCTGCAACAAATGGGAAAACAAGATTTTATTTGAGGCTTTATGATGCGTTAGAGGGATTTGATGAAGTGTGTGGGCACAAATGTCTACGTGTGAATCTTGTCAGAAAATCCCTTGACGGCGATAAACTTAAAAAGACGACTTTTTTAATGTTTCTTTAGAAGAAGAATGCACCTAAAGGTCCCTTGGCATGTTTACACAACTTAAATATGTTATTTAAATGGTAACTATTTTCGGTCATTTTTTCTTGATTCAAAAAATTAATTTCATTTACTTTCAACAAATTTTGGTAGTTATTCTAATCGAAATACTACCCATCTCTCTTCAAAACACTATGTGGGCATTATTTTTCAGGGACGTCATTACTTTCGTCATACCTTTTCAAACAACACGTCAGCGCTTGGGAATATATTCAAATGTATCGGTTTTCTTTTCATTGTTTTTATATAAGAAACCCATCAAGAAGTGCGAGGTTAGAGCTCTGTAAAACCCTTTTAAGCACCCCCGTCGGTCCATATTGCCGACTGACCGTTCCAAGGCGGTAACTGTCGGGTTTCCTCTTTTTGTCAAATGACTCATTACAGATTTATTCTTAAATTCATGTTTGACTTGCATGTGAATACACTTGTCCTGTACCTTTTCAATTTTTTTATACATGTTGCAATGCTCATAGGACTTTGTCATATATATTCTTAAACCATGTAAATTGTCCCCCAAAAAAGCAATTACATCGGACATTACGAAAGTAATTCATCCTACATGACTTGTTACCGTGTAAGTGTGATCTATGAAAGTGTTTCAAGCATTGAAATGTTATTTTAAATAAAAGTCAAATACAATTGTTAGTTCCAAGTAACCGTTAGTTGTTTTCATTTCTGCATTTTATTCAAAAGCCAGTTATTTGCAGGATAATAAAAATATACATATATGTTTAACATACAATCGAATATACTGTGGTATCATTTAATTTCGCTGGCACGAAATTTCGCGCAATCGCGGAAAAAGGCTGTTTCGCGCGGACGTAAATTCGCGCAAATAAAAATAAAATTATAATCAATAAATGACTGACCCGTTATCAATATTGTTTTTTTAACACTCCAGCAAATCATGTGTCAGTTGGCCCCTATCAGTTACCACTTCCTTTGTTACTAGTAGTCAATTATCGGACTGCTGTTTATTCGGAGCCGCTAATTGACACGGGACCCGACAGTTGGACCATTTATAATATACTTTAACTAGCATGTATATTGGTGTACCCGTTATATAGGTAACCAAGAGAGGCTGCCTTCTCCCACCGAAGCTGATCTACACAGAAAACAGAAATGTCACTGCCCAAAGGTGTGAAATTCCCAGATGATTGGGTAGTGACACAAACTGAATCCCACTGGTCGAATGAAACATGTCGGTCTTCCCGTAGCAGAGTAGATACCCACTAATAAGTTTACGTACAGCTTTAATCACCCTTTTGTTCACGGCTTAGGTCAGCAAAAAAATTTCCTTTACCTAAACTTCGATATAACTCCTTCTATTTTGTTGTTGTTGACCTTTGTCCCTCATCTGATCATATCTTTGAAGCAGAGTTTTAACACTAACCGCAAGTGAGCCTTTGATCTTTTTTCACTGTGAATATTTCTCCAAATTTCTCCCAGTACACTCGCTTACTGTGACGTAAATCAAAAGAATTCTTAAAACTGACAGCCGGGATGTTGAAATGTGCTAATTTCACTGATCTCAATTTCACTGTCACACATTTCATAGCTCTTGGCAAATTAAAACAATAGACCAACAAATATTAACACAGTTATTGGATGTGTTACAAATTCTTAAAAAAGGTAAGCTTTATACATAATATTGAACTGAAAAGACTCAAAAAGTTTTACAGCTTTACAGCAAATGATATTTTGTTTTATTCATATGAAATACTTCAAATTTTTATCAAATAGCGATACGGACAACTAAATACAAAGTGTAGGTCCATTCTGACATTAGCACGTTTCGGATACGTATGTTGAACTATATGGTTGAATATTAGCTTAGGTTTTAAATTCGCGCACTGGCCCGAGCGCGAAATACGCGAAAATTAAGCCATCGCTAAATAAAATGATACCACAGTACATATATAATAACTAATTTGGAATTTAAACACTTACGTCAATTTTTAAGTTTGTCGCATTCCAGATGGTTCGTGTTTTAAACATTTTCAGAAATATCCCTACTTGGCAACAGATTTCTTCCTTCTTTGTTTATATGAAAATAACAAAACTTCCACTTTACAAGTAAAATTCTCTCACTCTGACCTGAAAAAAGTTCGCATATATGCAATAGCTGTAGCCGGGTGATAGGGAGAGAATGTGTAAAGCGGTCCTGTAAGCTCAGTCGCTAGAGTATTAGCGTGTTTTGCGAAGGGTCCCAGGTTCGAGTCCCGGACTGGCTGCACATTTGTATCCCTATGTCACACTGCAATATTTCCACAAATGAACATTGTCAATGTGACTCTAAATCAAATCCAAATGTGATAGGCTGAGAAATCACAAGACTCTAATATCTAGTTCACGGGTGCCCAAACAGCTGACTGGAAACAATATGCAGATTTGTTTTGGTTACCTAGATTTGACTCTTAATTCAAATATTCTTTCAATTTTCTACGGTAATGATGTTGGTTATTGTGAAAAAGTTCTTCGATATTAATCAAATAACAATCATAAGATTTATTGATTTTATAAAAGGAAATGTTAAAGCAATTATCTTTTCATATTTTTTGTTTCCAAACTGTATTGACAATAATTACGTCCCTTTTTAAGCGATGTTCTTGTATTTCAATTAATGTGATACTTACTGGCTATTTGAAACAATCAACGCTTTACGGCGTTGTGGTCAGTTTGCATGTGTATGAATCGCCGTATAAACGACGGCGAACACCAGCAGTTAATCTATCTCCATATACAATAGACACACTGAAGAGATAGCGAGATCTAAGCTATCAGTACATATCTGCTAAATTTCAGCACCTGCCAGATACCTCAGCGTCGCATGTATTTGTACGAACGCTGAAATGGGTCTGTTTCTCTGCAACTAGAAGGTCAGAAATGGAGCTAAGAACCCGCAAATAAGTTATATGACTCTCCGGCAGAACCTGAACCTGTCGAAAAAATCTTGACACATGTACTCATCTTGAGATAACGGCCACTCAAGGACGATCCTTGGCGTTCTTCTTTCTGGTCTTCGCCATATTGGATGCGACGTTCAGTTTTGCACGTGCATTTAAGTTAACGCAAGGTGCCGACTTAACGTTAAAAATGTTTTTAAGTAGACAAATAGCGTTGGTGGAATACGTTTTGACGTTTTAAGTTTTAAATACTTACGTAGGAAATACTAAACGCTAAGTAAATTTTGGTGGAATTCGTATCAGGAAAGGAAAATAATAAGTGGTTATTTTTTTTAATTATTTTCAATTCTTTCCAAGTGGAGTTAAAATCTTTCTATTTAATGCATTCAGGACAGTTGTTGTTGTTTTTTCTTGATCCTTGGTGTCATAATTATTTTTTGTTATTGATGTCTTTATTGTGACTTACATTTTTTACTAAATGACGGTATAATTCTAACTGGATTCATTCTTTTTCTATGTGTTTATTAAAGGTTGATATTATAGAAATTTAAAACATTAAGGAATGTTTGTAGCGGTTATTGTACAAGAAGCAATGTGTTATAAAGTAGATATTGCAAGCATCGACAAAGAATCATTTGAGTAATCGGTAGAACATTAAAATGCAAAAAGTATACAAGTTTCCAATAACTCAATTTTGCTCCGAATACATTTATTTTCTCGTTTGTCGATTTGATTATTTAAAGCAATATTTATACAAACTGAAATGTTTAAAAATGTTCAAAAGGCACCTCATCACTGCCACGTGTCGGTCCTTTGCCGACTGACCGTTCCATGGCGGTAACTGCTGGGGGTGGGGTTTTGTCTCGTCTCTGTGTATTGTTACAGTTACATTTTATCTGTTTGCCTTGTATAGAGGTAAAAACGCATTATAAAGGTTTACAAAAACATACTCCTAAATTAGCATTAGTGTGCGCATGGATTCTTGAGCTGATATCAATTTCCGCATTTTTCGCAAATAATCGTTTAATTATTTATTGTAATAATAATTAATTATTATGCAGAAAGTTGCAGAGGGGTAAGTGATGGTTTTTATCCATGTGTTTAAGGTCTCGACTCATTTTCTTTTACACTTTCTTATTAACATGTATGTGCCTATGTCTAGCTCTAGTTTAAAATTTAATAATTCTAATTATAATATGACTATTTCATATTCCCCTATTAATTTATTTATATCAAAATCATTATTTCAATGAAGGTATTTTAAACATGAAGTCTTTAAAGTCCTAAATGTTGTTTGTTTCAACACTACAGTTTAAACAAAATATTTATATTCTGTTAAAATTATTATTATTATTATAATTATTATAATTATTATTATTATTATTATTATTATTATTATTATTATTATTATTATTATTATTATTATTATTATTATTTCATTATTATTATTATTATTATTATTATTATTATTATTATTATTATTATTATTATCATCATCATAATTATATTAACTATTTAACCATTTACACAAATTATAATAAATTTAATATGCTCCTTTTTTTAAAAAAAAGTCATTTTTTTGTTCGTTTTAAATAAATATCTTTCCAGATATTAAATATAAAAATCTACAATACTGTCATATAATAGCTTGTGCTTGTTTTTTTTTCTTAATTAAGTTGACCAATCAATAAAGAAATCCATATGTTATATTGAATTTTCAGAAAATAAACTAAACATAGCTTGTGGCATTCATATGGCATTTGACAGTCTAGTAAAGAATTTTACTATTTTAGAAAATTAAAAAAGTAAATTTAAAAATGTCTTATCAATGTCATAACATAGACTTCAATTTCCATGTTTAATTGAATTGGTGTGCATGTAGAATACGAGGGAAAATGATGACGCGTGTTTCATAGAATGTTTAAGGAGACAGCAAAGCAACAAGACCATTTATGATAGAAGACGTATAACGAAGTACATATATACCGAAACTTTGAACAGTAGTTTTCACAAATATTCCTATAAGACTGCATGTTTAGCTGTGCATGAATATGTTATTCATAAGGTCTAATATATGAATACAACCAATATTGGGAATATTGGGTGGATACAGATAAAACGTGATATAACTGCTTTGAATTAGGATAATATTATTATGTACACACAGTAAAACATATAAACCAAAAGCAGCTATGTAAGTTTTGCATCTATTTGTACGTAGTTTTCCATCCAATTCAAGCCACAATCTTCATGAAGAGCCAATATATGACCTTTATCGGGGCACATTAGTGGAGCGGTGAATCGAAAAGTTAACTCCTAAACCACTTCCTGTTTTTGTTTCCCTTGGTACATGAATTGATTTATGAACAGTGTACAACGCCTCTCAATATACGTGAAGGAGAAACGGGGCTTTCCAAACAGATTCATTTTGCAAACAATTGTATTACTCCGTTACAGACTATCTTTTATCTGATTTGTCGATGTGAAATAATCTTGTTTCATGTGACATTACAGCTTGTTTTTTCTGGTTCGACTGTTTTGCATAGAATTGTTGATCGCTTTAGTAATACATTTCCTGTAATGTGTTGTGAAAGTGTAAGCTATGTTGAAAACTATTTAAACCGAAATTAATAAAGAATTTACAGAAAGATTGTTAAACAATAATTTAATCCCAGCCAGCATTAACCATGGAAGAATTTGAATAAATGATTTTATAAACAATGTATGATATTTATATATTTTTACTTTATATATTAAAACCAAAATCCTGTAAGGACTACTACTCGAATATAAAGATAGCCTATATAGAATAGATTTAACCCCTGAGCTTTCTAATTACGTATTTTATGTAGCTGAAAATTTTGCCTTTTCTATGCTATGAAACACAAACTGAAAATTGTGTTTTGAAACGGACAAAAAATATTTTGTCGTATGTTTATTTAAACATTTATCAAAAGAGAAATGTTGTTGTAAATATATGCATACACACACACACACACACACACACACACACATATATATATATATATATATAAATTCTAGGTATTTTAATACTACAAACTCTTCCATTACAAAAATACTTTCTACAATATATAACAAACGGAAGAATCAAATTATTTGTGCCCTCTCGATATATCAAGATATATTTCCAGTATAGAATTGCTGATAAGTCTGAAACGAAATCCAGCAGACTCGTTTAAAATAAACTCGCATCAAAGTCTGTAACCAGAAGTTTTATCCGCAAGTTTATACTATATGGGAGACTTATACTCAACTTTATGTGTGCCGCTTAAAGCACAATACTATCACACCGTGTCTTTATCAGGTTAAGGCCCTCGTGAGGGCAATAAACACTGTTTGTTCAATATGCACAAAATTAAGTGGATTATCTGAAAGGCATTGTGTAAAAAGATACAAGCAAAGTCAATTAAATCAATATAAAAGTACGGGGATATCAAACTATAGAAAAACACAAGTAGTAACAGTGATTTAGATTTAATTTCAATAGAAAGAGTGACTACAGTTATATAAAAATCGTGTGCTAAGCTTAGTGACTTTCGTTACTTCAATGTAATCTTTAGGAGTATAAAAGCAATAATTAATGAATTATTGCATGGCAGAAACATATTACTAAACGGTCAATATATTCTTAACCGTGATGTGGCGTTTTGAAAATATTGTGGACATTTTAGGAAAATATTTACTCCGCACATTGAGCATGTATCTTACATGTCGATTATGACATTAGATGTAAATAAATGTGACAATGTTGTCTTTTCTTTAGTATTAAATTTGTATTGTTTGTTGCCATTTTTAGTAATTACATTAATATGGTATTTAATGACAGTTCTTGCATCACAAATATGTACAATATACCTGTATAAGAAATCTTTTTTACTCTTTTTATACATTTTATTAGATTTATCTCAGAAAGTGGAAAAACTTCTTTTTAAGTCGATACACAACTTTCAGAAGATTTGCTGTGTAACAAATGTTTAAGTGAACCAATGTCTCGTTGAGTAAGGAGACAAAATACAGAACAGCATGGAGAGATAAGTAGTCGTTTCAAATCAATTAATGAGTTTTTATATCATACTAAAGATCGTTCATTTCTGTCCGGAATTAATGTATTTAAATCAACTGGAGTAATGCGTTGGTTATTTTTCATCAAAAAGGACAAAATTTAAAAGAATAAAGTTGAAACAAATGGCGCGCTTGCACTTCCAAAATAGTGACTCCTATTAAATCTTTATTTTTAACAAATTCGCTGCGCTTACTTGAAAATTTCGGTTATGAAACACTTAAGGTAGAGTAAGAGTTTTTGTTAAAATTTCTTGTGTGGTATGTAGTATTTTAGAAGTTTTGGAGCTCCAACATCGTACCGCTGTTTTAACAAGCCCTGTGAACTTTGAAATCATTACAACTAGGTCAAACACCTGTATCGGGGGTAAATCAAGGAAATAAAACCACAATTACAGTAAAGGTAAAACACTATCGACAATATGTGCAACAACACAATTACCAATTACTAATATTTGCAGATCAATATGAAGCAATGCCATGTATATATACAATGCCATATGTATAAGGACTAATCATTAGACTTTTTAAGCACAAGTGAAACATCAAAGAGAAGTACTATCATCAACTCAGTTATTGCGTCCATTGTCAAAATTAATGACGCTATTTAAAATGAGATAGACTATTTTAACAAATATTTTTCTGATCAAGCGGTGAAAAGAACTCATTTAAAAATGACATTATAAATGTCGTTTTGTACTTTGCACATGGATGCTGTTCTGTGATAGAGTTGATATAAATTAAAAGCTGTGATACAAGCATATCAAGGAATTTTTTGGAAGTTGCATTGTAGAAGATAAAGAACTTGAGTCATTATTCAATCAATGTTCGTTATATGTAAATGTCTGTGCTCTATATGATATGCTCCAGGCACTGGTAAGACTGTCACAACACTGCCATATCTTCTTTGAAGATCGCGTACAAAACAAATTACTTTCACATCAGAAATGTTTTGCTGCAAGCCTATATGAAGTTGCCATTGAAAAGGACATTTATTTATCACGATAGCGTCCAGGGAGCTCCAAAATTTATTTTAGGTCAACGTTGTTCTGGCTGTGTATAAGGAAAGGTCAACCCAATTGTTCGTAATCATTCATATTCCTGGAACCTTATGTAAATCTTACTTATAACTTTAATTTTAGGAAGTGTGTGGTTGTTTGACTTGATTTATTCTAAACATACTAAATACATTTGCACTGTTGCATAAATCTTAAACATGATGTAAGTAACTGAATATGCTTCGATTACTATATCATCAGTTATAATTTGTAGTTATACTCAAATTCTATAATAATACTTTTGACGAAATTATATAAAATACATCTAAAGACACAAGTCAACAATAAACAGTAAGTTTAAAAGAAACAGAATGTTTATGCACTCACTGACCGCAGACAACAGAGTTGATTTACTACTCTGGAACTAGTACAAAATGAGGTCGTAAATGTCTATTCAAAATTGCTTAGTCTTAAAATCATATGATTGAAAATGGAAAAGCACTTGAGATGCCCCTGAAATCACTGTTATTAAAGATTTGACAAGGTGCAAACATTTCTTCGCATTTACGTCGATAAATTCCATCAAGCCTTCTTAGAATTGGTCTTATGTTAAATCATTCGGACTTTTATTGTCAAATATTTGACAAATTTTTCCTTTAGCAATAAAAAGTTGAAATACCACTATTTTCTGAAATATTTCAGTTCGAATATTGATTACTACATATAAGCTCATTCGAAGAATTTCACCTAACATGATTTATTTCTGTAGATCATTTGACCGTATTCCTGATAACGATTATTTTCGTTATATTATAGTTACAAAGTACGCATATAATCCACAGCTAGTGCTTTGCAAATGTTAAATTTACAAATATAATATTTCATAGACACTGCCAGTAGTCAAAAATAAAATGTTACCCTTGAAATATTTTTTCGGTGATGACCAACATGTGCAAAAAGGTAAAGAAAACGTACACTTACATAAGACATGTTTTAAGTCAGTATTTGAATAACAGTACTTTTGACACGTTTACTGTTTCATAAAACGATGAAATATGAATTATAATAATTTATTTGCAGAGCAGTTGCGCTGGAAACGTAATGGTATATCCTATGCATCTTTTAAACAGTTGTCATAGGAGTATCATGATAATATTAAAAAGAATTCTTACTTACACATTCCTATAAGGGTTATCTTAAAAATATAAAATATTTGTCTGGTATTTTAAGGTTGTTTTAAGATACTGACTGCATTTTTTTATCTGAAAATCTTGTGAAAACAACCGCTAATGACATAAGATATGTCTTCCTACTTCTGAATTGTATGAGGCCTGAGATGACATTGAGGAAACTGCGCTGTAATTGCTTTTACATTATTCCTTCCGTCTGATTAGTTTTAAGACATTATGAGGTCAAGTTGATTCTATGATTGCATATATTTAGTTTAGTTCAAAATATGACAAAGTTCTAAGGACATGGCAACATATACTAAAAAGGCAACTAATCAATGATGAGTCATTCAACAAAAAGAGCGCATTGGAATGTCATGTTTCAGATCTAGTGTTAAAACCATTCTCGCATTTTCAAAAAAGGATACAATATTTAATGAAAGTTCGACGATGCAGAAATCAAACCGAAAGTGAATGTATAGTGTATAATAAATTCTGTTCAGGCTGTAACTACAAAAGGATAATTTCTCATAACAACACACTTTCGACTTCTTTTCTGTAGTCAAGAATTTCTACTATTCAGTATTATGTAAGGAAGAAAATATGTCAGATCTATCGTCGTTTCATATTGTTGCCTTAATCGATTGTTAAACTTTTATGTTCTTTTGAAACGCCGCAGCTGTCGGCTATACTTAATCATAAAATGTTTCTTTACTTTCTAGTTTTGGATGTGTTTTCTTTTTTCAATTTAAATTTATCTAACGTGCAATTTACTGTGTCAAAAAATAAAGTTTCAGAGACGTTTGCTTTGTAGATTCCTTTGATAAAACCACCTACAATGCATCTGACGGACATAGTCTTCAATTATAAAACGTCATAAAACATGCCAAACCGTAGACAGGATCAATAAGAAATTACTTCCTATCTGGCAAACGTGGTCAAATACATAATGCCTTTTACTCATCCGAAGTCTTTACGTCTGGTATGATTGACACGTATCCATGTAGACCAGACTAATGCACTTTTTAAAGACACTGTTTTGCTGCGGAGGCTCGATGATGTGTGGGTATTATTGTGTCTACTGGCGGGTCTGTCATTTCTTTCTGACCAACGTCCATTGTGGTCCGAAAAGTTAAATATCCTGACGAACATTCTAATTTAAGTCTCAGTAAACAGCATAACAATAGTTAATATTTTATGTTTATGCTACTTAAAGTGCACAGGACAAATATCTGTGCATCGTCTCTTCAATATGTATCTAAATTAAGTGTACTTAAGACATTCGGACAAAAAGAAACCTCATGCCAATTTAAATTTAGAATACATGTATGTAGCATGTGTTGCAATATTTTTAGAAATAAGTGAAAAAATGCGACGAAGCATTCTAACTTTTTGGGAAAAAACATATTTAACTGAGTAAATATGTAAGACTATTGCCTGGTATGATATGGAAGGTTTGTACTCATGCATTTAAAACGAACGAAACCTTCATGTAGACTTCAAACATTACGTTAACATTAAAATGATGCACATATTTGAGATAAAGTTCAACATGCTTATTGCGCAAAGCCTAATATTGTAAATATACATAATCCAATCATTGAGGCTAAAACTAATAATTTATTTCGTACATAGTGCCTTAAGTTGTGACTTCTTTTTTTAAGTAAGATGCAATTTGGGTTTCTTGGGATTTTCAACTTTAAACATATGATGTCGTGTAATTAATCACAATAACAACAAAACGTTGATTATTAAAATAATGTCTTGACGTTTTCATATAAAAAGAATAACATTTGTGTCGACTTGACTTTTATATTTTGCTTAATAGGACCTTTGTACCGATAGCATTTCTGAACAGAAACTTATAAACAGACTCCGAGTGGAGACACAATTCTCGCTCTCTCAACACAAACCGAGCGCATCTAGACAGTGTCTAATACACTAAGCGTTAGTTTGGTCTACATGGATGCGTGTCAATTCATTTACATAACAGACGAATAGACGCCGGATAGGGTTTAAAAGACATAATGGGTGTTTGATCAAATCAATATTGATTTCTTATTGATACTGTTTTGGTATTTTATAATATATCGATGTAATCGTCGTAGTAAATAGTGGCATCAGGTGTGACGTTTTAGTAAAAATCTTAGCATTAAACTGTAACCTGTGTCCATTTATGCATGGGTCTTATATATTCGTGACTTTAATTTGATTCAGTTATATTTTTTGTTATTTTTGTTATATTTTTTGTGCTACTTATCATTTCAAGCAATCAAAAGTGCATAGAAGTCGTTGTATTTATGCTTATTTGAAATTTGTAGAATTTTGTGTTCGTTGTGGCAGTTAAAAGATATGACATTTAGACATGTAGTTGTGTGACTTCTCTCGGAGCCTGTTTTATGTTTTATGTTTCTCTTTCATCTTTCTGGTAAAATTAATTGACTAATGGCATCATGCATTGTTCTATACAAAGGACCACGGACGATTCTGGAGTTGTAAATTAATAAGAGTTTGCATCGTAATATGACTCCATTCTTGGGTTGGGAACGTTTTTTAACAATTGTAGACACTGTAAATTTCTTTTGTTGTTTTAATTTTGAACAATATATGTACCTATTCCTAATTCAGCAAACAGAGACTCTGTTGATTGTTGTTTAGAATGAAATTGGAAAAAAAATGATGCTGTTTCTTTTTCAGATTATAGTGAAAGGAGACCGCTTAAATTAATGTTTTCATTGGTATTTTTGTATGTTTTGATGATTTATTTTATTGCATTAGACTTGACTATAAAGATTGCAAGTATTTAATATGTTGTATGTCAAGGGTAAAATAACTTAATCCATTTTTATGTATGTATTAGTTAAGAAGCCGAGCCGATTTCGTAAGGGAGAGAGTATGACTGTAAAGAAGTCCAGTTATTTAATATATATATATACAGAAAGAGAGAGAGAGAGAGAGGTGGGGAGAGAGAGAGAGGAGGAGAGAGAGTAAATAACTGGACTTCTTAATTTATATCTATATAGATATAAATGCACGTGGTATAGCTTGTTCGGATAGTCAGTCGGCCTCAAGCCACCAAACAAAACACGTCAGACTTGAACAAATCTAGAAGCAAGTCCGTTATATCAGGAAACATATAGTGTCTGTGATGATAAACGTTACACGTTGAACATTACATTTTGTGCTACTGATAAAGCAAAGTGTAAACGCACAGATTTCTCGCCTCATCTCACTCTCACACAGAAACAGACGTTTTGTATTTGGCTTATACGGTCTTGTAAATTGAATTTGTGTTGTTTGTTGTTTTTTGCGTAATGTCGCAAGAATTGCAGAACATTTTGTGTTGGATTATTTTGCAACGCATCTTTTCACACAAAAAAATCCACAAAAACAAAATGTTTCCATTGAAAGAAAACACAAGACCAAAAAAAAAGCATTGTAATCATCAGACGCCAGTTATTTATTTACCAACACTTATTTTTCCGATAAAGCTTAGTTGTATTATTTCCTACATATGAATTGGATTTAATGTTGGCTTGATTTGATGTGTTCTTCGATAAATGTGATTTGGTGTAAAAGTCATCCTTGACTGAAGAAAAAAATATTTGTTTTCAAATTCAATTTAACTATAATAATTTGTCCATACACTCCCATTGTAACAGATTTTAAATATATGTATTCAACGTTTTACCGAACCTAGCATGCTCTACCTCATGAAAATATCTAAACTTAAGTATCAAACTTGTATGCAGTTATATAGCAGGAAATGGCGTCTCTACAATGTACTTGCATAAAGTGATACATTTTGTGCAGTATAGAAAATATGATTTATATATATATATTTTATATATTAAATGTATTTATATATTTGAATTTATTTATGCAATCCGCAATCTTGTGACTTAACGATTTAATAATGCATAGGTTTACCTTCTGCAAGATACTCAGCGTATGTGTATAAACATATCAGACAAATACCATTTTCTTCTACGACAAAGTCTTTATCCGAAAGAAAGTTTAGAACTTTTGCGCAATAGTTTTGTTTAGATTCAAGTACACTTTGGAAATTGCGTAAAATTATAAAACTTCACTTGGCACTAGAAGTGGGCATCAACATTCAAAAAGAAGTTACATTTATCACTTACATGTATTTCTTAATCCATCAAATGTAAATGTCTGTCTTTTAAATGTTTTATAAAGTTGTACTTATATTATTATCAAGTATCATAAACCATAGTACGATATAACGCATTCAAATATAATGTATGTGTTGCACATTAAAATATAATAAAACAATTAGAGATTTCCCTTTATTTCATAAAATGCATACATGTACACCATGTATTAAATGAAAAAAATAGTCGAGACTTACAAGTAAAATTAAGTGCATTAAACTTGAGGAAAACCATTTAAATGCATTACACATTGTAAACCGCTATTATCTCGTTAGAAACAAAGTACAACATATAACCAAGCATTTTTTCGTTATTTTATAGACTTGTATCAGATATGCTCGAATCTTCATTCACATAGTGGTTTGTAATACATAGTTCAATTGAACTGTTACGTTGCAATTATACTACCTGTATGCACTTTTGTATATGACGAAACTGTGTTGAACCTCAGAAAAATAGTGTCATGATATTTATCTTGTACAATAATATTAGGTTTTTTGAAAACAGATAGTTTTATTTGCTTTCAGAATAACGAATGTACAAATTAACAGTATTTACCCTAGTAAAATAAACAATAAACGAGAAAAGTGCAAATCAAACTGTAAAGAAATCAATTAAAAAAAATAGTGTTGCCTCATTTCATGATGCCCTACTGAAGACTATTCCTGCAGAGAACACGTCAGGGCATTCAATAAGACCTTGAACATTAATCATAAATGAGGTATATTCTGACTCTTTTAAATTTACCTGGCAAATACAAACATTTGTCTTTTGCTTTTGTGTTGGATTCATGTGATTTCATTTATGTGTTCGTACTTATGATTATTCGGTAACAACAATGTGCCCAGTGGTAAAAATCTCCACGTAAAAATATACTTTGTCATTAGTTTCATTTCACGTGCCCTTGACATTGGTACCTCAACTTCATTTAACTATCAATAGGTCACTACAACCAATGTCAGTCCACCTCTGGTGTTTCATCTCTACAATCTGGTATGTTAAATAACTGCTCCAATAACGTTCATATCTTCTCTGGTGTTTCATCTCTACAATCTGGTATGTCATATAACTGCTCCAATAACGTTCATATCTTCTCAGGTGTTTCATCTCTACAATCTGGAATGTCATGTAACTGCTTCAATAACGTTCATATCTTCTCTGGTGTTATCTCTACAATCTAATATGTCATATAACTGCTCCAATAACGTTCATATCTTCTCTGATGTTTCATCTCTACAATCTGGAATGTCATGTAACTGCTTCCATAACGTTCATACCTTCTCTGGTGTTATCTCTACACTCTAATATGTCATGTAACTGCTCCAATAACGTTCATACCTTCTCTGGTGTTTCATCTCTACAATCTGGTATGTCATATAACTGCTCCAATATCCACAATACCCTCTCTGGTGTTTCATCTCTACAATCTGGTATGTCATGTAACTGCTCCAATATCCACAATACCTTCTCTGATGTTTCATCTCTACAATCTGGTATGTCACGTAACGGCTTCATTATCCACAATACCTTCTCTGGTGTTTCATCTCTACAATCTGGTATGTCACGTAACGGCTCCAATAATGTTCATATCTTCTCTGATGTTTCATCTCTACAATTCTAAAATGTCATATAACTGCTCCAATAATGTTCATATCTTCTCTGGTGTTTCATCTCTACAATCTGGTATGTTATATAACGGCTCTAATAATGTTCATATCTTCTCTGATGTTTCATCTCTACAATTCTAAAATGTCATATAACTGCTCCAATAATGTTCATATCTTCTCTGATGTTTCATCTCTACAATTCTAATATGTCATATAACTGCTCCATCATACCATTGCCCTTTACAGATTAGATAATGGACATTGTTGTTTAGAATGACGTCACAATTTTACTTTAAAACGTCATTCCGTATACATAAATAAAAGTCATCGCTTGAATGATGTTTTCAAATTGATATTTCCTTTGTGTATGTTTTAACCTCATATTGTGCGAGGTTAGATATTTGAGACAGGTTAATTTATTATTTATTTTTATTATGTCTGTTGGTATACTTATATGGTCTGGGCATATTTAATATTCAAGATACACACCATGTTATTCGTATAGTTAACAAATGTTCGAATTTATCATAAATGTTATCAGTACCTGCTATATATTTAACTGATGCTATAGATGTTTGATTTGAGCAATTTTTTATTTTGTAAAATAAATAAGCTGAAATTTGAAGTTAAGCGAGATCTCGATGAAGTAATTAACATACATAACTTTGTTATAAGTCCAACCTTATTATTCGTAGAGAGTTCGTGCAAAACTGATGTGCGTTCGAATTTGAGGCTCTTCTCTTTTTTATAAAAAAAAAATATTTTATAAACAGATCTTATGTTTAATGTTTGCATTTTGTTTAACTATTCATATATTGATAATTTACACGTATATATCTTGGAACAAACGTTCTAAGGATTTAAGTGTTTAAAAGACACATAAAAACGTGTTTATAATTTCAACTAAACGGACACGATAATAGGCATTTGAACGTTTCATGACCGGTAATTTTCGCATTTCTGTTTTACATATAGACATAATGACATTGTAATCTACTTAGTTCAATTTACTATCTCCGATTACATAACATATTGTTTAACTTAATTGACATTATATAAGATATTTGTTACATATGTTAATTTTGTTTAGAAAGACAAAAGGTAAAAGAAATGAATGTATAATGTTAAATTAATCACTAAAGCCTAAAGTATCTTCGCTACGTGCTATCATTTTTTAGTTTTTACATATTTAATATCAAATGTTTTATACAGAATATTAATCTAACAACCCATCTGATACAATACCATTCTGTGTCTACCAACACAAAACTTATGTCATGATAATCGTCTAAAATTATATAATAATAACTTTTTAAAATAAATATCAGGCAAACAAAACTACTTTAATAGTGAATTCAATTTAAAAGAATCCGTATAAAGGCTATTTTTACATGGCATGTTTATTGCAGTGACAAATCGTCATAATTGTTTGACACAATAAGTACAGTGTCTTCCAAAAGAAATAATATATATTTTAGCTATACTATACTCAGTAGTTTCAGGATTAGCATAACTGTCAAAAGAATTTTTTTCTTTCTCAGTGATAATTGAAGTCAAAATTTATGCCGATCGATTCTAATGTATAATTAGAGTTTATTAACTGTGTATCGTATTAATTATTCACGTAAGTGGGCGGTTTAATGTTCTCGTCAGCAGTTAAATATTCAATTGCGGTAATTAAACGTGTTATTTATTTATTTAACACAACCTCCAATATTTTTTGTGCAAACTATAAAATGGTTGACGACATGCACACTTATTTGACCTCATGCAGCTTAATTGTATCGCGTCTGTCTCGAAATCCGCTGTAGACCTCACAACACAGATAGATGTCAAATAAAACGAACTGGATACATATGGCTTCCAGAAACGTTAGACAAAATACAAACACTTTCGATCAGATACATGTATAAGATATTTTGAAAAGCAGTTACATAGCGTGTACTGCATTATATTCCTCTGGATATTACATTTTAGTCAATGGTATACCATAACTCCAACATTTTGTTATCCAAATACCAAGTTAAATTATTAAAATTTTGAATCGGCTTACGTGTGTTTTGTTTGCAAAAACGTGCCCGCCGCTTTCCATCTTAAAAGAGGAACATAAAAAATTGCACAAGTGAGCAAAATTCAAATTAATTTTACAAGCGGAAATTCTAGGGTATCATCTCAACATATCTGAAAATACAATATATAAATTCCTTCTAAGTTTACAATTCTCTCGAGCATGGCTTCAAAAGTAATTATCTGCAACAAATGGGAAAACAAGATTTTATTTGAGGCTTTATGATGCGTTAGAGGGATTTGATGAAGTGTGTGGGCACAAATGTCTACGTGTGAATCTTGTCAGAAAATCCCTTGACGGCGATAAATTTAAAAAGACTACTTTTTATTTAATGTTTCTTTAGAAGATGTATGCACCTAAAGGTCCCTTGGCATGTTTACACAACTTAAATATGTTATTTACATGGTAACAATTTTCTGGTCATTTTTTCTTGATTCAAAAAATTAATTTCATTTACTTTCAACAAATTTTGGTAGTTATTCTAATCGAAATACTACCCATCTCTCTTCAAAACACTATGTTGGCATTATTTTTCAGTGACGTCATTACTTTCGTCATACCTTTTCAAACAACACGTCAGCGCTTGGACATTTATTCAAATGGATCGGTTTTCTTTTCATTGTCTTTATATAAGAAACCCATCAGGAAGTGCGAGGTTAGAGCTCTGAAAAACCCTTTTAAGCACCCCCGTCGGTCCATATTGGCGACTGACCGTTCCAAGGCGGTAACTGTCGGGTTTCCTCTTTTTGTTAAATGACTCATTATAGATTTATTCTTAAATTCATGTTTGACTTGCATGTGAATACATTTGTCCTGTACCTTTTCATTTTTTTACATGTTGCAATGCTCATAGGACTTTGTCATATATATTCTTAAAACATGTAAATTGTCCCCCAAAAAAGCAATCACATCGGACATTACGAAAGTATTTCCTCCTACATGACTTGTTACCGTGTAAGTGTAATCTATAAAAGTTTTTCAAGCATTGAAATGTTATTTTAAATAAAAATCAAATACAATTGTTTGTTCCAAGTAACCGTTAATTGTTTTCATTTCTGCATTTTATTCAAAAGCCAGTTATTTGCAGGATAATAAAAAATATACATATATGTTTAACATACAATCGGATATACATATATAATAACTAATTTGGAATTTAAACACTTACGTCAGTTTTTAAGTTTGTCGCATTCCAGGTGGTTCGTGTTTTAAACATTTTCAGAAATATCCCTAATTGGAAACTGATTTCTTCCTTCTTTTTTTATATGAAAATAACAAAACTTCCACTTTACAAATAAAATTCTCCCACTCTGACCTGAAAAAGTTCGCATATATGCAATAGCTGTAGCCGGGTGATAGGGAGAGAATGTGTAAGCGGTCCTGTAAGCTCAGTCGCTAGAGTATTCGCGTGTTTTGCGAAGGGTCCCAGGTTCGAGTCCCGGACTGGCTGCACATTTGTATCCCTATGTCACACTGCAATATTTCCACAAATGAACATTGTCAATGTGACTCTAAATCAAATCCAAATGTAATAGGCTGAGAAATCACAAGACTCTAATATCTAGTTCACGGGTGCCCAAACAGCTGACTGGAAACATTATGCAGATTTGTTTTGGTTACCAAAATTTGACTCTTAATTCAAATTTAAATATTCTTTCAATTTTCTACGGTAATGATGTTGGTTTGGTTATTGTGAAAAAGTTCTTCGATATTAATAAAATAACAATCATAAGATTTATTGATTTTATAAAAGGAAATGTTAAAGCAATTATCTTTTCAGATTTTTTGTTTCAAAACTGTATTGACAATAATTACGTCCCTTTTTAAGCGATGATCGTGTATTTTAGTTGATGTGTGATACTTTCTGGCTATCTGAAACAATCCACGCTTTACGGTGTTGTGGTCAGTTTGCATGTGTATGAATTGCCGTATTGACTATGGCGAACAAAAGCAATTTATCACTCTCCATATACTATAGACACACTGAAGAGGTAGCGAGATCTGAGCTATCAGTACATATCTGCTAAATTTCAGCACCTGCCAGATACCTCAGCGTCGCTGGTATGTGTACGAACGCTGAAATGGGTCTGTTTCTCTGCGACTTGAAGGTCAGAAATGGAGCTAAGAACCCGCAAATAAGTTCTATGACCCTCTGGAAGAACCTGTACCTTGCGAAAGACTCTTGACACATGTACTAACTTGAGATAACGGCCACTCAAGGACGATCCTTGGCGTTCTTCTTTCTGGTCTTCGCCATATTGGATGCGACGTTCAGTTTTGCACGTGCATTTAAGTTAACGCAAGGTGCCGACTTAACGTTAAAAATATGTTTTTAAGTAGACAAATAGCGTTGATGGAATACGTTTTGACGTTTTAAGTTTTAAATACTTACCTAGGAAATACTAAACGCTTAGTAAATTTTGGTGGAATTCGTCCCAGGTAAGGAAAATAATAAGTGGTTATTTTTTAAATTATCTTTAATTCTTTCCAAGTGGAGTTAAAATCTTTCTATTCAATGCATTCAGGACAGTTCTTGTTTTTTCTTGTTCCTTGGTGTCATAATTATTTTTGTTACTGATGTCCTTATTGTGACTTACATTTTTTACTAAATGACGATATAATTCTAACTGGATACATTTTTTTCTATGTGTTTATTAAAGCTGGATATTATAGAGTTTTAAAACATTAAGGAATGTTTGTAGCGGTTATTGTACAAGTAGCAATGTGTTATAAAGTAGATATTGCAAGCATCGACAAAGAATCATTTGAGTAATCGGTAGAACATTAAAATGCAAAAAGTATACATGTTTCCAATAACTCAATTTTGCTCCGATTACATTTATTTTCTCGTTTGTCGATTTGATTATTTTAAGCAATATTTATACAAACTGAAATGTTTAAAAATGTTCAAAAGGCATCTCATCACTGCCACATGTCGGTCCTTTGCCGACTGACCGTTCCAAGGCGGTAACTGCTGGGGGTGGGAGTGTTATGTCTCGTCTCTGTGTATTGTTACAGTTACATTTTATCTGTTTGCCTTGTATAGAGGTAGATTTAAATATCGGTGGTAATTTTGATATGACCTTTTCTAATTGACCTATTATTAAAATTTGTCATTTTTTCGTTATTTTATTATTTTTTATTTATTTAACTAAAAGCAACATAGTATAATCAGATTAGGATCGTTGCTTAAAAGAATGCTGTCAATGTTTGCCTTTGTCTACTGGTAGATAAAATTTAAATATCTGTTAAAATTTTTATAGAACCTATTCTTATTTACCTATTTAAAATATTAATTATGTGAATTAGCCCACTTGAATTTCAAGCATCTATATTATGACGATAAAATATTTTTTTCTTTTACTTTGCTATATTTTTACTTAAAAGAGTTTACAAAAATATACTCCTCAATTATCATTAGTGTGCACGTTGATTCTTGAGCTGATATCAATTTGCGCATTTTTCGCAAATAATCGTTTAATAACTTGTTTTATTATGCAGGAAGTTGCAGAGTGGTAGGTGTTGGCTTTATTAATGTGTTTAAGGTCTCGACCCAGTCTCTTTTATACTTTCTTATCAACATGTATGTGCCTATGTCTAGCTCTAATTTAAAAGTTAATAATTATAATTATGATATGACTATTTCATATTCCCCTATTAATTTATTTATATCAAAATCATGATTTCAATGAAGATATTTTAAACATGAAGTTTTTAAAGTCCTAAATGTTGTTTGTTTCAACACTACAGTTTAAACAAAATATTTATATTCTGTTAAAATTATTATTATTATTATTATTATTATTATTATTATTATTATTATTATTATTATTATTATTATTATTATTATTATTATTATAATTATTATTGTTGTTGTTGTTGTTGTTGTTATTATTACTATTATTATTATTATTATTATTATTATTATTATCATCATCATAATAATATTAACTATTTAACCATTTAGACAAATTATAATAAATTTAATATGCTCCTTTTTTTTAAAAAAGTCAAGCATTTTTTGGTTCGTTTTAAATAAATATCTTTCCAGATATTAAATAAAAAAATCTACAATATTGTCATATAATAGATTGTGCTGTTGTTGGGTTTTTCTTAACTAAGAAGACCAATGAATAAAGAAGTCCAAGTGTTATATTAAATTTTCAGAACTTAAACAAAACATAGCTTGTGACATTCATATGGCATTTGACAGTCTAGTAAAGAATTTTACAAATTTAGAAAATTCAAAAGTAAATTTAAAAATTTCTATTCAATGTCTCGAAACCATAACATAGACTTTCCATGTTTAATTGAATTGGTGTGCATGTAGAATACGAGGGACAATGATGATGCGTGTTTCATATAAAGTTTAAGGAGACAGCAAAGCAACAAGTCCATTTATGATAGAAGAAGTATAACGAAGTACATATATACCAAAACTTTGAACAGTAGTTTTCACAAATATTCCTATAAGACTGCATGATTAGCTGTGCATGTATATGTTATTCATAAGGTCTAATATATGAATACAACCAATATTGGGAATATTGGGGGGATACAGATAAAACGTGATATAACTGCTTTGAATTAGGATAATATTATTATGTACACACAGTAAAACATATAAACTAAAACTTTAACATAAGTATAACATTCATCTAGAGCAGCTATGTAAGTTTTGCATCTATTTGTACGAAGTTTTCCATCCAATTAAAGCCACAATCCTCATGAAGAGCCTATATATGACCTTTTTCGGGGCACATTAGTGGAGCGGTGAATCGAAAAGTTAACTCCTAAACCACTTCCTGTTTTTGTTTCCCTTGGTACATGAATTGATTTATGAACAGTGTACAACGCCTCTAAATATACGTGAAGGAGAAACGGGGCTTTCCAAACAGATTCATTTTGCAAACAATTGTATTACTCCGTTACAGACTATCTTTTATCTGATTTGTCGATGTGAAATAATCTTGTTTCATGTGACATTACAGCTTGTTTTTTCTAGTTCGACTGTTTTGCATAGAATTGTTGATCGCTTTAGTAATACGTTTCCTGTAGTGTGATGATTGAAGAAAAAGTGTAAACTATGTTAAAAACTGTTTAAACTGAAATTAATAAAGAATTTACAGAAAGATTGTTAAACAATAATTTAATCCCAGCCAGCACTAACCATGGAAGAATTTGAATAAATGAATTTATTAACAATGTATGATATTTATATATTTTTACTTTATATATTAAAACCAAAATCCTGTAAGGACTACTACTCGAATATAAAGATAGCCTATACAGAATGGATTTAACCCCTGAGCTTTCTAATTACGTATTTTATGTAGCTGAAAATTTGGCCTTTTCTATGCTATGAAACACAAACTGAAAATTGTGTTTTGAAACAGACAAAAAATATTTTGTCATATGTTTATTTAAACATTCATCAAAAGGGAAATGTTGTTGTAAATATATGCATATATATATATATATATATATATATATATAAATTCTAGGTATTTTAATACTACAAACTTCTATTACAAAAAGGCTTTCCACAATATATGACAAAGGGGAGAATCAAATTATTCGTGCCCTCTCGATATATCAAGATATATTTCCAGTATAGAATTGCTGATAAGTCTGAAACGAAATCCAGCAGACTCGTTTAAAATAAACTTGCATCAAAGTCTGTAACCAGAAGTTTTATCCGCAAGTTTATACTAGATGGGAGACTTATACTCAACTTTATGTGTGCAGCTTAAAGCACAATACTATCACACCGTGTCTTAATCAGGTTAAGGCCCTCGTGAGGGCAATAAACACTGTTTGTTCAATATGCACAAAATTAAGTGGATTATCTGAAAGTCATTGTGTAAAAAGATACAAGCAAAGTCAATTAAATCAATATAAAAGTACGGAGACATCAAACTATAGAAAAACACATGTAGTAACAGTGATTTAGATTTAATTTCAATAGATAGAGTGACTACAGTTATATAAAAATCGTGTGCTTAGCCTAGTGACTTTCGTTACTTCAATGTAATCTTTAGGAGTATAAAAGCAATAATTAATGAATTATTGCATGGGAGAAACATATTACTAAACGGTCAATATATTCTTAATCGTGATGTGGCGTTTTGAAAACATTGAGGACATTTTAGGAAAATATTAACTCCGCACATTGAGCATGTATCTTACATGTCGATTATGACATTAGATGTAAATAAATGTGACAATGTTGTCTTTTCTTTAGTATTAAATTTGTATTGTTTGTTGCCATTTTTAGTAATTACATTAATATGGTATGTAATGACAGTTCTTGCATCACAAATATGTACAATATACCTGTATAAGAAATCTTTTTTTACTCTTTTTATACATTTTATTAGATTTATCTCAGAAAGTGAAAAAACTTCTTTTTAAGTCGATACACAACTTTCAGAAGATTTGCTGTGTAACAAATGTTTACGTGAACCAATGTCTCGTTGAGTAAGGAGACAAAATACAGAACGACATGGAGAGAAAAGAAGTCGTTTCAAATCAATTAATGAGTTGTTATATCATACTAAAGATAGTTTTTTCCGTCAGGGAATAATGTATTTAAATCAACTGGAGTAATGCGTTGGCTTTTTTTCATCAAAAAGGACAAAATTTAAAAGTATAAAGTTGAAACAAATGGCGCGCTTGCACTTCCAAAATAGTGACTCTTATTAAATCTTTATTATTAACAAATTCGCTGCGCTTACTTGAAAATTTCGTGTTATGAACCACTTAAGGTAGAGTAAGAGTTTTTGTTGAAATTTCTTGTGTGGTATGTACTATTTTAGAAGTTTTGGAGCTCCAGCATCGTACCGTTGTTTTAACAAGCCCCGTGAACTTTGAAATCATTACAACTAGGTCAAACACCTGTGTCAGGGGTAAATCAAGAAAATAAAACCGCAATAACAGTAAAGGTAAAACACTATCGACAATATGTGCAACAACACAATTACCAATTACTAATATTTGCAGATTAATATGAAGCAAAGCAGTTTATGCAATGCCATATGTATTAGGACTAAGTTATAAAATCATTTAACTTTTTAAGCACAAGTGAAACATCAAAGCGAAGTACTTTTATCAACTCAGTAATTAATTGCGTCCTTTGTCAAATATAATGACGCAGTTTAAAATGAGATATGAATATTTTAACAAATCTTTTTCTGATCAAGCGGTGAAAAGAACTCATTAAAAATGGCATTATACATGTCGTTTTGTACTTTGCACATGGATGCTTTTTTGTGATAGAGTTGATATAAATCAAAAGCTGTGATACAAGCATATCAAGGGATCTTTTGGAAGTTGCATTTTTTAGAAGCCAAAGAACATGAGTCATTATTCAATCAATGTTCGTTATATGTAAATGTCTGTGCTCTATATGATATGCTCCAGGCACTAGTAGGACTGTCACAAAACTGCCATATCTTCTTTGAAGATCGCGTACAAAACAAATTACTTTCATATCAGAAATGTTTTGCTGCAAGCCTATATGAACTTGTCATTGAAAAGTACATTTATTTATCACGATAGCGTCCAGGGATTTCCAAAATTTATTTTAGGTCAACGTTGTTCTGGCTGTGTATAAGGAAAGGTCAACCCAATTGTTTGTATTCATTCATATTCCTGGAACCTTATGTAAATCTTACTTATAACTTTAATTTTGGGAAGTGTGTGGTTGTTTGACTTGATTTATTCTAAACATAGTAAATACATTTGCACTGTTGCATAAATCTTAAACATGATGTAAGTAACCGAATATGCTTCGATTACTATATCATCAGTTATAATTTGTAGTTATACTCAAATTGTATAATAATACTTTTGACGAAATTATATAAAATACATCTAAAGACACAAGTCAATAATAAACAGTAAGTTCGTGCAGCTTATAGAAAAATATCAAGATATAAAACAAAACTCTCCTCGTTTTTTTCTTGTGGTCATTTACTTATCTTACTGTCTGACCTGCAAGGCAAAATAAAAAAAAATAAGTGTATAATGCCGTTCGTTATATAACCGATTGTCGTGCAGAAAGTGCATTTAAATGTAAACGTAGACTTGCAAAAAAAAATTATAAGAAGAAACAGAATGTTTGTGCACTCACTGACCACAGACAACAGAGTTGATTTACTACTCTGGAACTAGTACTAAAAGAGGCCATAAATGTCTATTCAAAATTGCTTAGTCTTAAAATCATATGATTGAAAATGGAAACGCACTTGAGATGCCCCTGAAATCACTGTTATTAAAGATTTGACAAGGTGCAAACATTTCTTTGCATTTACGTCGATAAATTCCATCAAGCCTTCTTAGAATTGGTCTTATGTTAAATCATTCGTACTTTTTTTGTCAAATATTTGACAATTTTTTCCTTTAGCAATAAAAAGTTGAAATACCACTATTTTCTGAAATATTTTAGTTCGAATATTTATTACTACATATAAGCTCATTCGAAGAATTTCACCTAAGATTATTTATTTCTATAGATCATTTGACCGTATTCCTGATAACGATTATTTTCGTTATATAATAGTTACAAAGTACGCATATAATCCACAGCTATTGCTTTGCAAATGTTAAATTTACAAATATAATATTTCATAGACACTGCCAGTAGTCAAAAATAAAAAGTAACCCTTGAAATATTTTTTTCGGTGATGACCAACATGTGAAAAAGGGTAAAGAAAACGTACACTTACGTAAGACAAGTTTTAAGTCAGTATTTGAATAACAGTACTTTTGACACTTTTACTGTCTCATAAAACGATGAAATATGAATTATAATGATTTATTTGCTGAGCAGAGCTGGAAACGTAATGATATATCGTATGCATCTTTTAAACAGTTGTCATAGGAATATCATGTAAATATTAAAAAGAATTCTTACTTACACATTCCTATAAGGGTTATCTTAAAAATATAAAATATTTGTCTAGTATTTTAAGGTTGTTTTAAGATACTGACTGCATTTTTATCTGAAAATCTTGTGAAAACAACCGCTTATGACATAAGATATGTCTTCCTACTTCTGAATTGTATGAGGCCTGAGATGACATTGAGGAAACTGCGCTGAAATTGCTTTTACATTTTTCCTTCCGACTGATTAGTTTTGAGACATTATGAGTTGTTTTTATGATTGCATATATTTAGTTTAACTCGAAATATGACAAAGTTCTAAGAACATGGCAACATATACTGAAATTTGGAAAGGCAGCTAATCAATGATGAGTCAATCAACAAAAAGAGCGCATTGGAATGTCATGTTTCAGATATAGTGTTAAAACTATTCTCGCATTTTCATTAAAGGATACAATATTTAATGAAAGTTCGACGATGCAGAAATCAAACCGAAAGTGAATGTATAGTGTATAATAAATGCTGTTCAGGCTGTAACTACAAAAGGATATTTTCTCATAATAACACACTTTCGACTTCTTTTCTGTAGTCAAGAATATCTACTTTTCAGTATTATATAATGAAGAAAATATGTCAGATCTATCGTCGTTTCATATTGTTGCCTTAATTGTTTTTAAACTTTTATGTTCTTTTGAAACGCCGCAGGTGTTGGTTATACTTAATCATAAAATGTTTCTTTACTTTCTACTTTTGGATGTGTTTTCTTTTTTCAATTTAAATTTATCTAACGTGCAAACAAAATCAATTTACTGTTTCAAAAATAAGGTTTCAGAGACGTTTGTTTTGTAGATTCCTTAGATAAAACCGCCTACAATGCATCTGACGGACACAGTCGTCAATTATAAAACGTCATAAAACATGCCAAACCGTAGACAGGATCAATAAGAAATTACTTCCTATCTGGCAAACGTGGTCAAATACATAATGCCTTTTACTCATCCAAAGTCTTTACGTCTGGTATGATTGACACGTATCCATGTAGACCAGACTAATGCACTTTTTAAAGACACTGTTTTGTTGCGGAGGGTCGATGATGTGTGGGTATTATTGTGTCTACTGTCGGGTCTGTCATTTCTTTCTGACCAACGTCCATTGTGGTCCGAAAAGTTAAATATCCTGACGAACATTCTAATTTAAGTCTCAGTAAACAGCATAACAATAGTTAATATTTTATGTTTATGCTACTTAAAGTACACAGGATAAATATCAATGCATCGTCTCTTCAATATGTATCTAAATTAAGTGTACTTAAGGCATTCGGACAAAACGAAAACTCACGCCATTTTAAATTTAGAATATATGTATGTAGCACTTGTTGCATTAATTTTAGAAATTAGTGAAAAATGCGACGAAGCATTCCAATTTTGGAGAAAAAAAAATTAACTGAGTAAATATGTAAGACTGTTGCCTGGTATGCTATGGAAGGTTTGTATTCATGCATTTAAAACGAACGAAACCTTCATGTAGACTTAAAACATAACGTTAACATTAAAATGATGCACATATTTGAGCTAAAGTTCAACATGCTTATTGCGCAAAGCCTAATATTGTAAATGTACATAATGCAATCATTGAGGCTAAAACTAATAATTTATATCTCATTCTAATTATACATTAACATGTCAACATGTCATGTGAAAATTTATGTGAAAATTTAAAGTGCGCTCTTTTATTAACATTACTCTCAAAGACGTTATTCAAACGAAAGATTTTAAATTGACAAACCTGCATGTGTAAAGGGTTATTATATTTAAAACATATTTCCATGTTGTGCAATCTAATTTTCTTCAAAGATGCAAGTATTAGTGCGGCATTTTTGAGTCATTATTCAATCAATGTCCGTTATATATAAATGTCTGTGCTCTATATGATATGCTCCATAACTGGTTGAAGTAAAGACATCAAACCTGCCCATATAAAAGCGTAAATTAGCTTTATATGTTACATCTTATTCAAAGCAACTCACGGTAATGGTGGCCTTATTAAGAACATCCAAAGGGAAAAGTTTTCGTAATATATGTAAACTGCATTTAAACTGATGGTTTTAGCCCCCTGAAGAACCAAAGACTTTGCTCTAATTTTAAGTTATTATTTTTATTAGTGTGTCTTTTTCATTAAAATAATTTTTCTTTTTTTTTTTTCTTTTTTTTTTTTTTTTTTTTTTTTTGATATAGGTCTTTATTTGCTAAAGCGGTCTAAATCCCATAACAGGTATAGTATTTGATATTTTAATAGTTAATCAAAAAAAATGTTCTTTTTTATGTCGTTGTTGAAAAAAAACATTGAGACCTCTGACTTTAACCAGGGGAATGCTATTAATCTATTTAATATTTCGATGAATTATGTGCAAAATATAACTCCACACTTTATGTTTGGTAACAAAACTAATTAAATGTAAAACATGCTCCCTATGAAGATATTACATAATATGAGTAAAATATCAGTAAAAATGTCAAAAACTGGTTGTTAAATCTACTTTAAAATTTTCAGACGATTGTCCTTTAACACTTATGACATTTCTTTTACATTCTCCGACGTATTTATCACGCTACATTTACCTTAAAAACTGACTTTTAGATAGTCATTTAAACGTGTCTTTTCGTCGTACGAATCCTGTTCAAATCCTCGATAAAAATAGAACAAGCAGCGCAGCTGTCATTGTAAAAACGTTAGATTTTTCAGCAGGAATGACGCTTGGGGGTGTTTTCCGCCTCTTTGTGTAGAATCCCATTTGTAGAAGACAACACTTGGTCATTTAGTTATTTTAATGAATAATATGACAATGTAGCTTTATGCTTCAAAATAAATTATAATTTGTATTACTTTCGATGCATGAGCTAACTAAGATGTGTCTAACTAGTAATGCTCTCTATCTCAGATCTCTTGGTCTGCTACATAGGTTGATTTATCCAACAATATTTGGACGGGTATATAATTCAGCTTTCGACCTGGCGAAGCTGCTTCATTATTTACAAGCCTTTGCTTTTTGACTTTGCGCTAGATACGCCTACATTCAATTTACCTACCAGGGAGATTTTTTATTGACAAATATATCTGGTCACAGTTGGAAATAATTAAATTATATACATTCGACCTTATCTGGTTACTGACGTGAATTTATTTTATTAACAAATTGTTTTCGATCGATGGACCGAAGTTTGTTAAAACCAAAATCACTCTGAGCTAACTTTGATTAATCATTTCATTTCAGGGACTTAAAAATATCGCTGTTATTTAGAAGTTCAAGCCACAATAGCGTTCGTATTGAAAGCAATTAATAACAACGTGCACAAAAAGAAACACAAATACTTTATTTGCATTGTCATTGGTATGTAATTATATTCAATATATAAATATATTTTATCTAAATGCAATAAATAAAGGAAATAAAACTGCGATCGATATATTTCTATTTTTTCTATACTTTTGTGTAACGCTACAAAAACAAGTGACCTTAAATCACCAAAGATAGCACAAATGTATTCCAACAAAGCTTTGTATTTTAGTCCACATTCCTAGTAATTAAAACATGTTGACATGTATGAAATCTCCATTATCAAACAAGCCCTTAAGTGATGAAAACTTCATGTTTAATGTTGATTGATTGTAATGCATCTTTTCCTGTTGTAAACTGTGCTTGAAATGAAACTTTAACACAATAAACTGGGCGTTTTCCGTGTTCCCGCCATCAACTGATGGTTTTATTGTGATGATAAATTGTACTTATTCTCATATAAAACGCATTCTTTGATACACAATATTTTATTTATTACAGTTCTGTAATTGCACTAGTTTTTAAATAAAGGTTGATCTGTAACAAGAACATGGGTTTGTGTTATATTTGCTTTTCTATCTCTACCTGTGTTAAAAGAAGCAATAGAGTGTATGCTCTCTCTCTCTCTGTCTCTCTCTGTCTTTCTCTCTGTCTCTTTCTGTCTGTCTGTCTCTCTCTCTCTCTATCTAGTATGAAACTGTATGGACTGCATTATAATTTAATGGATATTTTGTTGTTGATGTTTTTTATTTGCTTATTGTATGTTTTTACTTACATTTCAACGAAAAAAGAACGAAAACCTTACGTATGTTAAATTGTGTATGTTATATCTATGTGGAATACAAACAGCTTACATCAAAGACTTCAATGCTTTTCATATTTCATAAAATACTTCACAAGGCTTACTTCAATGCTACAGCTCTACTTTAAAAATAAATGAATATGTCTTGTTAATATCAACGAGTTTACATAATTACATAAATAGCAAGGTCAGCTTATTGAGATCATACTAGTGTTACAAACCAACGGCTTAAGTGTCGCAACAGAAAAGTACTGACACTGTATGGATTCCTGCTGAATATATAGTACGTTCAACCAATTATTGGAGATAAATGGAACATGCTTTCTCGCATGAGGTATCAACAAAAGATCATCAGCGTGTGTGTATTACATTAATGTATTTTACAGTTTTTTAAACAAACACACACACACACATACCTCAGAGTGACATTGTCGTACATGTCGTTATCAATTTTATCACGTTACTTTGAGCTTTGCATTGGTTTGAGAAATTGCAACAGTTTTATGTTAGCTGCAGTAAGCAAAAACGTTGACATGTATTTCTTTATTTACTGACTTAGTAAATGAATATACTAACTTTCCGAAAATCTTTACCTTCGAAGATTGACAAAAAATCAATCTCATATTGTTTGCTTTGATCATCAGGTGCGAGCCTGATGTCCATGGTTAAATACCTATTTATGCACGCTTAAGAGAAATATACATCATATGCAGCGTCATAAGTGGACTGTTTAGAAATAACGAGAATATGTATTACAAAAGGTCTACGGCGCAAATTAATCCACCGAAAAAGAATGTACGACTGATTCACAATGGAGAAAGGAACACGCCTTTTTCATGTCACGCTTTTGAATTTTCTTGTCACTCGTATACGCATTCATGTCCAACAGTGTACACACATGCAGGCACACACACGCACACTCACACACTAGTTGAAGATCAGACAAGAGTTGTTATATATAACAAACGAAACAGTCGACTTTGTAATTAGCTTTCCACATTATGGTTATGTCATGTGTCATGTAGTCCGGAACGACAATACTATAGTAGAAAACAGCACCGTCACAAAATCTTAGATTTGGTAAACTAGAAACTACAACAAATGAGAACGGAATATAAACAAATATCAATGTTTTAAACATACCGAGAAACATTCTATGTTTGAAATTGACTGTGCTGCAAATGTTAACATTATCAATTACTCTTTAATTTTGATTTCTATAAAATTTGGAAAGTTTAAAAAAGGTATTTCATACTGGAAATTCAATAACTCCTTACTGAAAGAGCAAGAATTTATAAATGAAATCAAACAAGTTATTTATGAAACTAAAGCTCAGTATGCATCGGATATTCTAAATACTGTTGATATAAATGCCATTAACCCAGCTTCAATTAAATTTACCATTGATGACCAACTTTTTTTCGAAACATTGTTACTTAATATCAGAGGAAAATGTATAAGTTACGCTTCTTACAAAAAGAAAAAACAAATAAATGAAGAGAACCAAATTTTAAAAGAAATAGAAAAATTGGAGAAACAAGTAGACATTAATTATGAGTTTTTAGAAGAACAGAAGAGAAAATTATTAGAAATAAGAAGGAAAAAAATGGAAGGGGCATTTGTAAGATCTAAAGCAAAATGGATTTCTGAAGGAGAAAAACCAACAAAAATTTTTCTCAACCTAGAAAATAGAAACTATGTTTCAAAACTGATGACTTCGATTATATCTAACAATGGAACACTTTTAGATACACAACACGACATTTTAAATGAAACAAAGAATTATTATAAAAATTTATACAGTAAAGAAAATGAACAACCACTTTATTCAGAAGAAATACTTAAAGGCATTAATATACCAAAACTTTCAGAAAAAGACAAAATAGGTATGGAAGGAGAATTAACATTAAGTGAAATGCAAACAAGTTTAAAAAAAATGGCAAATAATACAAGCCCTGGGAATGATGGCTTCACAGTAGAATTTTTAAAATTCTTTTGGAAGGATTTAGGACATTTTCTAGTCAGATCTATTAACTATGCTTTCTCTACTGGAGCACTCTCATTAACTCAGAAACAAGGTGTTATTACATGTATACCCAAAGGTAATAAAGATAAAACTCTCCTTAAGAATTGGAGACCTATTTCATTATTGAATGTCTCATATAAAATTGCATCATCAGCCATTGCTTCAAGAATTAAACAAAACTTGGGGAAAATTATTCATGAAGATCAAACAGGCTTTATTCCGGGCAGGCTTATGGCGACAAATATAAGATTACTATATGATATTTTATTTTATACAGAAGAATATAACATTCCTGGACTGCTCCTTTTGATTGATTTTGCATCCGCCTTCGGTACTTTATCATGGACATTTATGAGAAAAGTTTTAGAATTGTTTAATTTTGGGCAATCAATACAAACATGGATATCCCTCTTCTACACCAATATAGAGTCATGTGTATTGGTAAATGGCCATATGTCTGACTGGTTCTACCCACAGAGGGGTTGTCGTCAAGGGGACTCACTCTCACCCTACCTGTTCATTCTCTGTGCAGAAATTTTGTCCATCATGATAAGGGAAAATAAGAAAATTAAAGGGATCAATATAAACGGCATGGAATTTAAAATATGTCAATATGCTGATGACACTACACTCACACTGGATGGCTCAATGGAATCACTTTCACAAACAATGCAGATAATAAAACTATATGGAAAAATCTCCGGCTTGAATATCAATATGGATAAAACCAAAGTAATATGGATTGGATCATGCAAAAATAATACTACACCAATTTGTCCGGAATATAACTTGTCATGGGATAACTCAAATTTCACTTTCCTTGGAATACAATTCTCTATTAATCTGCCAGACATGGTTTGCATCAACTACGACAAAAAAATTGAAGAAATAAAAAATCTGTTGAACAAATGGTCAAAAAGACTTTTGTCACCTTTGGGAAAAATTACAATTATAAAGTCACTTGCACTTGCAAAGCTTAATCATTTAATATTGTGCATTCCAAGCCCATCAGAACAAAAAATAGCTTGTATTCAAAATATGTTCTATAAATTTATTTGGGGTAATTCAAACGATAAAGTTAAAAGAGAAACTTTAACACAGAATTATAAGTATGGTGGATTAAAAATGGTTGACCTAGACATTTTATAGACAGTCTGAAAGTTACATGGTTCAGAAACATTTTGAAAACAGATAGCAAATTCACACATCTAGTATATAACATATGTCCTGCAATAAAAAGTATGTTTACATTTGGCCCAGACTATCTTAAATCTCAAATACACAAGGAAAAAAATGTTTTTTGGAAGGAAGCTCTTAAAATCTATAGAATACTAGCCCAGATTAAAATACCTACCAGTAGTGAAGATGTTGGTTTAACCTACTTGTGGCACAACCCAGATATTCAGGTCGGAGGTACAAGTATTTGCTTTAAAAGATGGCTTGCAGCAGGGGTTGTGTTTCTTGGAGATGTTATCAAGGACAATGGGGAAATCTATACATATAAGGAATTAATAAACGTGTATAATATTCAAACAAATTTTTTGGAATATAATGGTTTATTATCATCAATCAAACAATATCTTAGAATAAACCAATTTGTGACAAAAAAACAACAATATCCAGTACTACCACTTCCTCTGTCAACCATTTTAAAGAACGATAAAGGCTGCAGTAACATCTATAAGACACTAGTAAAGAACAATGTGACACCTACATCTCTTGAAAAATGGAAAAATGATTTAACAAAACATACTAATGAAAATATTAACTATGGTGCTATATATGAACATGTGTTCAAGATTACAAAGGAGCATAGTCTCATCTGGTTCCAATACAGAATCAACCATAGAATACTTGGCACTAACTATCTTTTGTCAAAAATGAAAATTAAAAATAATGATAGATGTACATTTTGTAAACAGAATCCAGAGACATTACTTCATCTATTTTGGAATTGTGAGACAAGCAAACAATTTTGGAGTCAACTGCACCTCTATATAAATACTGAATGCAATCTTTCTTTACCAGAGTTTAAATTGGAAGATATAATATTTGGTAGCATGTCCTTAGATAAAGCCCTGAGTATAATACTGCTGCAGGCCAAGTACTTCCTATATAGCAATAAAATGAAAGAAATAAAACCGTCCATTGAGCAATTCAAAAATAGATTAATCACATTTCATAAAGTAGATAGGTATATTGCAACAATATCATTAAATATCACAACCCTAGAAGACATTTGGAAACCCTATACAAAGATTATACACAAAGTCAACTAAACACTTGGCAAGTCTGCATTTCTTAATTCCTTAATATCAGTGTATTTGTTCTGTAAACTTGATTTGCATCTTTAAACTGTGGCAAACTACTTATTGATAAACCCATTTTAAGTCCACACCACCATACCATAAAGTACAGCTGTACCTGTACTTTCCTTTACCATCCTACACTTTTAAAATATTAGGAAACCACAAATTTAATAACCTTGACCTGTTTTTATCTTAATTTCAACTTTATAAACTCTCTCCCAATTTTCACCTTATTATTCCCTTCTAGTTCAGGCTAAAAAAAAAAGCAACATTGTGTAAAAGAAGTATACATACATGTACCAAAACGCAGACTGTACACCAGAACTATAGTAAAAACTCCATCATATACATAACACAAAGGTAATACAGCTACATGTAATAGAAAGAACACACACATAAAATAAAAGGAATCACCTGTTAATAATTCAAAAGACATACATTTAGTTCTCAGAGCCATTTATTCTTATCTGTTAGTAAGTGTGTTAATTGTTAGATTTTGCTTGCCTACTTTTGTGTGTTTTCTTTGCTCTTCTCCCACTGTGTTTATATGAATACTATAACGAGTTTTTGATATGACTCTTTTTATAGAGCTGTATGCTGTAAATGTATACTGTCTATATTGTATATGTATGTATGTTTCATAACAACGAATAAAAAAAAAAAAAAAAAAAAAAAAAAAAAAAAAAAAAAAAACATTATCAATTGCGGGGGAGGGGCGAGGAGGGGGTATAAGCGAAAAAAAATATACGCTATTAATTATATGGGCAAGTTTGATATCCTTACATCAACCAGTTATCCGTCGTTTATCTTCCTTTTTATAATGCCGCACAAATACTTGCTTTTGAAAGAAAATAGATTTCACAACATGGAAATATGTTTTGAATATAATAACCCTTAACACATGCAGGTTTGTCAATTAAAAACCTTTCGTTTGAATAACGTCTCTGAGAGTAATGTTAATAAAAGAGTGCACTTTAAATTTTCACATAAATTTTCAAATAAATTACCATTTTACATGTTGACATGTTAAAGTATAATCAGAACGAGGTATAAATTATTAGTTTTAGCCACAATGATTGGATTTTGTACATTTACAATATTAGGCTTTGCGCAATAAGCATGTTGAACTTTAGCTCAAATATGTGCATCATTATAATGTTAACGTTATGTGTTAAGTCTACATGAAGGTTTCGTTAGTTTTAAATGTATGAGTACAAACCGTCCATAGCATACCAGGCAACAGTCTTAAATATTTACTCATTCTAAAATGCTTTTCTCCAAAAAGTTGGAATTCTTCGTTGCATTTTTCACTAATTTCTAAAATTATTGCAACCAGTGCTACAAAGATATATTCTAAATTTAAAATGACGTGAGTTTTCTTTTTGGCCGAATGTCTTAAGTACACCTCAGCGTGGGTGTATAACATTACTGTATTTCACAGTTAAATAAACTCTCTCTCTCTCTCTTTCTTTCTCTCTCTCTCTCTCTCTCTCTCTCTCTCTCTCTCTCTCTCTCTCTCTTTCTCTCTTAATCTCTCTTAACAAACAGTATTTTTTTCAATTCCATTTGCACATGAACATCATGCTATAACCATTTAAACGTCTTCTCTGGTATGTTTGTCGTGATTCAAAATCCTTATTTTATTTAAAATCGACAATTGTGTTTACTTCTTTTAATGGAAATGACACTTTCTTTTCTTCTAGATACCATGTGGACATAATGTTTCAATACTTTAAAGTTAAATTAATATTTTTCTTTAATATCAAGGAGTATACATTATTATATAAATAGGCAAGATTGAGATCATACTGGTGTTACAAACCAACGGCTTACGTGTCGCAACAGAAATGTATTGACACTGTATGGATTCCTGCTGAATATAATATAGTACGTTCAACCAGTTATTTGAGATAAATGGTATAACAAGAGTCTTTTTAAGGCTTTCTGAAGAACTGGAGGTTGAACGCTCTTATTCCTTCGTGTGAATCTTGTCATCAAAATCACCAAAGTCCATTGCCGCTATAAATCATTTTCAAATGCTTTCTCGCATGAGGTATCAACAAAAGATCATCGGCGTGGGTGTATTACATTAATGTATTTTAACAGATTAATTAACAAAAAATATCAATCCAAATTGTCCGAAAACATCATTTAAAATATCTCACTCGTTCATGACCCTGTATGAATGTTCTATCTGTGAACATTTGAAAGGTGCAACACGAATGATTTCTGTTTGTTTTTTTTAATTATTCAAAGTTTTAACATTTATATACGAGATCTATTACAATGTAAGATTTAAGAACATTCGTGGACTGCTACACTGCCTCAGCTAAGAAAATACTTAAGTCAAAGCTAATATATAGTTTTATGTACTTGCAATGTACATGCATATTTAAATGAAACTTTTATGATATTTACTTTATATAAAACATACAAATTGTATTCTCATAAATTAAATCCGCTTTACAAATAAGGAACTCGGTTCACATACACGAAAATGCTACTTTTAAAACATTTCCAATATATTAATTCGTCATCGTTGTGCTAAAAGGAATATTGCAATAATACATTGGCATTATTTCGAAGACAGTTTTATAAATAAAATATATGTTAAAGCATTAGCTTCATTAACGTACTTAAATAGCAAAAAATGTAAGACTAAATGGAAGCAATATATGACAACAAACAAGTATGTTCGATTCATGAACCGAGTTCTTTCTAGCTTGCTGAATAACTCAACGCCACAATATATAATTTATAGGGTAAATTAACAACAATTACTATTTACAATATAAAAGCAAGTGCAATGCACTACAAAGTATATATTCTATGTACAGATGAAAAAAAAACAACTTGGACACTTCTAATGAATCATAAAAGCAGATCATTAGCACAATTATTAGTTAATGTTTACTGGGCTTATCGTCCTAGCAACAGTATATCAGATATGTGGAGACTCCGTCTGCCTTCACTGTGTATAGCATGCCGTGAACACCTGGCATGATACCACACCCAGTCACATTATCGTGACACCGGGTTAACCAGTCGTGGATCTACCGTTATATTTGCTTAAACGTTAGCTAAGGAGCTATCCAACTACCATTTGTCCAGTGTTTAATACATCAAGGCCCGGAATCGGATCCGGGGTTTCCCGTACCCGGGGCCGACGTTCCACCAATTGTGCTACCATGTCCAGTCAATGATTGTTTATCACACTAAATGTATAAAATATTGGTATAAAATATTACAAATGCCAAATAGTAGGTATCCACGAAATTGTTATAATATGCTCAAATCCTTAGATGATCTCGGACGTCAAACATGGGCTTCACATGTAAAGGCATTATTGTTTAAATTTGGTTTTGGTTTTGTGTGGGTGTCACAGGATATTGGTGATATAAATCTTTTTATTTTACAATTTAAACAAAGATTGCGTGATATAATGACCCAAAACTGGTGTTAATAATATTAATAATGCGTCAAGATGTTCTACTTATGTTAATTTTAAAACTCTTTTAAATCCTGAGAAATATCTCAGTATTGCAATACTATTTAATCTAAGAAAAAGTTTAGCTTGTTTTAGATGCTCAAGCCATAAATTAAACATTGAAATAGGTAGACATTATGGTATTGATAAAGAAGATAGAATATGCCTTTATTGTTTTATTAATGAAGATAATCTTATTACCGAGAATGAATACCATGTATTTTTAATTGTCCTCGTTATGATGATATAAGAAGAAATTATCTGTTTAATTGGTATACAGGCCCTACTGAAGTAATACATTTTTATAACATTATGTAAAGTGATAATGAAAACACTATAATAAACACTGCGTTATTTATCAATAAATTACTGAAAATTGTTAATAATACTTAGAGGTATGTTGTTGATAAGGGGGATAAATGTAACATGTCGATGTAAATATTTTGTTATATTTTTGTTCTCGTGTTGTATTATGGGCCGGAGGCCTTTATTTACAATAAAAATTTTGAATGAATGAATGATAAGAGGGTAATTTAATTACAAACATGTGAACTTTCTCCAAACATTAAGAAACAAACTTTTGACTTATTTCTAATTTGGCGTATGAGTTATTTGGAGATCACGCATAATACAGAAAAATGGACATACACACTCCTGACTTTATAGCTTCTGTAGACTATCGCATTAAAAACAATGGTCTATTGTCTCATATCCGTAAAGCACGATTTGAGACAGGAAAACACTATCATGATATTTCACTTTAAGTCACCGTTACCATGCAATGTCACTGACATACCCAATAACAATAATATTCAACAAATTCAAGACCGTCAATTGATCACCTGCAAGAAATGGAGTAAACCATTTTCAAAACTAATATTACTTTTTAAATCTTAAGTAAGAAAGCCTGGACCAACCTTGAAAAGTTCCCGCGAAAGTTTTTTATGCAAATGTTTCTGCACAACAGGTTAAAGATTAATCTGATGTATGCAGACTTGTGGAAAACAACATTAAAAGGTAGGAATGGACAATGAAAGCCATCAATTACTTTAATTTGAGATAGAGTATTTTAATAACATTTTAATTTAATTAAAAGGTTATGTTTAATAACAAAAGAAAATATCGATTTCTTTTAAACACGTAGACGTAAAGAAATGCATTTAGCATCATTGTGTTAAACTGTGAAGTTTCTAAATTTAACAAAAGCAATTATTATAAACAAATCAGTAAAGCAATATGAAGTTTTGTTTGAAATTGTTCGTTACATTTTTGCCGGCCCTTTACAAGCTATTTACGGCATAATATGTATGGAATAATTGCAGGCTTCTCTGAAACAAGTCCATTAAACACAGCTAGTATTCTCACATTTTGTGTATAGGTAAATAAGAAAAGGTCCTATCAAAATTTTCACAGATATTTAAATTTTTATCTACCTGTAGACAAAGGCAAACAAGGTAAATGTAAATGTGACAAAAAACACTGAGACGAGACATAACACACAAAAAGAAAAACCCTTGTATCTAGACTCTTTCAAGTAAAAATGTTTTCTTAAACCATTCAGTTTTATTTTTATATATGTTATTGTATTTAATGAATAGCAAATTTCTTTCATTCATTATGCATGGCATAGTATATTCTTTAAATAAAACAATACAAGTCTTTCACTTCTTATATAAAGGCATTTCAGAACGCCAGCTAACATTTTGTGAAATAATGTCGCTAAAGTGTTGCTAAATAATGCACTTTATTTCACCTGTATTTATCTTCCTGATATCAATATACGGTGTTTAAATAACTTACAAGTATTATATTTTATCATTTCGTTGATGTAAGCCATTGTATAATCGAAATGTTAGCAGGCCATCTTTTATAATTCCGTGCACGTCTAGGAATCATATAACACTATATGCACCGCGTTTATAATACATGTAGTCATATAAAAATAGCAATAACTTATCAATTTAATAGTAAATTTATAATCATACCATTTTGATAACCATCTCTTGCTAAACACCAAATATATTCAATAATAATGTGAACTCATAGAAGACTGAAATATTTTATTAGCATTTCTTCTTACCTTTCAAAACTCAGCCTAGTTTCAATTGAATTGCAGCATGTGTATAATTCAATTTTAAGGTGAACGCCCGTGCTTAGGTGTAGACACAGTTGCTGCAACACTCCAAAGTGCTATATAACTTCCTTAATCTTGTAAAGCCACATGCTTTTTCTCATTTCTTTAATGTTTAACCCTTATTGCACTCGTTAAACGAAACAATAATAGTGGCATTTATTTCATGTATAATTAAATATGAGAGAAACATCGACAAGTGAAAAATGCCTTGGAGGCTTGAATAATTGTGTTCTTGAATAAACGAGTACAGTTAGGATGAGACACTATTTCTTAGCATTTACACAAAGATTTTCTGTAAGAATGTTTAAACTATAAGTGAATTATCTTACAATGCGAAAGGACCGTATGCAAAGACGTATCTTCCTTGTTACTAGTTACTTTGTTTTAGAATAAGTCATATACAATAAGCATATGAATAGCCACTTTTGTTTTTTAGAGTATATCAACATACCTTTTATCTGCAGATTTAAGCATGTATTTATATATAGAAAAAAATATGAATAGATAAATTAGGGGTGTCCTCGCACAGACTTGAATTCGAAAGAGATAGACGCAACATTGAATGTAGCCATTTCCTTTTAAAAAGGGAATTATTTTATAATTTTTCTAAGGACTGTGATACTCGTGAGTAAAAAACCATCATATAATAATATTTTGGAAACCTTGTTTCAACTAAATTCAAGCAATACTAAGAAGAGTGTCTTTCATTTTAAAGCTTTTTTAAAGGTCACATGATATTGAACAAACATCAGCATAGCACATTTTGTTAAACATGTTGCACATACTATGTTATATTAAATGTACAAATGGTTGTTGTTCAATTGTTGTTGTTGTTGCTGCTGCTGCTGTTTTTGTTATTGTTATTGTTGTTGTTGTTGCTGCTGCTGCTGCTGCTGCTGCTGCTGCTGCTGCTGCTGCTGCTGTTTTAGTTGATCCTTTTCATCAGTTATTTAAAATATTCTACTATACGTGTTTCTAAGACCTACTATGCAAGTCTTATAAATTTAGCGCACGTCTTTCATCTTTTATTTAGAGCCTCAATGGGTCCGTTTAAAATACATATCTTTTTTCCTTCCATTTGTTTTTGCGGCTTGCCTTGAACTTGAATGGTCTTTATTAGATTATCTGTCGGTTGGTGGACAGTGTTCCGTACATTACGAAAAGAAGAAAATGTGTTTGCCAAACAAAATCATCTGACAGACAATTGTATTACCCTGTAACAGACTTGCTTTTATCTGATTTTCGTAAAATAATCTCCCTTCACATGAAATTACATCCGGTTTTTCTCTAAATCCATGACAAAATAGCCATTGTTGCTTCGAATTTCTCGAGTGTGGTAGATTAATTCACACGTTATATGGCTGTGTGAAAGTACTGCCTGACAGCAATTATATTTGGAGCGTGTTTACAGAAAATACAATATAAAGTTGTTATATGATGATTTTTAAACCTATTAATTTATAGTCGATTGGGAAACAAATTCTTCCAATTTATGTTATCGCTTTCGGCTGCCCTTTCCCCTGGGTAGAACTAGTACTCGGGTACTCAGTACCTGGATAAATGAGCAGTAAACAGTCTTGCTCAAGGATAAACATCAAGTGGTCAGTGTCGATATTTGAATCCGGAGTCCAACATCTTAACTACATGTACTACACAACGCAAGCCATTTAATTGGATGTTTACGACATATCCAGCTGCTACGCTAAATTTTTCTTTTTAGCTGAATAAAGTTTAGTTAAAAAGATGCGTGATCAATGATTGTTCCTTGAAGTTGTGTTGTCTGAAACAATGAAAATATGACTTTCCAACTTAAAATTTCCGTTTGAAACTGTTGCGCAATACCGTTTCGTAGTTTGCTTTTTGTGCATAGTTGTGGCCATTTTTCCTTGTTTCTACCCAATAAAAAAATATAATACAAAGTCCTATGAGCATTACAACATATACAAAAATTGAAACGACACAGGACCAAGGTATTCACATTCACGCCAAATGTAAAAGTAAGAACAAATCTGTAATGAGTCATTTAACAATAAAAGCAAACCCGACACTTACCTCCTTGGAACGGTCAGTCAGCAATATGGACCGACTGGGGTGCTTAAGACAGTTACCTTTCTCACTTTGGTGGCGCATTTCTATTTAATTTATTTATCTTTGAATGAAACATTTCGAAAACTGTGTTGTAAGCGCTCCGTTAAATAATTAAATACCACATGCTGAACATTTACCGACTGGACGTTCCGAAGCAGTAACTGTTGGAGTTTTCTTTTGTAATTATGTAATGTTTAAGATAGATAGATATAGATATATAGTTATTATCAAAAAGCATGTTCCCTATCAATTTATTTGTTTTCAAAAATGTATATATTTGTTAAATTACATGAACAGGTACTTTGTTCAAATGTCTTTCAGTAGTTCTCCATTTACATGTAAATATTCAGATTAAAAGATTAAAAACTTATTCTAGAAACTAGAAAAATCGCTGTACGTAGCTATCTACCATAATAGCCTAGAAAAAAATCTTATTAAAACAAGCCATTTCTTCAAAAGTTAAATTCCTCAACTTTCATTTTAGCTGACAATCAGTTGCTTTGAAATATATTGTTTTAATAGCTAAAATATTTGGGTTGACTGGAAACAAATTACACAAAGTTACCGATCTTTTCTTTTCTATAACTTTTGATAAAACACACTTAAGTTTTAGTTAAGATAATTGTTAAAAGCTAAATATGAAAAGAGCTTTTAAGAAATACCAAAGATATTTAAATCTGAACTACCTCTTGACAAAGGCATAAAGAGTAAATGTCAAGGTGACACACAAAAAGACGAGAAACAAATTACACACAGAGAAACATATTAAACACAGAGAAACAAATTACACAGATAAACAAATTACACACAGAGAAACAAATTACACACATAGAAACAAAATACACACAGAGAAACAAATTACACAGAGAAACAAATAACACACAGAGAAACAAATGACACACAGAGAAACAAATTACACACAGAGAAACAAATTACAAACACACAAGACGAAAAACAACAGCTACCGCCTTGGAACGGTCAGTCGACAAAATGGCCGATTGGGGTGCTTAAACCTGGTTTGAAGAATGCTCTAACTTAGCACTTCCTGAAGGTTTTTGTAAAAGAAAAGAAACCCTGTAAATACAAATATTCCATCAAAGTAAGACAACTAACAACAATCAGCTGAATCGGGAAATACCACTGATAAAGGACAATGTAAGCAAACAAAATGGCTATAATGACAATCAACTATTAACATATGTACAGGAGATAAAAGCCTCTGCAACCAAAAAGTTCCAAACCAGTCCAAGTGATGACGTTTAATAAGAACAATTTAATGACTTCATACAATAAAAATTTAGTGGCGTCATATGTCAGAATAAAAATATGAAGATAAAAAAACACGAAGAAAACCATGCAAGACGAATTCTGTAATAATAAAATGACTCAAAAATAGCGAAAATGACAACAAACTTCTACTATTATTATTTATTATTTTTATTATTATTATTTTATTGTTATTATTATTATTATTATTATAATTATTATTATTATTATTATTATATTGTTTTTATTATTATTATTATTATTATTATTATTATTATTATTATTATTATTATTATTATTATTATTATTATACACTGTATCACTGTTGTTGTTGTTGTAGTTGTTTATATTTTCCAGTAAAACCCATTTTAGCAAGAAAAAAAATGCATATTAAAGTACAAATTGCTTGGTAAAAAAGATAGTAAGAAAACCTTTCAAAATGCTTGAAAAAAATATCGTCAACAAACCATCATCTCTGACTAAATAACAACAGCTTTAAAGTTAAGGTAAGCAGATATGTAACAGTCAATGCCTGACAGTCATTACTATTGAGGGTTGCTTAATTTGTGATTTAGATTTGTATCTTTTGTATAGCAGTCCAAGGGTTTACAGACAGCTTAACTTAGTCTTGACATGGCGTCCATATAGGGATCAACTGCTTTTGTTTTGATTTATCTTGAGTTCGGATTTTAGAACTCCATCCACCAATGACAATAGTTTAGGTAAAAATGAGTCCTTTCTTTCGGAAAACATGTTGTTTGTGTTAAAAGATGTTCAACCACAACCAGTCTTCATAGAAAAAATGCATGTCAGCACAAATATTTTTATTGATTGTACTGTGTAATATTCCTTATATCAATCTAAATGCTAAAACATGTAAAGTAACGCATCTGACCGAATAATAAACGGGGACATAGGATTGACACACACGATTAATAAATTTAAAATGGTTTGTACGAACATAAACTCAGTCCAAACTTTCTCCGATAAGTCTGCGAAGCAGTACAACATAATTGTTCGAAATAAAGTTACATATAAGAAGAAGATTGCTTTGGCATGATTTAATCTGTAATGTTTTGGAGAAATGTACTCTTATTTTTGAGGTCAAAATTTATTTCTCACGGGACTCTTTTTTATCTTCCTGTTGAAATATGCTTTTGTTACCCCGTGTGCTAGTTTTGTATCTGCTTACTATCAAAAGAATAAAATGTTTTATAATTTGCCCAAGTGAGGCTTAACCCTTCCATTGAGAGTAAATGGACAGCGTTTTAAAAATTCACTTGATTTTGTTGATTTTCTTTGAAACAGTTGGAAATATTTTTAAACACATGCATTTTGGCATATTATTATATAATCTAGATTAAACTAGTTAGCAAATAAACCTTTAGTTGTGATGATGCAGCTGAAGATAAAAGGAATAATTGCGAATGCTTAACAAAGTCGTAAAATGGCGTATGCATGGGCTAAAGGCTTAATATTCTTTGGAATGAGATGGCAAGTTGATTGGTGATAGAAGAATGCCTGCAAAAGTAATCAAATAAATGTGAAAATTCAGCTGGAAAAATGACTATAATACAAATAGGCTGTAACAATATGTCTGGTTTGATTTCAAAAAGGCTGAATGTTTATCTTCTTATAAATCACGCGTTGCGCTCTTTGCTAACGTTCAAATCAAAATTTATGTAAACCGGCACTATGACACAACCTTTAGCTATAGGGATGCTAAACAGAAAACAGGTTTATAATTTTATTTTTTATTTTTATCTTTTTTTTATGACGTCATAAGTATCTCGGTATACGTTATTTCTGTTCTGTTTCAAATAGTTTTATTTTCATTTCACTGCTTGTTTGTTAGAAAACCCTCAAGTAGATTGAGGTTGTATCTCTAAAAGCCGGGTTAAGCAAGGCGGTAATTGTTGGGTTTGGTGCGATGTCCCGTCTCAATAATTAATTTTTGTAACTCTGACATTCGATTGACATATGGAAACCTTTTCGCTTTTTCAAATTTCAATAAGAATATATAACAAAGTCATATGAGCATTTCAACATATACATAATTCTGAAAAGGTACATGACAAAGGTATTTTACATGCAAGCCAAGTGAGAACAAATTTGTGATGAGTCATTTAGAGCAAATCCGACATTTACCGTCAGTCGGCAATATGGACCGACTGGGGTGCTTAAACTGGTATTACAAAGATCTAACCTCGCACTTCCTGATGGGTTTCTCAAATGCAAGCAATGAAAGAAAACCTATTCATTTGAATACAAAATGTCCAAGCGCTGATGTTGTTATTGATAAGCTGCACTAAGATGACCGCGTATTATTTTTGTATACATTATCACAACAGTGTTACCTGTGCAGTGTAGTGTTTAGACGATGTAAGTTTTACCAGGTAAGAGGATTTAGGTATGCAAAAAATGGTCATTTATTCCGTGATAAATCGATTGTGCAACGCGCTTGAAAGCAGACAAGCCTTCAGCTGCAAAAATGCTTTTAAATATAGTTTATACACTGTAACAAAAGCTACAAAACACAAACACCCGATTAAAGAAATTATTGTATTAATCATACAATACTGTACTTATTATTGAATTTAAAAATACGTCTGAAAGTGCTTCCGGTTCAAAATTAACTCCCAGTTAATAGTTGATTGGCACACCATCTGCTGTGTATGGTAAACACCTCTCGACAATCGCTTTTATTTATTTCGTCAGTACGACACCCCTTTGATCTGAATGTAAACAATGACAATTCAGGAAAAATTCAAGAATGTTACCTGTATTATCTTTTGATAGGCATTGGACTTTGACTCCATTTACACATGAACATGATCCTACAATATTATCTCCTCTGTTGAGTTTTGTCTCTGATTTAAATGTATACTTTCTTTGACAATTTAGAAAATGTGTGCCTCTGTTCTTATAAAATTAACAGGTCATCCCTTGTCCATATTCAATAGTTTTATTTTTAATTACGTCACTACTATTTTATAATATGACGGCGTTACCAAGACTGTTTTATTGCAAATAAAAGTTTTCAAAAGATAACTGTTGGGTGTGCTCTATTTTGGTAATATTTCGTCTAAATTATTTGTTTCATCACTTTGATATTGGACATGCATGTGCTTTTTGTTTTTTCCTATTTCAATATATATGTTGCAATATACCATAACCCATAAATTTTGCATTCCTTCACATTCTTATTCCAAATACATTTTAATAGTTACCTTTTTACGCTGTATTTATTTTACTAATCCTTAAACAGTACAGCTGTTTTTGTTTATGTTTACATTTTTAACAGATGGACCGGTTTTGTGTTAGGTGCCAATAAACGTTAACTTTATTTTAAAATTCTGGAACTTTAGAACAAGCATATGTCAAACAATTTGCATTTCTTGGGATAGTATTCAGTTAATCGGCGTGCTTATGTCTTAATTATCTGTCATTTCTGCGGGCGATAAGATAGTATAAAAATAAACTCATTCATCTGTCTGATATCGCGTGATTCAATTTATTAGTGTATGCTTTTTATTTCCTTTATTTGAAAAATGCTGCGAATATCACTATTTTACGAATTTGTATGATGTACAAACGTTTGAATAACTATCAGAAATAAACGAAAAAATGCTTAACCGCCATTTTTGTTCCATAATAAGAGAATTATGAGGAGGACCTGTAATTAGAGAATACTCGACAACACATTACTGAACATCGTCGGCAACCACAGTACTTTCTTCCGTTACACTCCATACATACCGTGGGAAATTTGACTTGCAAAATCTCGTTTTCGTGAATATGCATGAGGCAGGGGAGACCAATCTTCTTCCAATGAAATCGCACGTTACAATAAAATACTCTTCAATCTCAATGACGTCATACTGGGATTTTCTTACTAAAAGTATAAACCAACGCACATGTTTACTAAAGGAGGTCGCCATTTTGAATGGTAAACCGAACCTTAGATATAAAACGTAATTTCATTGGCTAGTTATCCGTGGTGGTTTCATAATGGCACCAATGAAACTGCTTCATTAATTATTTATGACTACGAGATTTTCCTAGCCAATTGTCCCACGGGTACATAACGCAGCATAGCGGAGTAATGTAACGGGGGATAACCGACGATGATTACTGAATAATAGTATCGATGGTAACCATTGTCTTGAAATGTGACGATTAATTTGCAAAAGTTAGTGACAGTCCTGAACCATTTCGTAAATACCTCATAATAATAATTCATTACCTTTACTGTACAGTCAAGCCTCAAATATTCTTATGACGTGTTTTGAAAGCATTGGTTCATCATAGCCAGTAAGCAGTGTCTATAATATTCTTTTTGCACTTATATTCAATTTATTAATAAGAAAGTACAAGCTTATTGATTCTTTATGTGTAATAGTACAATAATTAGAGTCATCAATTATTCTTTTTATAATATATAATATGTTTGTTCTTTATATGATATAATGTAGGCACCGGGTGGTTTGTCAACCATAAAACAACCATACCAGACTTGACCACGTACAAAAACTGACCTGTTAAGTGTCGGTGTGCCGTAAAATCCAGATAAATAAACAAAACTAGTTTTCAAGTTGCCCTGGTTTAATATTACAATGGTTCACCAAGTCTTCATAGAACCTTATTGAATAATTTGCTTAGTATACTGTTTTGACTGAGCCTTTATTTTTATAATTATCTTTTAAGTTTTTAATGCGTTTGTTCACTTATAAATAAAGATTGCAATGTAAATATAAACATTATATTCGGACAATGAATAGAAAACAACAGCATTTCTTAATATAATGTGAAGTTCAGAAAATATCCACAGGAGATATGTACTACGCTTTAACGAAGTATTTGTAAGAATTAAAGCTTATTGAACAAGGGCGCCATGACATCATTTTCTATCAGACAGATTTAAATGTTTTTTTTAATCATGTTTCTGTTTTTATCATAAATCTGTTTTAATACAAAACGTTAATTTCTGTTAACACGGTATAACTCATCCATGTGTGTTTGAGTATCTGAGTACAATTGGGGGGAAATGTTACCTTTCCAATTAAAAATCTATATATGCCTTTAAAAGCTGATTCAAACACATTATTCTGTTTTCATTCAACATGCATATATATTAACTTTACGAAATGTCATGCTGTTTCAAAGACTCACAAGATACAGAGAGATGTAATATAGAGATTGTTCAGCAAAAGACTTACAAGATACAGAGAGATGTAATATGATCAACCTCTTAAACCCAAAAATATTTTTAAACGGAAAACCCCCAGGCAGTTACAAGATGCTACAGCGATGTCATCGAAATGGGGGCTCCAAAACAAAACACCAACAAACAAACACAAAACAGCAAATCAGATGTAATAAAACCAATTCACAACAGTCACCAGACAAAGAAAAAGATTGCTCAGCAAAAGACTCAAAAGATACAGAGATATGTAACAAAGCAGCACGAGGACAACCAGTGGAGAACAGTCAGCAGAAAGAGCAAGAAAGCCCGACCAACTCTACAGGACACCATCCAACAACTCATCCTGCAACTACAAGAACTAAAAGGAACAGAAGATTTGTGCGAATAATCAACAAACGAGAATGGAAGCAAAAGAAAAATATCCAAAAAGACATTGTGCGGCGTAAAAAAAACTGTTTTGAATATTTAAAATAGACAGTTGACTGATACTATCGCTTATTCGGTAAAGGTCTTAAATATTGCATTAAACCTAAACCTCACAGTACATTAAAACTGAAACAAGATATTTTTACGTTTTCAAGGAAGTTAAGGCTTAAAAAATACTCTTCTCATCGAATAACAATTTGATTGAAGAAAGCAATGACGAGTCTGTGAAATATAAGTACAAAATTTTTTTTAGTAAATCAAACTTTACTTTTATACCACCGGCTGGCCGTGATCCTGCCTTGGATTTTTACATTGATGCCATTACTAAAGAAATACTGTCTGAAAACAAGAAATACAAGTATCAGTCTAACTTGTCTCATGAGGAACATCAAGCATTGAAATCACTTCTTGACGATGAGTCTATTTTTATTAAAAAAAGCTGACAAAAAGTTCTACTACAGTTATAAGGAATATGTGATTATAGTAACGAAGTATTGAGACAGTTAAATGATGTACAATATTGCAAGAAGTTAGACTGTAACCCACTAGAAGATTTTAAAAAGAAATAAGAAATACTGTTCTCAATTCGGCTGGATTAAATGAAAAAGTAAAAGAAGATCTAATTCCCTCGAATGAAGCTAGAATCCCGTGTTTTACGTTCTTCCCAAGACCCATAAGCCACACCAGCCCAAACTGCCTCTTGGTTATCCTGGACGGCCTATAGTTTCTGGTTGTGGGTCACTGACAGAAAACATCTCGTCATATCTAGACAGCAGTTTGAAACCGCATGTAGAAAACTCTTCCATCCTATAATACGGAACAATAGAGTTTATAAAGAAATTACAAACAGTTGGAACTCTTCCTGAAAATGGATTGTTGGTGACTATGGATGTTTCTTCACTGTACAGCAACGTACCCCACAAAGATGGTATTGAAGCATGCATAGATTTCTTGATTTCTGGACACTTATCTGAAGATACTATGAAGTCCATTGAAGATTTGTTAACTATCTTTCTTACAAAAATTTATTTTCAGTTTGGAGAAGAAAACTATCTATAAGTTTTAGGAACTGCAATGGGGACTAAAATGGTATCTCGGTTTATGGGAAAGTTTGAACAGGATTTTCTATCAAGTTGCAGCAAAGCACCTCTGATGTGACTACGATTCATTGATGATGTCTTCTTTTGGATCCATAGTGAAGCTGAATTATTGAAGTTCATAAAAGATATTAATAATGTCCACTCAACAATCAATTTTTCACATAAATATTCAAAACAGGTGACATTTTTCCTTTTGTATGCACTTATAATCCATCTTTACTTAATATAGGAAAAACTTTCAACCAATATTGGGGACTTTTGAAGAATTCTTCGAAACAATTTGTTAGAGAAATACATTACTGTAAACATGTTATTGCATATAAATGCTCTAGTAATTTACTAAGATTACGGACTAAGATGTCTTAGTCCATTCTGCCAATAAATGTGGAAATCGACACAAATTAATTGGCTATGGAAACACACTTGCAATACCTTTATAACATGTCTAGGAATGGACCTGTTGACTGGGGGCAAGTATTCTCACTGTTCGGCAAAACTATTATAAAGTATTTATCGGACATTTTACCCATCAGATTTATAAATAAATATAGTGTTTATAGCATTGCACTAATAAAACACATTTTACAAATATATAATAACTTTTGCCATGAATTTGTTATTTCTTTAAACATTTCTGATCGGACCTCTGAATGCTTATTATCTAAACTGCTTATATCAAATATGTATCAATAAATAAGCACATTAAGTCAGATCCTTCGCGGTAACTTTTGTTAGGAAATGTTATGTTGCTACTGCACGACATCAAATGTCACAATGATATTCGCAAGCAAAAATGTATTGCAAGTTATTCTATGAATTGAGAGTAATAACTTATAAGATAAAAGGCTAGACGAAAGATGGTTTAAAAGGATTTAGTCTGCAGAACGTAGAATCGGGGTTTACCATTTAATCACTGATATAAATACGTGGGTTTATACTTACTTTCCAAAATGTTGAAAGGGGTATTTGTCATTATTTTACAGTTTCAAAGAAAGTAGTTTATTCTTGGAATTGTATATTGCAAAAGGTATTAACCCAAAGTTAATATATAACCTTAATGACAGTAGTTGTTCTTAAATATACGCTATTCGGTTTCCTTTAAGTCTTGCTTTGCTTTTTTATTTGTGGTTATAATCTTACAGATTATTAGGTAAATGAGAAAATGTCCTATCAAGGTTACCACAGATAATTAAATCTAAACTACCTCTAGACAAAGGCAAACAGGGTAAATGTAAAAGTAACAAAAACACAGAGACGAGACATAACACACAAAAAAAGGAAACAGTACTTACCGCCTCACACTTAACTTTAGGATGGAACTATATGCGACAATTTGTCTAACGACCGAATTCCATATTTAGTATACAACAAAATTGATAACGTTTCAAGAAATAGAATTTATGACTTTCTAAGTATATTACAGTGAAGTAAGTTTAAAGTAACCTGACGCATAAAACGTCTTCAAAAGCGTTGTTGGTAACACTGACTTTAACATCAACATGCATATGCAAAACAAGAGATGTATTTTGAAATCATAAGCAGGTATTTCAAGAATATATTTTAAATTCCTCGTAGTAATCTTGTTTGTGGATTGCGATTCGTCAATAAACAAAGGAAAATCGACGCTTTTATGTTTGTTTATGTTCGCAAAATGCCAGAAGGTTATTTGATTTAGTAAGCTGGAACCATACATTTCTCCCGGATATTGCATGTGAAATTACTTTATAGGATTTTCCAGCTTTGACGGTTTCAACGTAATGCCAATTGTTATGAACAATTCAGGGCATTACCGATATGCAACAATGTTGTAAAATTCAAATGTATATGTGCTTTATTCAATGTCTTGCAGGTGTGTAAACGGTCATAGAAAACAGCGAGCATTTCTTTACAAAAATAAAAATAAACAAATGAATAAGAAGATATATAAGGTCTAAAAGCAGAAAATTTATATATATATATATATAGTCTGCAGGACATAGAATCGTGGTTTACAATTTTATAACTGATATAAATACGTGGGTTTATGTCGTGTCTATCTCTCTCTCTCTCTCTCTCTCTCTCTCTCTCTCTCTCTCTCTATATATATATATATATATATATATATATATATATATATATATATATATATATATATATATATATATATATATATATATATATATATATATATATATATATATATATATATAAAACTCTAAGCCTGTATGGAACTCTTCCCAGCTGTCAAACAACACCAAAATTAAGATCTTTAATAGTAACGTGAAACCTGTGCTGCTATATGGATCAAAATGTTGGAAGATAAGAAAAGATCTTGCACACAAACTCAGAGTGTTTATAAATAGATGTCTAAGGACCATTTACAAGATCAAATGGCCAAGAGTAATTTCCAACAAAGCTCTACTGGAAAAAGCAAGACAACAAGACATCATGGTAGAAATAGCAAAACGAAAATGGAGGTGGATAGGCCATGTATTTAGGAAAGACCAAAATGATATAACCAGGGAAGCCATCTTCTGGACTGCTAAAGGGAAGGGAAAACGTGGACGACCAAAAATGACATGACGAAGAACAGCAGAAAAAGAGCTAAAAGAACTTGGTCTGACATTGAGACTGGCAGAAGCTTAGGCGAGGGACCGGGCAGAATGGAGGGGCTGCGTGGATGCCTTAAGCGCCTGCTGGCGCGAAGAGGACTAACTAACTAACTAACTATATATAACTATATATGTAACTATATATAACTAGAACGAGAGAACGAGAACGAGAGAACCAAAAAGAACAAGAAACGACAGGACACGGAGAGAGAGAGAAAGAGAAAGAGGAAAGAGAGAGAGAAGAGAGAGAGAGATAAGAGAGATAGAGATGAGAGAGATAGATAGAGAGGATATAGATAGGGAGAGAGAGAGGAGAGAGAGAGAGGAGAGAGAGAGAGAGAGAGAGAGAGAGAGAGAGAGAGACAGAGAGAGAGAGAGGGGAGATATATATATAGTTATATATATATATAGTTTATATATATATATAGTTATATAGTTATATATAGTTATATATAGTTATAGTTATAGTTATATAGTTATAGTTATATAGTTATATAGTTATAGTTATAGTTATATAGTTATAGTTACAGTTATATAGTTATAGTTATACTCATAGCAGATCATCTTTTTACCAGTTTTACACCTGCAAGAAACCGTGGGCGCTTTAACAGTACTTTTTGTTGAAAATGTACACGTTTAAAACAAGTGTTACATGAGCGCGCGATCATTGTGACAACTTCTTTACCTACAATAGAAGACCACCGCCTAATGTTAAGAGCATTTTCAATAAGCTTTAGATGGGCAGTGAATATTCTTGAAAATGCCAGCCGTTTTTCACAGGGTCACCATGACACAAAGAGGTATGGGTGAACACGGAATAATACGTGATATACGTGTGTTTCCGGTTTGGATGACAACTGAAGACTGTTATTTCAATATTATTCTCCATAGGTATTTTAAATCAAAATAGGTATTTTTGTGTCATTTTACAATTTATCTTATTTAAAACTTGTCATCTAAGTGATCCGGATATGTGTGGCAGGATCAATTACACGAGTAGTTGATAAATCATGTGTGGTGATGGATTGATAGAACTACATTCCAGCTCAACAGTATTTTTCCGTATTTGCTCTAAGTAGTTCTACTACCTGGGGACAAAGTCAAATAAAGATGTAGAAAATATCGCGAGATGCCGCAAAAAGAAAAGATCGAATTAATTCATATCCAGTTTAATATATTAAGTGCTGCCTTTTGCACAAATCGTACATACTAACTGTATCGCCACCAACGTTTCGTTACAGCTGTTAAGAAAAGAAGTAAAACCACTATTTATATATGTGAACGTGATTTTACAGAAAATTTTCATATATTAACCTACGGAAAAATAATGAAAGGGAGAAAACTCAAACAAAGTATTTTGGCAATGCATTCACGGACAAGTTGCTGATTTTTGGAATCCACTTAGTAAACTAAAGTGCTTGATAAGTAAATAAATAGACATTAGTTATACATAGTTGATGCTCCCATTGATGCCTATAGTGCAACACTGATAATTTAAATGAACTCAAAGTATACATTGCTATGCAATAAAAGCTATGCTTGACAAATAAAAGGTATTGTCTATGGTAAATTGTTTATTACAAAATTGGGCACCTGATACCTGTGCTATAATGATAGAAATGTCGCTGCACAGTACCGGCAGAAATGCCGGCTAATCCCAATCCCTCCACTAATAAAGAGATTACCATATTCCTGGTGATTTTCTGTATTTTATCGTTCATGCTTTTTCTGTAATTTAATTAATAGGCCAGGCCACTATTCAGATATTTACATCAGTCTCAGGCGTTGATCTGTGACTTAAGTATTATCATAATCTCGAAGTTTATCGCGTACAAGTCGCGGCCTTTTAATAGTCTGTATAATATATGACCAAAGTTGTCCTGGTTGCCCTCTTGTTCCCACAAGAAACGTTCAACATAATAATTCGTATTATTATTGTAAGCACATCAAACAAATTAAAGTGCACCTCGCCAGTGGCCTTCGGTAATCTGTATATCATCTGGTATAGATTTGATGTATTTGTGATACATGCAGGTTTCTCAGTTTATGGCTTTTCGCTTCAGACACACACGCTTCGGCATGCGTCGCCTGTTTTTGTCCAAAATGCACAATTAAATCAAATTCAGACTGTTTGACCTCAGTGACTGCAAGTAAAACTGGTTTAAAATAAAAAAGGAAATAGAAATGGTCTGAAAAAGTGTACCATATGACCAGCAAACAGTCAATATTAAGGGCAATATTGTGAGCATATCTTTGACAGACGTTTCTTTCTAGATAAATTGTTTGTTGTTGTTTTTCAAATACCTGGGAAGGATTGTAGCATGTGCAGATTTATTTTGTTTTCAGGTTACATTCTGGAAAATTATTAAATAAAGTTAGTTAATTAATACAATAATTAGTCAATAGTACATAAACTAGTGTTCAGGAAAAAAAACATGGGATATATCATTGGATTACTACGTGTGTTTGATTGAGAATAAAAAATCTTCACCGACAGACTTTACATACTAAATTGGATTTTGGAAGGGTCTTGAACATAAATCCAGTAAATAGAATTTCATTAGGACTTAACTACTATTCACATTAAACACATTATACTTGTATTAATTGTATACTTATATATACAAAAAGTCCGTTTCCTTTACTAATCTTAAATAAGTGTTGAAACAACAATATTTTAAGTTGTTAATAAACGAGAGGGTTTTGTGATTGAAATTTACGAGGGCAAATTAATTGCTTCTGACAGACTCCAATCCCTCCTGCTACCCACCCTACTTTCAACGATGGCGTAAGAACCATTATTATATATCGCGTTGTGAATAAGGAAAAAGCCGCAAGTGCCAAATTTGAAAATGCATGGGAACAAAGGGATTAGCAAGCCATGTGCAAAGTTAAAAAACTATCCTGGATCGGTCATTAAACAAAAGAGCAAACCCGACAGTTACCGACTTGGAAAGGTCAGCTGGCAAAAGGGATCTACTGTGGCGCTTAAACCTGTATTACAAAGCTCTAACCTCGCATTTCCTGATGGGTTTCTTAAATGCAAGCAATGAAAAGACAACATGTATTTTAATAAAAGATGTTCAAGCGCTGACATTGACTAAGATTAGTAATGACGTCAGTAAAAGAAAGTTGTGACTTACTTAATAATGTCCACATGGTATTTAGAACAAAGAGATAAGTATTATTTCTAACAGAAGAACGACACAACACATAACTCTTCATTTTAATGAAATCAAACTTTTGAATCAATAAACAATGACCAGAGAAGAAGTGTAAATGGTTGTAGCATTCTGTTGGTCTGTAGTTGAAATTGATTCCGGTGACTTTCAAAGGAAAATATGCGTAACAATTCTTAAAGAATGAATTAAATGACGACATAGATTAAATGCACCGGGAAACACTTTTTACGACGCCACACTGCACAGTTATCATTGCTGTAATCATGAATAAGGAAATATGAAAAAAGTCTTAAGAGCATTGCCATATATTCCCAAATTTTAAAAGACACTTACTGACTACATTATGGCTCTGTTCTTCTGAATTATTCGATGCAGAAAGCGCCTCGCCTCATATATCTCTTTACACGTATAGAAACGAACGCCTGTTATTAAGTAACTATAGTTGCAGAGAGTATAAGAATCACAATGGTGATGGATCTATGAATAATGAATATCCTTCTATTCCCACTTCACTTATACATTTGTGATGTTGTTTTTCGTCCAAATCTTGTTTCTGGAAAGATGAAATATGCATGAAACACATAGTGACTCGTAATGTATGATGAGTATTTATTTTATTTTTGTGGCGCAATTGTGTTGTAGTAAGATGGTTATAGTGAGTTCTAGGTCATCATCGTGATTTATTCCATGTATCAAATGGATTAAGTAAGCAATCAAATTGTATATTCTCACTGAACTAATTTGTGCCAAGATCAATGGATCAATCGCAGAAAATAACGACCATATTATTCAACTTTATCAGAACCATATACATTCATCGACTTTCATTTACATTTTGTTGTCCATTTGTATTTTATATGCAAAAGTCTTAATATTAAACTCATGCAAAGCTGATGTCTTTGGACTTGTACTATTCAGTGCAATATGCGTGAAAGGTTAACGGTCACAATTCAAAAGTTTGCTGTCTGCAGAATTTGGCTTTGCAATTAAAATATGATATTTGTATAACGGTATATATACTGTTTAAATGACTACAATTTCCTTAAAAGGGATAAAAATGTAAAATTTTATATTATCTTTTCTCAACAATAAGTGTAAAAAGATGTCTCTAGTAAAATAGTTTAAATAAAGTAGAAAAAAATATTTTATAGATATTAAGATCATTCTTTCTAGTTAACATTTATTTAAACTCTTTAACTAAACAATATTTAAATGTTTATGATAAGTTCCTTAATCCATGGTTTTCATGGATTCTGTAATTAATCAATGTACAACGCATTGGAAACTGGAAAGCAGGCAGGTCTTCAGCTGCAAATAAACACCTCTTCTAAGTAAAGATAGATGATGCATTGGGACAACAGGTAAATCAGAATCACCATTTAGTAAAAATTCAATACCTATATATGATTTTGCATTTTGACTTAAGTTAGGTCCTAAATAAATGTTCATACATGCTACCAGACTTGACCAAAATTAACTGACACCTAATTTAAAATTATCTGCTACCTATTACACCCCTGTGATATGAATTCAAAAATCCCGAGTGCGCTATTCCTTGCCGAACGCGTGCGGCTGCTTTAGACTGAGATGCTGATGTGATGCGATTGACCTCTGATCAAACATAACCTGGTTCAGAGCTGCAGACAACGAAAGTGAGGCACAGCGCGAGATATAGATAATGTGTTGGCCTAGTAGATAATGCATAGACAGTGGAACACTAAGCTAGTGAAACTTCATTTTAATTTTAAAAAATGTTGTTTTTTGTTTTGTATCTAAATAGTGTTAATAACGATCTGATAGATATCTGTGACGTATTCAATGCTTTAACAAGCACTTATTCAATGCAGTATGGTATATGGTCGAGAACATATGATGAACCTGACATCTACAATCTTAGATAATTACCGCCTACAGATATTAAAAATTCATGTTTAGTATCAGAAGTATTCGACAGCAAATTATTCATTTGGCTTGACGTAGCATCGTAACAAATTATGGTACTTGAAGGTGCTAATGCATTGGCTTTATTGTTTAATGGATTTGGAAAATGTCAGATACGTCTCGAAATGGTAGCTTTGTAACAACATTCGTACACTTTGGAAATTGTCCAATGCTACAAAAGTACAAATGTATCAGACGTGGGTCATGTATTCGTCGAACCTTTAGATTTTTGGCGTCAAAGAGGAATCGGAAGGCTTCAAGATCATAATAATTATCTATTTATATAATTATCATGTAGGGCAATTGCTAGAAACACTGACATCCTATATTGACAAACCTTACAACAAAAGGATAATTTCAGAAGTGATTGTAGATAACATTTACTGATACCACATTTGTAGTATGCGTTTTCGTGATTAAAAAATTCAATGTTAAACAATTTAATAAAATGATCTCACGAAACTTGTTTATGTTAAAAACGTCGATGAGAATGGCAATTCAACAATTGTTAAATGATTCTATAAGAAAAATGCCTTCTACAAACTTTTGAAAATGCAGCTTGGTCTTGGAGAAAACAAAACAATGAATAATAAATTCAATATGTATAAACGTATATTCAATTTCTGAACGAACTGTGGCATATTTTAAACGATTTAACTTCAATTTCTTACTCACTTACAAAATTCTGAAACGTTTCCAGAAAAACTAAGTCAAAGTTGATGTGTTTGCTTCACAATAAGCTGCAGCAGGCTATAACTATATTACATCAATATGTGCATTATCGATGTCTATCAGTGTAAAGAATAAAGACGGTTCTTGACAATAATAGATATATATCCATACCAACTTTGTATGTACTTTAAGCTGTTTCATAAATCTTAAGGCATAAAATATACTTGCTATTCAATTTACTAAACAAGAACCAATCCTGTTTAGGTTAATAATTTGATAAGAAACGTGCACATTGCCGTTAAGTGTTCGTTTTGTTATGTTTAATTATTGTTAAATTTGGGCGAATTAAATAAATAAAGTCATTGTGTTATTGTTAAAGAATTTATAGTCTTTAAACAGCACTAAACAGTTTTCTTCCGGGACGATGGATCGTACTTTCCTCCAATATATAACACATTTCTTGTTTTGATTTGTTTGTGTGATGAATTAACATTCGTAGAAACGAATGACGCAAATCAGGTAATAAAATTACATCTGAGCGATGACATTATTTTGTAACATCTAATAAGATTTGAAATGAAATGCCGTCATAGATATCTAAGGCTTGAAAGCATTTTCTTCTTTGGTTTCCGAGTTACACTCTTCTATGTAATTTGTTCTCTAAAGACGTGATATAGAAATGTTAAACGCCTAATTTAATAGCAGTTCGCACTGCATTTAGAAAACTCGTGCGTGGACAATAAAAGACAGTCATTCGAGAAACCCATCAGGAAGTGCGAGGTTAGAGCTCTGTAAAACCGGTTTAAGCACCCCAGTCTGTCCATATTGCCAACTGACCGTTCCAAGGCGGTAACTGTCGGGTTTGCTCTTATTGTTAAATGAGTCATCACAGGTTTGTTCTCACATTAACATTTGACGCCCATGTGGATACCTTGGTCCTGTGTCTTTTCAATTTTGTATATGTTGCAATGCTCATAATACTTTGTCTTATATATTCTTATTAGTTCAAGAAAATGTTTACTAAATACATGATGGATGATGGTTTCGTTACATGCAATAGTTTACTTTCGTATTAAGAGATAAAAACATTAGGACGAGGCACAAGTTATTGGTCAAATTGTACTTTATATCAGTGCATTGGTTCGTTTTACTTCTCAACCTTTTTGAGGTCAATTGTTTTTATGAGAATATGAAGACATTGCACTTATTTTTAAGATATACTGAAACAGTCAAATCTTTATCTTCGTATAAAATCAATGCAAATACTAAATTTCCTGTTGTCTTGGTAAAACTAGCAAAGATAAAAGCGAGCAAAAAGTTTTGCCCTGAAGCATGACGAAAAACAAAATTATTTCGTTTTAAGTGAGTTCTTATAGCATAGGGACTCCAGAATTTTCGCTTTATATTATCAACAATGAGTTGATTTTAACAATAATGAATTTTGTACTTTTACAATTATTTAGGGCATGTACTTTCATAGGTTACAGGTTGGCTTTTCTTCATCTGTGATGCGTTAGTAAGCGTTTGAATTATCTTACCACTTACTGTTTATGAAAGTGTTTGGCTTGGCTTACCGAACATAGTAATGTCATATTAATAAATGTACAATGGTATCCGTAGATGCCTTAAATTTTACAATAAAATATCATTGAAACGTACTAACGGTTGCTATTTAAACATCGTGTAAAGGGCTTGTATTTGTTTTTATTATTTACTTATTGTACTTGTCTTTGCTTTTGCTGCTTTTAGTTGTTTCTTGGGTTCCTCAATTCCATTTTCACAAGAGCATGATGCTACAACCATTTACACTTCTCTGGTATTTTTTTTCTTTAGTCAAAAAATTAAATTTCAATTACAACCAACAATTTTGTGTAGTACTTTTAACAGAAATGACTCCTTTCACTCTTCTTAATTCTATGTGGACATTATTTTTGATGACGTCATTACTTTTGTCATAACATATCAAGGAAAACGTCAGCGCTTGGACATTTTTATTTGGATAGATGTATTTTCTTTTCATTGCTTACATTTGAGAAACTCATCAGGAAGTGCGAGGTAAGAGCTTTGTAAAACCGGTTTAAGCACTCCAGTTGGTCCTTTTTGCCGACTGACCGTCCCAAGACGGTTACTGTTTGGTTTGCTCTTTTTGTTAAATGACTCAACACAGATTTGGTCATACTTTTGCATTTGGCTTTCAAGTGAATACCTTTGTCATGAGCCTTTTCGGGGTCTGGTATATGTTGAAATGTTCATAGGACCTTGTCATATATTCTTATTCTAGAAAAGCAAAATTACTCCAGCCCAGTCTCTCTCCATAAACAAGACGGACCTACCCAGAGTATTTTCTTCTTTAGCATGTTTACAAAGTATATTGTAAAAGAAAAGAAGGCTCAGATCGTGTATGTTTGTAGAAATAAAGTGCATACATGTGTACATTTGAATAAGTCTTACTTGTTTGTGTTTAATTATTATTCCAAAATATCAAACAAGATATGATTAATCAAAATTAGTGCACAGTTAAAAAAAAGATATTGACTAAAATCTCTAGAACATGGGCAGTTGACAGATTTTTTCAACTAACAGATATTTTGCAGGGACTAACACCTTGAACGAAGTGGCTTTCAGACTTTCTGACATCGGAAAGTCTACATGGTAATAAGTTTAAATGATACATAAATATATACACCAGACATATCATTTAAATGTTATGTAAAAAGTGCCAGGAATGCTATGAAAACAACAGTACAAAAGAAACAATTTGCGAAAGAGGTTTACGTATATTGTATGTTTATAATATTACCATAAAGTGGTGAAAATTGCACTGTTAACACTAAAATTGAAATTGACTTAAAATGCTGTTGAAGTTGTTACGTTGAGTATACAATACATGTCAGTTTCAGAAAAAAACATTTTTCTTTAATGTGTTCATATCGTATAATTCCGAAAATGTTTTATTTATAAAACTAATTAACACAACCATAACAGAAATCATGCTATAGTACAAATGGTAAGTCCTTATTTTGTTAACTCTACAATCAAAGCCATTAACAATTACAGTCGTATTTTTTGCTTAAAATTGAAGATTAAGCGAATTATATTGCTAAATTAAATTGGAAATGTTTGAATGTTATGGAAAAGTAGACAGGTAATTATGAGTTTATTTAAAGTTTGTTACTAATTTCGAAAGTCGCTGTCTAAAGAGGGCACGATGTTTGCTAAACTGATTTCAATTCTAATTAATAATATTGTATTTAACAGAAACATTATCATTAGTATATGTACAATATATTAAAAAAAACAATCCCCCTTAGGAAACAGCCGGATTAAAAAAAATAAAAAGTCTGTAAATAAACGATATTGTAAAAGCATTTTAGATTTAAAAATATCACTGATGTTTCCATGAAGTTATATGTTAGCCCAAATCAAGTATTAAAAACAGCAGAATGCTTGGCTTATTAAAATTACTTAACTGTTAATCTAAATGTGTTAAAATCGTGTGTGGAATACAAGCAATGTTTAGCAATGTTTAGACAGTCATGTGAGATGTGTCGAATCATTAGAACTATAGATGTACACTGGCATATGTTCGTACACGGAGCCGTTGCACTCTTAATATATGTGTTAGTTCATGTGCGTGCATTCACGAGTGCATGCGTGTGTTTTAGTTTATTGCATTTACTGTCACTTTGTGAATATTATACTTTGTTGTGTATTTACTCCTGATGCACCAGCTTGATGTCAGTTATGTCGCTTTGATGATATATCTTCTAAACACTCCAGGATTCAGAGATCAGAGGGAAAAAAACCAAGAGCGAGAAAGAGCGAGGTTGAAGATTGTTTCCATTCTTCCTACTCTTTAATCCAAGGGCTGAATATATATATATATATATATATATATATATATATATATATATATATATATATATATATATATATATATATATATATATATATATATATATATATATATATATATATATATATATATATATATGTAGAGAGAGAGAGAGACAGAGACAGACAGACAGACAGACAGACAGACAGACAGACAGACAGACAGAGATAGAGACAGACAGAGACAGACAGAGACAGAGACAGAAACAGACAGAGAGACAGAGAGACAGAGAGAGACACAGAGAGAGAGAGACAGAGAGAGACAGAGAGACAGAGACAGAGAGACAGACAGACAGAGAGAAAGAAAGAGAGACCGGTAACAAATGAACATCCAAAAGTGCTCTTTCCTTATGCAGAACAGTCTGGTCAAACAAAAGTACATTCATTGACACCCACGCTCACACTTAATGGGTTGGACGTGTGAATGATATTCCCAACATCTGTGAGTAGCGCTAAAACGTCCTAAACATCTGGGTTGAGGAGGTATGAGATCGAAAATAGATTATTCTTGAGATAGTGACGAACATTACATAGCGATGATTACAAAAATAACTAAACACAAAAGGTGTTATAGCATTAGTTTTTATCGTTGTTCATGTTTGCAAAAGAGTAAACCTGTCAGAACCCGTCAGAAAATGTACAGAAAATGTGTTTTATGTTTGTACATTTCTTCCCTTTCCACAAAATCTACTCAAACCTTGTCTTAAATAATATCGTGCGTGGCGTGCGTGCGTGCGTGTGTAATTTCCTAATTTTAAACAATCGACGCCTATAATTGTGTCATGTTCGTTCGCTATTGTGCATAGAACATGCCTAATTCTACTAATCAATGTCTATGTTTTTTCATAAATACTATGATTTTAAGTATTATAAATGCAATTTGTAATTATTAGATGTCATCACATGTTATGACCATGAATGCATACAAATATATCAAATTATGCATATGTATTAAATATGTGTGTGTGAATAATATAGATATTTGAACAATACCACGAAACCTGTAAAAGGTATTTTATGAACCAAAATATTATTAAATTAAACTGTTATCTTTTATCTATAATGTGGCCAAATTGCTCTAAGGCCACACTGAGACAATAGACTCCTATTTTTGTATACACTATAAGGACATATCTTCCGTCCGTCTTGAGCATATCAACATTTACAATCAATTATCTTTTAGAAGGTTTTTATGAGATTATAAAACTATCCATCACTCTGTCGTAGGCAAATAAGCCTGCGTCTTACTGTATCGCTTCTTGCAATGAATAATGGTTTACACTGGGTTTGATAACTTGATAAGTCTGTTTCTCAAGATTATAAATGTGCTGACCTACTTTACATATGAAGTTGATTGCTATGTGTGGCATGTTTATTTCAAGTAAATGGGTCTTGATGAATGGTGAGTCGTATTGTGGTGATACACTGCTTAGGAACTCATGCACCGATTTTGTGGTATTTAGACAATAGTGAGATAGAAATAGTATAATACGATGGAATTGCGTCGAGCGCTAATAATTGGCCATCTGGCAAAAGAATCGGCCGTTTATCTGCGGTCGACCTAGCTCCAACGTATATTATCGTTTATAATATATAGTGTTACTATAGATAATTTGGTAGTTATGATTGGAAGTTACATTTGCTGTAAGGTAATAATATTTTATATAATGTATACCGAAGATGACCTAGTTAAAAAGACACGTCGGCTGGAAAAATAGACGTTGAGGATTTTAGCGGCATTATTTGACCTTTTAAGGAATTGTTACGTCATATTTAGCCGTTGACGTCGCGTGCTTCCGTTCACTTGGTTGATTATCAATAACCGGTCCATTAATCTGGGGTTCGTTTCATAAACAGTCGTTTATGACATTTCAAATTGCCATCTAGCCTAAACGCCAAAAATACAATTTCCCGTTTTACGGAGCTCACGTATTTTATGATATTGCAAATTAAGGCAACAGTGTAGCAACCTGAAAACGGTATTTGTATGGTGTGTGTGCGTTTATTAGTTGAGGATTATAAAAGTGCAGTACAAATAAAAAGGTTTAAGAATATATGTAATACTTAAAAACAAGATAATGATTATTCTAATGAGATGACGGTGTACTAAAATCAATTAATTTCATAACCATACCAAATAGAAACTGCATATTTTAAATGTATAAATCTCTAAACGCTTTTCCATGTAAAATATGTTTAAACATTTAAAAAGTGTATGCCATGTTAGTGGATAATTTCTGGATTGGGTAGACAACACTGTGATGGCACTGATTTTCTTTTAATTACATTATTTTAATTACAGTGTTCTGATTCGTACTCATCATACATCAATTCCACATGCACTTTTAGATGTACATTCAGGTGGAGATGGTGGCTTCCATGTCGGCACCTAAATGCGGAAGCTATAATGGCGACTTCAAGGTTTCAAAATAGTTCGAGCTTAAATATTTCATGGTCCAGTCACAAGCCAATTTAAACGCGTTGGAACAAATTGCCAGTTCGGAAAGTTCTCGTACAATATTTACCATCATTAGGCTATTGTTCATTTAACATTGGCGCCAATCCAACTGAGATAAGTAAACTGTTACATATCAAATTTGCGAAAAGTGTGCAATAATTAGTATATGTATATTTGACATTGTTATAATATAAGCATTAAATGTAACTTGTGTTTATAAATACCCATTTTAACAATAAAACGTTCTTTTAATTTAAACTTCAGGCATAGGAAAGGCGATTCTGTATCGCTGTACGAGAGTTGCTTGGACACTTTGTTGGAAATTATGATATCTGGTATGAAATGAAATGGGAAAAGAAACTATAGAATGACGGATTAAAGAAAATAAACGATAAAAACTTTGATAACCTTGGGTCAATAGGCATAAAACTGAGCACTTAGATTCCAGTATCCATATCCAAAACAATTAATGTAAATTAACATTAGTAGTAACAGAACTAGTGGGCGATAATTTTCGTGTAATCATTCAAATACAAGGGAACATTTATGCAGAGCATGAAAGGTCGACGTCGAGATTCTGTTCAACAGTTAAATATTTTTGCCGTACAACATACCAACCAAGAAACAGCAACCACCTACCTAGTATTCTAATATTCATACTACCTATTTTATAAACAAAAACGTTGTTTTCAATATAAAGTTCAATTTTGTTTTCGGACAGTGGAATTCGCCTGGATTTACAAACTGACACAGATAAATGGCGTGTAGTTTTCGGAGAATGTGACGTCATATGACATGAAAAAAAAAACATAAAGGATTTTAATCCTTCTAATTTTTTCTTTAAAAAATCGCCACCAGTCGCGTCCTTTAAAATCTTAAAATATATACGATTTGACGAGGTTTGGAACTGCAGGTGCGGCATGGAGTCCTTCCGAATTTGCGATACATATTTATCATACTGGTGTTGATAAAATGTTATCACACCAGATTTTACATGTCTAATGTCCGAGTGATTGAACGATAAATTTATATCATAAACATTTAAACAATAAACTGTCTTGATTAGATCTGTATATTCCAAACGTGGTTGTTGCTTTTATGCTTTTAAACAACAAATTGATTTAAACTTTAAAACTTCTTAAAAAAAAAATCAAGTCTAATACAAAATGGATAAATAATGGGACAATAGTCTCGTTGCATAATTAAAAAAATAAAAGTCAAGTCTTAGACAAAATGGATGAATAATGGAACAATAGTCTCATTGCATAATTAAAAAAAAGTAAAAGTCAAGTCTTAGACAAAATGGATGAATAATGGATCGATAGTCTCATTGCATAATTAAAAAAAATAAAAGCCAAGTCTTAGACAAAATGGATGAATAATGGAACAATAGTCTCATTGCAAAATTAAAAAAAAAGAAAAGTCTATAACATCTTACAGCTTCACAATTTTCAACTCTGGTTATCGTTTTGCTTATAAGGTTTATATTTTAAAAGTACGAATTTTCAATTTATTTCTTAAACAATGTGTTTTTGCATAGATGTTTAAAGTACGTTTGTTTGTTTTTCGAGAAGATGTGTTCTTGTAATCTATGCAGGGGTCAAGGTCACATGACCGTAAATAAATTCAACCTAACTGGCTCTAGTGAGTGACAGAGTCCAATTAACCTGAAAATAGTCATGCCCAATGTTGCCGTATCCGAAAACAATCACTTCTGATGTTGTGTCAGGTCAACCAAAATTGGAAAGAAAGTGAACTTATGTTATTTTTAATCATTTAACCATGTGATCAGTTCAAGTTATCTGAGTTTCTCCGAGAACAAACGCAATTAACTCTTTTCAGCAGCTACAAACGCTTTCCACAAATGAGGCTGGAACTAACATGATTAATGCTGAACAGCATGTGTAGGTGTCAGACTGGATCCTACAAAGGTTGAATCCATTTGTTTCGTAATGCAGGTTGGTGTTTCATCAACATCGTAGATACATAGTCACTGGGTTGTTAATATATTAACATGTCTCATCGAAACCTTCCTGACGCTGCAGATTACAAGAGATAAATAAAACGCTTAAAGTCTAGTGTTTGATTGTCATCATCACCATCATCACCATCACCACCATCAGCAGCACTATCTTCCGTGTTAAATAACTTGTTTATTGAGACAAAGCTTAAATTTGTATTTAACTCAATAGGATATGTGATGCGTTTGTGATTGACTTTTGATAGATGTGTGCTCCTTGAACCGTTGCATGTTGTACTGCATTCACTGTAGTGTAATAGTTGTTTACTTGCTCTTCCATGGTGGAAGTAAATAAAGGTTTACTTTTGGGTGGGTACTTTGAACTTTTATAGAAACTATCTGTCATACGCATGCATACAATATTAATAGATTGATAAAAACATGAAACGCTGTTCAAACATATCAATATTGGACATTCTCGAATATATAATTTAAAAAAGCAAAGGTCAGTGTTTGTAACATGTTGTTTTCCTTATACTGTCTGTTAATTTTATTTTTTTATATTATCTGGCTGAATAAGCACTGGTGTATGTGAGTTTATAAAAGTAACTTCATGTATTGTGTCAGTTGTCTCCTGCGTATATGCTTGGCACCAATACAGTGTTTTAATGCAATAAAACTCCTAAAACAGTTGGGATGATAGTCCGCAAAATTAAGTTAAAAAAATATAACCAAAACATGTGCGTTACTACTTTTACAATTAAAAAATATAATATAATAAAAAAACAATTTGATTTTCTAAAGAGAACACATGTTGCGTCTAGTATTCGTTTTGGCCTACCAGGTCGTCATTTTTGTGACTTAAATATGAAGAGGGGTGAGAGCGAGAGATAGACAGACAGACAGACAGACAGAGACAGGGAGAGACAGAGAGAGACAGACAGACAGATAGACAGACAGACATACAGACAGAAAGAGGGAGACATAGACAGAGAAAGAGACAGAACATACCAATGTATTATACATCGACAAGTTAGATTGAAGCCTTGAGCCTTTACTTAGAATTTGGTCCGTTTTTAAATTACATATGGATTTCTTTCGTTCTACATACAACTATATGTGATCATGTTTTTCGGAATGTGGATACATAACGTGAGGGTTGATACCAAAATGTGAAAAGGTCACACGTGTATTACGAGTGTTGCAACATATATTAATAAAATGAATAAAAAGCACATGACAAAGGAAGCCAGATTTTTGTGAAAGTGACAACAACACTGAGCCTAGACATTAGAAACATATAAAGAACATAGTTTCCGGCTTGGAACGGTCAATGGACAAAAGGGATGACTGTGGTGCTTAAACTGGTTTGCAGACCTCTATCCTATAACTGGTTTTAAGCTAGGTTTCCTATCAAATTTTATACTTGCCTTTTAACTCTTTCTTATATTTAAATATTTTCTGCGCTGTATTAATGTGTTTCTGTGTTGTTGTTTTCTTTCAGAAAATAAATATGTTTACTTTACTGTTTAAAACAACGTCGATTGCGTTCGAAATTTATAATTTGTTAATACGGATTTAAAAAAAAAAATAAATAACATAACGAAGTGTATGTCCAAAGTATAGAGTTTTTACGATGGTTTGGTTATTCTATATCAATGTACATCAACAAAGTAGAATGGTTATGGCGTCCATTTTCACTAATTCCATATCGAAGATGTACAAGCATTTGTCTTGTGGCAGGAAATGTCATGTCTCCATTTCTGAAGGTTAAATAATCATTAATCATTATATCATAAACAAAAATCTTGGTGAACTTACGTATCTTCTTGTAATAAATATGCATGTATTGTACAAATTGCTTTGTGTGTACTTACCAGATCAAATAAACGCACTTAATAAACTGGGTATCACGGGGTTTATTTGGTCCGGCTTCAAAGCCACACAAACGCCCGCTAAAATACAAATTTTGCTTTACACGGCCATTGCAATGCGCAATATTGCTAAAGTATAACACATATATACTCTTTATGCAGAAAACGCTGTGCCAACGCTAGTTGATCGATGAAATAGTTTCACACCGAAAGCTGGCAGTCGCCGACATTTTCGGTCAATATCTGGTACCAACAAATCAATCTCTAAGCTGAGTTGTCGTTCGTTCCTCACTATATAATACCTCTGCTATAGGCACAATGACAAGAATCAAAATGGACAAACGATATACATATATATTAAATATAACGATATATATTTTATTAAATTAATAAATTATTATGAGGCGGAAAAATAAAAATATTATTATTATTATTATTATTTATTATTATTATTATTATTATTATTATTATTATTATTATTATTATTGGAACTATTTTATGCCTAATTACGCAGATGACTTAAACGGAATAGATTGTAACCGCGTCAGTTGGGACTACTTTCTGGGCCAATTACGAAGGTACAATGTATATGAAATGTAAGCCGATGTGCAAGAGAGTGCCAACAAACTGCTTTGGTTACCTTCACCGACAGGGTGGATTGGTGTATTGGGAAAAAGGCCGTACATAAAGAAAACGACAATAGGATTGTATTAATTAACCTATACGATATTATTACCGTGTTACCTTTTCAACCTGGTATTTTATTTCATTTCCTATGGAAATTAAAGTATGTTGGGAAAATCCTCGAATTTATAAACGTTGAGAAACACAAAAGAATGTCAACGTGTTTTCTGATGATAGGAATTATGCTTTTGTAACTATGAATTATTTCATTACAATCACTTGTTAACCGCAAACAGGAAAAATTGTAGAGATTGGCAAAGTTTAAAAAATACCATTACATGCTTTTTAATTTCAAGTCAGCATTGTAGGTAGTTTGTATTAAGTAGCACGTTACATCATTACATTTTATAACATATATATATGGGTTCACGTGGGATCTGTCTTCGCAGTTATAAGTTCACTTAATGCTGTCATTCTACAAAGCTAAACACAAAAAGTATTCCTAGCCTGAAAATCATTAAAATAAGACTTTATTGTCCGTTATTTGATTTGTATATTCATATGCACACAAAAAAATCGCGAAAATAAGATCAAGACAAAAATGATGAAGAAAAAGAAGAAGAAAAAGAAGGAGAAGAAGAAGAAGAGATAGATGATGATGATGATGATGATGATGATGATGATGATGTACTAAAATCAGTATAGTGCGTGCCGACGTACTAAAATTAGAGCAGGCTGAAAGAAGTACCAAGTTGTCAGGCAATTAAAACCTTCGCAACGGAAATATTGTTTATCATGCATGTAAAATATTAGATGTCATTGTCAGAAACTAATCAAATAATGTGCTCAATTAATGGGTGTAATACGTTAAGCAAGAGAGAGGAGACGGCGAGAATTGTGTGAGCATGGTGTTAATATGCTTTTAGTATTGGTGAATTTTAACGTTAAATAAATAAATTCTGATCCCAAGAGGGTGTAGTGTTTCTGCCGACGGTCACGACACATCAAAATTGTAAACTTTAAAGCCATTTTGAAGATAGGATCCGACACATTTATATTTAGCGAAAATCGTTATCGCTATCTTGATATATAATACAGGGTTTAATAAAAAGTTAAACCGTTTATGTTAGTTTACGCTGCCGAATCATTAATTAGGCCATAAACGTCTCTTACAAGATTTTTTATAGCGCTAAACATTACAAACCTCGATGATAACGCATTCTGTAAAGAAATGCTTGATCTCAAAAGTGTCAACACATCAGAAACATCCCGTATGTAATTCCTGTCGTTGAAGTTTTTAAAACAAATTATTGGATTATTGGATAAGTAATTACTCGAAGAGTGTTTCGTCCGCAAACCAAATTTGTTGACTTTGTTGCAAGGAATAAAGGGAGTATAAACAGTAAACAGAATATACCATGATTCGGATATACCAGTATATGTCATCTACTTATCGTTGGATACCCACGTCGTATTATCGAACTGAACAGAACAAGAATTGGCCAATTATAATACTGCTAAGGAAATCCATACTCTTCAGCGTGGAGACCAGAAGTAGAACAATGAGGTCGCCATTTTGACAAGTTATTGGACTGAAATCTTCATGGAATTATGAAGCGACCAATGAAATATCATTACTAGAAACGTCGAAAAATGAACTTAATATCCCACGGGCGATGAATGGAGAGTAACGGAATGGATCGGTCGTGGGTGTCCGACATGGGTCATCTTCTATACATGATACCATAATGCAGCAGCATATCCTACCTCAGTCTAGCATTTCGTGTTGTTTCTCGCTCTGACCTATATTTTTTTTAATTTTAACAATACAATGATATTACTAACTACCTTTTATATGAGAATATTATTTTCAAAATCAACTTGTTATCAGGGACAAACCATATAAGTATAAGATTCCATAATTTATTAATTTCCATTCGTTACCATACAAACTCCACAAAAGTGGAAATGAAATTGTAATTAATTATTTATTTGTGTCGATGTATGCATTGTTTTAGTTTGCTAATATTAGGGATGGGATTGGGATTAGCCGGCATTTTTGCCGATACTGTGCAGCAACATTTCTGTCATTATAGCACAGGGGCACTTATGAGGTGCTCAGGGACTGTACCCGGCCGGTCCATTATACTGACACCAAAGAGTCAGGCGTTATGCTGTCCCCTTAGCCCCGAGCGTTAGGAGGGAAGCCACTACTACCAACTTTAAAGTCTTTGATTTGACCCGACCGGGGTTCGAACCCACGACCTCTCGATCCGCAAGCCGATATTAGGATGCACAATTATATGCCTATTGCTAATGAAATAACTATGATATACTGATGGGTTCAAGAAGAAGCAATAAAAAAACTACATAAAATTAATTCTTTACTAGAACAAAACGCATCAATTTTATTATATATAAGGAGTTGTCATTAGAAGATCCAGTACATGTGAACATTGTACACTAATAAACCAAGGTCTTGAGTTACATTTGTTTGTTGAAATATAACGCAAAGTACATAAATCAAATTATCTAGTAGTAAATTGTAATGAATGGATTGTTTGTATTTAAGATCAAATAGCCGTACAGGCATACACGCGAAAAAACGAACGCATATTGCAAAGGAAAGGGTTTTCTCCTGTTTCAATTTCTGTATTGAAGATTTATACGTTTATTAACAATTATCTTGAAGCAGAAATATTAAGTTACTTATGGTTGTTTAACCATATATCAATATGTCATGTTCAAATATGCATGTGTCTTATTGTATCCCTTCTCGTCATGGATAGGTTATATGTTTAACTCTAGGAAACTCGTCAAGTATGTTTCTGAAGATAACAAATGTACTGGTTTATTTAAGATCTAGAATTGATCACTATAGTTTCGTATCTAGATCAAGTCTATGGTACTTGCAGCCTGATTAGTGGTAAGAGACGATTACAAATGTACTTGCTTTCCATATTATGGGCCGTTAGTTGTAAATGATGTCGATTAAAATATTGTCTGATTTACTTAAACATGCATTTCTGTGTTTAAAAACTTCAAGAAAAAGCTTTAAAACCTGAGGTTCCAAGAGAATATGATGAATCTGGGAGAGTATTTGAGTCATTTAAAATGTGTCCAGACAAATATTCCGTTCATTAAGTGCTGCACCGTCATTTTGACATTTTGAAATTGGGTTACTGGTTGGTGAAAGCGGTGAAGGTGTTTATGGATTAACAAGAAGTGTTCTGGTTTGAAAATATGCTAGAGTGGCATAGTATCGAATTCCAGTGCTACAAACGATTTATAATAGTCTCCTGATACATATTCTAGATTATAGGTTTGATCGATAATTGTTGTTTTGTAAAGATAAAGATGGGAGACTTTTTTTCTGCAGACGTAAATCTATTTCCCGCGCTCGTGATAAGCAAAATAAATATGTATTATTTATTATTATTATTTTAATTTTAATAAAAACAACAATACGAAACATAATTCGTTTTCATTTCATGTGCCCAATAATTACACGCATATATAATTAAGACAGTAAACGATTGAAATGCAGCTATCAAGCTTTCATACAAATGTAACTTTGTCGATTTTAATATTGTGTTACATTATCAAAACAGTTAAGTTAAATATCGGGACTCATGGCCGCACATCAAATTGGTTTTGAAAAAAAAATCTTCATCACTAGACATTTGCTGTTCCATTCTCTCACCAGAGGGCGTGCTACACAAGTTTCGCTTACACCTATGTCAACGCCGGGAAAAGTAGTTCTCATACACGTGATATTCTATCGTCACATGTCGCAAAATAGTTCCCCGAAAATTTGGGTTAAAATCTATCTTAAACATTCTAAAAAAAATAAAAATACCCATTTTCATTTTAAGTAAAATATACAGTGATCAAAATAATCTCACGAGCATTTTATTAATTATTTATATTTTGTACAAGAATCTTGTTCGCCGGGCGTTGACAGAGGTGTAAGCGAAACTTGTGTAGCACACCCTCTGGTGAGAGAATTATGCTGTTCCTGCCCTTTTTTCTGCAGTAGTGGTTCGTAAAACCGCCATTCCTTCCATGTAATATTTTTTTCAAATTCACTGCATGGAGTTGAAGAACATATTAATACACAGTTACAAGAAGTTATCAAACCAATACAGTGTGCGCCTTAGAAAGTCGAGCATCATGTGTCAACAATGCATCTCTCTGGTGACTAAAATAATTAGAACTCGTAAGACGCAACGCAAGCAGTTTAATCTTATTTTAGTGTGGCAGTTTTGGCGATGATTGGCAACGAAGTAGACTTCCTTTGAATGAAATATCGATTGCATTCAACGGTGCGTCTAGCAATGTTTGTGTGAAAATGTTCCTAATTGCTTAACCAAAATGCGAGAGGTTATAAGAAAACGTTTCCATTTAAAATACATGTTGTGTATTATGTTATTTTCTTGCGTTCTATGTATTCCCATATTGTATTATGCTTAACGAACATGTGGGGTTGGGGCGATAGTCTTCATTTATTCCGTCACTCCGTGTGTCCGTTCGTGTGTTCGTCCGTCCTAATTTTCTCCAGAGCATATCTAAAAAACAACTAAAAAACAACGTGATACATCTTACCTTCAAACGTCTTATAAATGTACCTGGAGGTAATTTGAAGTGCAGTGCATAAGAACCACTACTCTACCAACGTAAATTAAGTTACCTTCCTTCGTTTTATTTCCTTGTTATCTTTATGCAGTGTACAAGTTCCATAACTCAGTTTTTTTATTGGGAACTGTTTCTTTGTCCAACAACCACTAAGGGAAGTATAACTCGGTTCTACCTGTTCCTTGCTCATAATATTGTATCTGAGCATACGTCGGTTCTATCGGTTCATCCTTCATAATGTTATACATGAGTATAACTCGGTTCTACAGGTTCCTTCTTCGCAATGTTGTACCAGATCATAACTCGGTTCCTTTTTCATGTTGTACACGAGCATAACTTGGTTTTACAGTTTTCTTGTTCATAATATTGTACATGAGTATAACTTGGTTCTACAGATTCCTTGTTCATAATATTGTACATGAGTATAACTTGGTTCTACAGATTCCTTGTTCATATTGTACATGAGTATGACTCACTTCTACTGGCCCATTGTTCATAATGTTGTACATGAGCATAACTCGGTTTTACAGGTTCCTTGTTCATATTATACACGAGCATAACTTGGTTCTACAGGTTCCTTGTTCATACTGTACATGAGCATAACTCAGATCTACAGGTTCCTTGTTCATATTGTACATGAGCATAACTCAGATCTACATGTTCCTTGTTCATATTGTACATGAGCATAACTCAGTTCTACAGGTTCCTTGTTCATATTGTACATGAGCATAACTCAGATCTACAGGTTCCTTGTTCATATTGTACATGAGCATAACTCAGATCTACAGGTTTCTTGTTCATATTGTACATGAGTATAACTCGGTTCTACAGGTTCCTTGTTCATATTGTACATGAGCATAACTCAGATCTACAGGTTCCTTGTTCATACTGTACATGTGCATAACTCAGTTCTACAGGTTCCTTGTTCATATTGTACATGTGCATAACTCAGTTCTACAGGTTCCTTGTTCATATTGTACATGAGCATAACTCAGTTCTACAGGTTCCTTGTTCATATTGAACATGAGCATAACTCAGTTCTACAGATTCCTTGTTCATATTGTACATGAGCATAACTCAGATCTACAGATTCCTTGTTCATATTGTACATGAGCATAACTCAGACCTACAGGTTCCTTGTTCATATTGTACATGAGCATAACTCAGTTCTACAGGTTCCTTGTTCATATTGTACATGAGCATAACTCAGATCTACAGGTTCCTTGTTCATATTGTAAATGAGCATAACTCAGATCTACAGGTTCCTTGTTCATATTGTACATGAGCATAACTCAGATCTACAGGTTCCTTGTTCATATTGTACATGAGCATAACTCAGATCTACATGTTCCTTGTTCATATTGTACATGAGCATAACTCAGTTCTACGGGTTCCTTGTTAATATTGTACATGAGCATAACTCAGATCTACAGGTTCCTTGTTCATAATGTACATGAGCATAACTCAGATCTACAGGTTCCTTGTTCATATTGTACATGAGTATAACTCGGTTCTACAGGTTCCTTGTTCATATTGTACATGTGCATAACTCAGTTCTACAGGTTCCTTGTTCATAATGTACATGAGCATAACTCAGATCTACAGGTTCCTTGTTCATATTGTACATGTGCATAACTCAGTTCTACAGGTTCCTTGTTCATACTGTACATGAGCATAACTCAGTTCTACAGGATCCTTGTTCATACTGTACATGAGCATAACTCAGTTCTACAGGTTCCTTGTTCATACTGTACATGTGCATAACTCAGTTCTACAGGTTCCTTGTTCATACTGTACATGAGCATAACTCAGTTCTACAGGTTCCTTGTTCATACTGTACATGAGCATAACTCAGTTCTACAGGTTCCTTGTTCATACTGTACATGAGCATAACTCAGTTCTACAGGTTCCTTGTTCATACTGTACATGAGCATAACTCAGTTCTACAGGTTCCTTGTTCATACTGTACATGAGCATAACTCAGTTCTACAGGTTCCTTGTTCATACTGTACATGAGCATAACTCAGTTCTACAGGTTCCTTGTTCATACTGTACATGAGCATAACTCAGTTCTACAGGTTCCTTGTTCATATTGTACATGAGCATAACTCAGTTCTACAGATTCCTTGTTCATATTGTACATGAGCATAACTCAGTTCTACAGGTTCCTTGTTCATACTGTACATGAGCATAACTCAGTTCTACAGGTTCCTTGTTCATACTGTACATGAGCATAACTCAGATCTACAGGTTCCTTGTTCATATTGTACATGAGTATAACTTGGTTATACAGATTCCTTGTTCATACTGTACATGAGCATAACTCAGTTCTACAGGTTCCTTGTTCATACTGTACATGAGCATAACTCAGTTCTACAGGTTCCTTGTTCATACTGTACATGAGCATAACTCAGATCTACAGGTTCCTTGTTCATATTGTACATGAGTATAACTTGGTTATACAGATTCCTTGTTCATACTGTACATGAGCATAACTCAGTTCTACAGGTTCCTTGTTCATACTGTACATGAGCATAACTCAGATCTACAGGTTCCTTGTTCATATTGTACATGAGTATAACTTGGTTATACAGATTCCTTGTTCATACTGTACATGAGCATAACTCAGTTCTACAGATTCCTTGTTCATATTGTACATGAGCATAACTCAGTTCTACAGGTTCCTTGTTCATACTGTACATGAGCATAACTCAGTTCTACAGGTTCCTTGTTCATACTGTACATGAGCATAACTCAGATCTACAGGTTCCTTGTTCATATTGTACATGAGTATAACTTGGTTATACAGATTCCTTGTTCATATTGTACATGAGCATAACTCAGTTCTACAGATTCCTTGTTCATACTGTACATGAGCATAACTCAGATCTACAGGTTCCTTGTTCATATTGTACATGAGTATAACTTGGTTATAGAGATTCCTTGTTCATACTGTACATGTGCATAACTCAGATCTACAGGTTCCTTGTTCATATTGTACATGAGTATAACTTGGTTATACAGATTCCTTGTTCATATTGTACATGAGTATAACTTGGTTATACAGATTCCTTGTTCATATTGTACATGTGCATAACTCAGTTCTACAGGTTCCTTGTTCATATTGTACATGAGCATAACTCAGATCTACAGGTTCCTTGTTCATACTGTACATGAGCATAACTCAGTTCTACAGGTTCCTTGTTCATACTGTACATGTGCATAACTCAGTTCTACAGGTTCCTTGTTCATATTGTACATGAGTATAACTTGGTTATACAGATTCCTTGTTCATATTGTACATGTGCATAACTCCGTTCTACAGGTTCCTTGTTCATATTGTACATGAGCATAACTTGGTTCTACAGGTTCCTTGTTCATATTGTACATGAGCATAACTCAGTTCTACAGATTCCTTGTTCATATTGTACAAGTGCATAACTTGGTCCAACAGGTTCCTTGTTCATATTATACATGAGCATAACTCAGTTCTACAGATTCCTTGTTCATATTGTACAAGTGCATAACTTGGTCCAACAGGTTCCTTGTTCATATTGTACATGAGCATAACTCAGTTCTACAGATTCCTTGTTCATATTGTACATGTGCATAACTCAGATCTACAGGTTCCTTGTACATATTGTACATGAGCATAACTCAGTTCTACAGGTTCCTTGTTCATATTGTACATGAGCATAACTCAGTTCTACAGATTCCTTGTTCATACTGTACATGAGCATAACTCAGATCTACAGGTTCCTTGTTCATATTGTACATGAGTATAACTCAGTTCTACAGATTCCTTGTTCATACTGTACATGAGCATAACTCAGATCTACAGGTTCCTTGTTCATATTGTACAGGAGTATAACTCAGTTCTACAGATTCCTTGTTCATATTGTACATGAGCATAACTTGGTCCAACAGGTTCCTTGTTCATATTGTACATGAGCATAACTCTGTTCTACAGATTCCTTGTTCATATTGTACATGAGTATTACTCAGTTCTACAGGTTCCTTGTTCATATTGTACATGAGTATAACTCTGTTCTACAGGTTCCTTGTTCATATTGTACATGAGTATAACTCAGTTCTACAGGTTCCTTGTTCATATTGTACATGAGTATAACTCAGTTCTACAGGTTCCTTGTTCATATTGTACATGAGTATAACTCAGTTCTACAGATTCCTTGTTCATATTGTACATGAGTATAACTCAGTTCTACAGGTTCCTTGTTCATATTGTACATGAGTATAACTCAGTTCTACAGATTCCTTGTTCATACTGTACATGAGCATAACTCAGATCTACAGGTTCCTTGTTCATATTGTACATGAGTATAACTCAGTTCTACAGATTCCTTGTTCATATTGTACATGAGCATAACTCTGTTCTACAGATTCCTTGTTCATACTGTACATGAGTATAACTCAGTTCTACAGGTTCCTTGTTCATATTGTACATGAGCATAACTCAGTTCTACAGGTTCCTTGTTCATATTGTACATGAGTATAACTCGGTTCTACAGGTTCCTTGTTCATATTGTACATGTGCATAACTCAGTTCTACAGGTTCCTTGTTCATATTGTACATGAGTATAACTCAGTTCTACAGGTTCCTTGTTCATATTGTACATGAGCATAACTCAGTTCTACAGATTCCTTGTTCATATTGAACATGAACATAACTCAGATCTACAGATTCCTTGTTCATATTGTACATGAGCATAACTCAGACGTACAGGTTCCTTGTTCATATTGTACATGAGCATAACTCAGTTCTACAGGTTCCTTGTTCATATTGTACATGAGCATAACTCAGATCTACAGGTTCCTTGTTCATATTGTACATGAGCATAACTCAGATCTACAGGTTCCTTGTTCATACTGTACATGAGCATAACTCAGATCTACAGGTTCCTTGTTCATATTGTACATGAGCATAACTCAGATCTACATGTTCCTTGTTCATATTGTACATGAGCATAACTCAGTTCTACAGGTTCCTTGTTAATATTGTACATGAGCATAACTCAGATCTACAGATTCCTTGTTCATATTGTACATGAGCATAACTCAGATCTACAGGTTCCTTGTTCATATTGTACATGAGTATAACTCGGTTCTACAGGTTCCTTGTTCATATTGTACATGAGCATACCTCAGTTCTACAGGTTCCTTGTTCATATTGTACATGTGCATAACTCAGTTCTACAGGTTCCTTGTTCATACTGTACATGAGCATAACTCAGTTCTACAGGTTCCTTGTTCATACTGTACATGAGCATAACTCAGTTCTACAGGTTCCTTGTTCATACTGTACATGTGCATAACTCAGTTCTACAGGTTCCTTGTTCATACTGTACATGAGCATAACTCAGTTCTACAGGTTCCTTGTTCATACTGTACATGAGCATAACTCAGTTCTACAGGTTCCTTGTTCATACTGTACATGAGCATAACTCAGTTCTACAGATTCCTTGTTCATATTGTACATGAGCATAACTCAGTTCTACAGGTTCCTTGTTCATACTGTACATGAGCATAACTCAGTTCTACAGGTTCCTTGTTCATACTGTACATGAGCATAACTCAGATCTACAGGTTCCTTGTTCATATTGTACATGAGTATAACTTGGTTATACAGATTCCTTGTTCATATTGTACATGTGCATAACTCAGTTCTACAGGTTCCTTGTTCATATTGTACATGAGCATAACTCAGTTCTACAGGTTCCTTGTTCATACTGTACATGAGCATAACTCAGTTCTACAGGTTCCTTGTTCATACTGTACATGTGCATAACTCAGTTCTACAGGTTCCTTGTTCATATTGTACATGAGTATAACTTGGTTATACAGATTCCTTGTTCATATTGTACATGTGCATAACTCAGTTCTACAGGTTCCTTGTTTATATTGTACATGAGCATAACTTGGTTCTACAGGTTCCTTGTTCATATTGTACATGAGCATAACTCAGTTCTACACATTCCTTGTTCATATTGTACAAGTGCATAACTTGGTCCAACAGGTTCCTTGTTCATATTATACATGAGCATAACTCAGTTCTACAGATTCCTTGTTCATATTGTACAAGTGATTAACTTGGTCCAACAGGTTCCTTGTTCATATTGTACATGAGCATAACTCAGTTCTACAGATTCCTTGTTCATATTGTACATGTGCATAACTCAGATCTACAGGTTCCTTGTTCATATTGTACATGAGCATAACTCAGTTCTACAGGTTCCTTGTTCATATTGTACATGAGCATAACTCAGTTCTACAGATTCCTTGTTCATACTGTACATGAGCATAACTCAGATCTACAGGTTCCTTGTTCATATTGTACATGAGTATAACTCAGTTCTACTTATTCCTTGTTCATACTGTACATGAGCATAACTCAGGTCTACAGGTTCCTTGTTCATATTGTACATGAGTATAACTCAGTTCTACAGATTCCTTGTTCATATTGTACATGAGCATAACTTGGTCCAACAGGTTCCTTGTTCATATTGTACATGAGCATAACTCTGTTCTACAGATTCCTTGTTCATATTGTACATGAGTATAACTCAGTTCTACAGGTTCCTTGTTCATATTGTACATGAGTATAACTCTGTTCTACAGGTTCCTTGTTCATATTGTACATGAGTATAACTCAGTTCTACAGGTTCCTTGTTCATATTGTACATGAGTATAACTCAGTTCTACAGGTTCCTTGTTCATATTGTACATGAGTATAACTCAGTTCTACAGATTCCTTGTTCATACTGTACATGAGCATAACTCAGATCTACAGGTTCCTTGTTCATATTGTACATGAGTATAACTCAGTTCTACAGATTCCTTGTTCATATTGTACATGAGCATAACTCTGTTCTACAGATTCCTTGTTCATATTGTACATGAGTATAACTCAGTTCTACAGGTTCCTTGTTCATATTGTACATGAGCATAACTCAGTTCTATAGGTTCCTTGTTCATATTGTACATGAGCATACCTCAGTTCTACAGGTTCCTTGTTCATATTGTACATGAGCATAACTCAGTTCTACAGGTTCCTTGTTCATATTGTACATGAGCATACCTCAGTTCTACAGGTTCCTTGTTCATATTATACATGAGCATAACTCGGTTCTACAGGTTCCTTGTTCATATTGTACATGAGCATAACTCAGTTCTACAGATTCCTTGTTCATATTGTACATGAGTATAACTCGGTTCTACAGGTTCCTTGTTCATATTGTACATGAGCATAACTCAGTTCTACAGGTTCCTTGTTCATATTGTACATGAGCATAACTCAGATCTACAGGTTCCTTGTTCATATTGTACATGAGCATAACTCAGATCTACAGGTTCCTTGTTCATATTGTACATGAGCATAACTCTGTTCTACAGGTTCCTTGTTCATATTGTACATGAGCATAACTCAGATCTACAGGTTCCTTGTTCATACTGTACATGAGCATAACTCGGTTCTACAGGTTCCTTGTTCATATTGTACATGAGCATAACTCAGTTCTACAGGTTCCTTGTTCATATTGTACATGAGCATAACTCAGTTCTACAGGTTCCTTGTTCATATTGTACATGAGCATAACTCAGTTCTACAGATTCCTTGTTCATATTGTACATGAGCATAACTCAGATCTACAGATTCCTTGTTCATATTGTACATGAGCATAACTCAGTTCTACAGGTTCCTTGTTCATATTGTACATGAGCATAACTCAGATCTACAGGTTCCTTGTTCATATTGTACATGAGCATAACTCTGTTCTACAGGTTCCTTGTTCATATTGTACATGAGCATAACTCAGATCTACAGGTTCCTTGTTCATATTGTACATGAGCATAACTCAGTTCTACAGGTTCCTTGTTCATATTGTACATGAGCATAACTCAGATCTACAGATTCCTTGTTCATATTGTACATGAGCATAACTTAGATCTACAGGTTCCTTGTTCATATTGTACATGAGCATAACTCTGTTCTACAGATTCCTTGTTCATATTGTACATGAGCATAACTCAGATCTACAGGTTCCTTGTTCATATTGTACATGAGCATAACTCTGTTCTACAGATTCCTTGTTCATATTGTACATGAGTATAACTCGGTTCTACAGATTCCTTGTTCATATTGTACATGAGTATAACTCTGTTCTACAGGTTCTTTGTTCATATTGTACATGAGCATAACTTGGTCCGACAGGTTCCTTGTTCATATTGTACATGAGCATAACTCAGATCTACAGATTCCTTGTTCATATTGTAAATGAGTATAACTTGGTCCAACAGGTTCCTTGTTCATATTGTACATGAGCATAACTTGGTCCAACAGGTTCCTTGTTCATATTGTACATGAGCATAACTCAGATCTACAGATTCCTTGTTCATATTGTACATGAGCATAACTCAGATCTACAGATTCCTTGTTCATATTATACATGAGTATAACTTGGTCCAACAGGTTCCTTGTTCATATTGTACATGAGCATAACTTGGTCCAACAGGTTCCTTGTTCATATTGTACATGAGCATAACTCAGACCTACAGATTCCTTGTTCATATTGTACATGAGCATAACTCAGATCTACAGGTTCCTTGTTCATATTGTACATGAGCATAACTCAGATCTACAGATTCCTTGTTCATATTGTACATGAGCATAACTCAGATCTACAGATTCCTTGTTCATATTGTACATGAGCATAACTCAGATCTACAGGTTCCTTGTTCATATTGTACATGAGCATAACTCAGATCTACAGATTCCTTGTTCATATTGTACATGAGCATAACTTGGTCCAACAGGTTCCTTGTTCATATTGTACATGAGCATAACTCAGATCTACAGATTCCTTGTTCATATTGTACATGAGCATAACTCAGATCTACAGATTCCTTGTTCATATTGTACATGAGCATAACTCAGATCTACAGGTTCCTTGTTCATATTGTACATGAGCATAACTTGGTCCAACAGGTTCCTTGTTCATATTGTACATGAGCATAACTCAGATCTACAGATTCCTTGTTCATATTGTACATGAGCATAACTCAGTTCTACAGGTTCCTTGTTCATATTGTACATGAGCATAACTCGGTCCAAGAGGTTCCTTGTTCATATTGTACATGAGTATAACTTGGTCCAAGAGGTTCCTTGTTCATATTGTACATGAGCAAAACTTGGTCCAACAGGTTCTTTGTTCATATTGTACATGAGCAAAACTCGGTCCAACAGGTTCCTTGTTCATAATGTAACAGATATGTCTTCTGAAGTCTGCTGTTGTTTGTTGGTGTCTATTGATATGTAAAGGTATTTAAACAAGACAGGTTCTTATATATATATTACTATTTCAAGGCTTTTTATCAAAAGAATATCAACTGTCCTACAAATTGTATCTGAAGTGTTGTTTAAAGTACAATCTGTTGATCATGTGAAGAGTTGGTCCCGAAATAAATGTTGAAGAACACAGGGTCATAAACAAACCCACCCTGTCTGGTCTTATACCAACTCCAGTGATTGACAGATTCCAATTAGAAAGAATAAACATTGAGCCCAATCCAAAGTAATGTGAAAACAATCACTCCATATGTTCTGGCGAGTCAAGCGAAGTCAGAAAGAAAGTGTTCTAATTGTCTTTTCACACCATCTATCAATGTGTTTTGTTCAATTTGTCTCCTTCTCCTCTAGACTGTGCACAATTAACTTTTCAGCAGCTACAATCACTTGCTACAACAAGGATGAAGCTTGAAGAATAAGAATTGAACAGCAAGTAAAAGTGGCTGACCAATGATCTTAGAGGTTGAATCCATTTGTTTTGTTAAGCAGACTGGTGCTATGTCAGTTTCACAGGGTTATTCATACATCAACATGTCCAATTGAAACTAATAAACTTTGGTGTTTAACAATATAGCAAACTACCACTTTTTTTACAATACACCTTCCTTAACAGTGTTTTTTTTAATTTGGTTAAAAAACAACACTCAAAAGCTTTATGCAAAAGGAAGTGTGAAATTTATATTAAAGAAACAGCAATTTTCTTGACGTATGTCTATCTCAAGAATTAGGACATGACAAAAGACTCCCTTTATCACATTTTAGTGGATGTTTATTTGTGCTTATCTGAAGGAAGAAAGAAAAAACAAATCTAAACATTTATTCTATTTTCATCAGTAGTTTCCAGCCAATGTATGCTTCAGATCACACAGGATATAAAAACTAAATAGCATCAGAGACATAAATGTCTCTGATTGCATGAAGTTCTTGTATGCAAGTCTCATTCATTTATATGGTAAGTATTTCTATTATATAACTAAAGTGAATGACAATCTCTAAGTTTCGATGGCCATAACAATTCATAGGTCGAAAAAGAGTGACAGCAACAGAATAAGAACCAGGGCTGACAGAGTGATACGCTAAGGAGAACACTGTTTTAGAGGACATCTATCTGTATGAAATTAACATACGTATACCAAAACCACCAAGATAAAAAGGTGACTGAATTTTCTAACTTTGAACATTTTTTGGCTATTTGTCTTATGACATTACATGTATGCTCATCACAAAAAGTACTGCTCCATATTAAAAGAACATGATAAATGCATTCAAAGTAGCCAAAAATAAAATCTTTGATTTTCTGACCAAATGCAAGATTCTTAGAAGAGTTAAAAGATATCTCAAACACATTCCTATAAAAAAAATAAAAAAAAATTATCTATAAATTAAAATGTAGGTGCAGATGTTAATAAACTACAATAGCTCCTCCCTTTATTACAAAATAGAAGGTTCATAGATAAGAACTCTATACAACATGCATGGTAGATCTTTATATAATTTTTTTTATTGCATGTGATCGCAATAAGCCGTTTCATACGTAAGAATAAGTGTTTGAACATTTGTAACTGTTGATTGAGAACCAGTATTTCTTCGATAAAATCAGTCCTATGAGCTTAACATCCCATCTAAGATATACATCTTAAGAATTGGCAGTATTACAGCAAATAGCATGCACAGTTGATGTAGAAATTTAAATAGCACATCCAAACTAGCGAAAACCAAAGCACCAGATAAAAGGCGTACAGGTCCTGCTAACTCCTTTATTCTTCCTCCAAACTCTATATACTGTATACTCAATAGAATTGTCTCGCCATGAAAAATCTGATAATTACCAGCAATTAAGGTTTTGGTTGAGAATTTTGGGATATATGATAAAACAACAGATTTACCTTATCTGGAGATCTAAAGACAGTTTTGGGAAACAAGAAATACAACAGCAACTGCTAATATGTTATAATATGTCCTACTCATAAACATTAATTTATCACAAAATGAATAAAGCATATTGTCAAACATTACATATTTTGTATACAAGTTTATTACAATTTTTAACAAATGTAAGGCAGTGAAGATAAATAAGGCAATGATAAAGGATTAGCTTAAGAGATTAAGATAATCTGCTTGCTATATCTAAATAATTTTTTTACATTTTTATCAATATTTATATGTTTAAATTCTCAAAGAAACATTAAACACACTTATTATTGATAATATACTGGTACTGCGTAACACAAGTCTTGCTTTGTTGATGAATAATTGTTCAGTTTTATTCAAACAACTCAACTATTTACATAATAAATAATGAACTGACATTAAACATAAAATCCAGAAAATCATACACCATTTGTTAATTGACAGCAATAAATTATCACACCAAAACTAACTGACAGAGGCAATTAAATCAATTTTGATGAAGATTTACTATTTTCAATTTTAAATATGCTCCTTATACACCTCAGAATGCATTCAACACAAACCTATTTTTGAACAGTCTGTATAAGAACTAAACATACACACTGACAATAATGATCATTACATGATGCCTCGTATAACAGTTGCCCAACATTTCCAGCTGTTTATTGTGTTGCTTAATATACACAAATGTTTGGAGTTTGTTGATCAATCAATAGTATAAACTGTCACCCACTCATGATATCATGCCATTGATGATGTTATATTTGCATTCTGTTAAATTAAATGTTGAACTGCATTTTGTATTTATGTTTATTCCAGCCTTAAGCAATAGTTCAAAAGTAACCCCACTCCACATTGGGCCAACAATTTTGATTGTGTAAATTAATGTTTCTTGAAAAGGTTTCTTACAACAGCTGTATACTGTTAAACAGAAACATTATTTGTTTTAAAATAACAATCAAATGACAACAAAACAGGGATTTGTTAACTCTAGCAAGGGCAGACATGTACAAAAATACTTGCTGATAAACAGAACATTTAGACTTGTAAATAGTCACAAAAATCGTTAACACAGATGAACGTGTACTGACATACTGGCATTCCATAAATGCAGCCTGCCTTCTATCTGAGTCTAGCAGTCAACTGTATCATTTTGAGAACTGTTTTTGTCATTGTTTTCACAATGTAACATCCCAGACAAATATCTCTGAATGAGATGCAGTAAACAACAACTTGCCATCTGGGGAAAACTTCACAGCTTGTACACGGTCGTTGTGGCCTATAAAATCCTGGAAACTTCCTTCATAGTAATCCATCAGTTTTATAAGACGGTCTGAAAGAGGATCATTTAAAAAAAACATGTTTACAATCTGGAAAAAAAAAGTGATAATACAGTCTGTCTACAAACATTGAAAGTTACATTAGAATGAGAACAACATGATGTACTTGTATTGGAAATCAATTTGAGTCTAGCTACAAAGTTGTTTTTGTTGAACATTAACAGTAAGTGCCAAAAGCATGTCACATTTGATATGGATAAAAAAAAACACAGCTGGTTGGAAGATACAGATATGAAATCTTTGTTTAAGGGTACTAATGTTTGGGATGGGATTGGGATGGGATTAGCCGGCATTTTTTGCCGATACTGCGCAGCGACATTTCTATCATTATAGCACAGGGGCACTTATGAGGTGCCCAGGGACTGAACCCGGCCGGTCCATTATACTGACACCGACGAGTCAGGCGTAATGCTGTCCCCTTAGCCCCGAGCGTTAGGAGGGAAGCCACTACTACCAACTTTAAAGTCTTTGGTATGACTCGGCCGGGGTTCGAACCCACGACCTCCCGATCCGCAAGCCGACGCTCTACCATCTGAGCTATTGCGGCCGGTCTAAAGTTTGGTATTGGCTTTTCATAATAATAAAACAGAAAAGTATATGATCTAGAGAACTAACTGTTAAAATAGTACAAATGAAGGGAAACCAATTATCGTTGCATATGTGCAAGTATGGTTAATCTATATTAGAGATTTCATTTGATTACTCCGGATTCCAAATGCATACCTAATGAATAAACAATTCATGCACAGCTGATATTTTGAACAATTCTAAAATATTGTGGAATCACCTCAGATGCTGACATGTTTTAGATACAAATGATATGGGACAATTGTTTCGATATGTAAAAAGACAAACTCTGAGCAACACAAACTTCTTATATAATCTGAATTATGAAAAACTGAACAGACTAACACATCTCAAATAAACGTAAACTTGTAATGATAAACAATTATCACAAATAGTAGTCTATAGTCCTGTTTAATAACCCTTGTTATCTCCCTTTGAAGAGTTATCGTTCGTTTTGCGGACAACTTCCGGTGAGCAAAAAACAAACAAGATGGCGTCTGAAAACAATGAAATTGGTGATCTGTGCAAATTTTCAAAATTATCAGTGCGTGAACTGAAAGACTTTCTTAGAGAAAGAGGGGCGCATGTATCGGGGAATCGTCTGGAATTTCTAATACGCGATAGAAAAGCTTGGTACACGGACATTAAGTGACATTAAATTAGACGACGAAGAAGACCGCATCAAACGCGAAGGAGAGTTGTTTGTAACGCCATTCGGGGAGAATCTTACAAAACCTAGCTCTATCTATATTCAGTTTACATTTTCCAAATACCGAAATGCAACCGCTTTGCTACCTTACATATAGAGCATTGTGTCAACTAAAGGCAAATTGTCGTAGACCATTTTTCGTGGACATGACCTCAGTAGAAATGCATTTTTTTAAATAAAAGATGTTTAACCTGATCTAATGGGGAACATTCTTAACTTAAGTGAATTTCTTCAGTTAGAGATATGATTTTGTTAGAAAAGTGTGGATATATCTTAAGCTCGACACACTGAAAACATACTTAATTTTTCAGATGTCAATATTTTGTTTGAAAATCCATCTATATGATGTCATTCTGTTTCAGAATACTGTCATGTACATGCATTTTAATTGAAAATTTAGAACTACATAATTATTATAAAAAAAAGTATTGCATTATATGTAACTACATGTATTAAGATTTCTCTCAATACAGCCTCCCTGTGTAGACAAAAATTTAGTCATTACAAATTTTCAGCAGATGAAATCCTAGTGGTAAATTACATTTCTTCTTTTGTTAGGGAAATTCAGTATAAATGTCCTATCCGATACCTGTTTTATGTTCAGATAAACATTGTTTTCTCCTCTTTCTAATTGACATAATATGACAAATATACAAATGCAGACATAACCTGTCAATACATAGTTGACACAATCTTGTTTTGTGAATTTCATCTCTGATGGTTATCACATAATATACGAATTGACATAAAAATTGGGAAGCATGGTCTTGTATATGTCGGGTGCGAGAATAGCCGTACCACTACATTCTCGTACTGGGAATAGTCGTACCGAATTGGGAATAGTTGTACCATATATGAATTATATATTCCCATATTAGTGACATAATTTCTGCCAGGCATTGTATCTATCGCACTGGATAGCGTGCATTCTTGCTGTAACAAAACGGTTGCAATTTACGCATTGGAAAGCCATTACAGTTTGGCTTGTTTGGAGAGATTGAATTTTTATCAGAATCGGATTCTATATATATCTTATTTGACAAACTGTTGACAATAGACACAACTGCGAAGTGTTCGTTACTTACAAGTTCCCTCGTATCTATGATTGACTAAAATTAATCGTAATTAACTTTGTTCTTTAATTGTCGTCCAATCAGCGGTCATCTTAAACTGACAATTCTTTCATTAATCAACATGTAATAAGCGGCCACTCAACAAAACCTGAAAGTCAATGTGTGACCGACAGTTGTTTTTATTGCGGTCATGCACTAGAGGTGTGACTGTTAATGACCTTTGGGCAAATTCGCTGCTGTTATCGTCACGTGATGGTCTTTGTTTCGATTTGCTCGCGTAACCTATTAATCGCAGCCATTGTTTTATACTTGAATAATAATAAATGCATCGATTATTCTTTTATCTTTCGACATTGTCATAGATTATACATTTTCCATAAACAATTAAATCTTTGAGACGCTTTGGAGTTTTGATTATGCCGTGAGTGATGCACACACAATTCCCCACCCATTTTGAAACTTTGTTGTCTACGACGAATCTGCAAGGTATAGGATTCTCTTTGGTGTATTTTCCCTCTAGAAAATGCTCTGAACAAAGTCGACCATTCTTCAGATTGCAAGTGGAAATTTGGCTCATTGTTTTAAGTCAGCTTATCTACAGTTTTCTCAGTTTATCGTCAGTTAAAAATCTGTGAAAGGTGGCGTCCTTCTGTCATTTCTCCCCTGTAATTGCTACACACACAACAATATCTCTTTTTTCAGTCGAGTTTAACACCTTTTCTGCCATTGTTGACATTTTTGATTTGCTCTCCACCGGATATGAAATGCGAACCTCCACGCTAAAGAGCGTTTAAGGGAGGTAATTATTCAGGGGAGATAACAGAGGTTATTAAACAGGACTATATGGAAACAAAGTAAAAAAATATTGAATAAGCATGTTTTCTTATCGTGTCAAAATGGAGTGAGAACAAGGAAATATTTTGGTATTTGGGGTTTTAAGTATTACTGGCCACTAACACTTAATAGGTCCTAAAGTTCAGAATATGGTTATGTTTAAAGTAAATAAAGTATAATAAAATTAAAAGAACAAGGAAATTTGGTCTGTCTTTAGAGAATTATAGTGTTGCTATGGCTTCTTTGGAATTGGAAATACTATGAAAGTTGTAGTGCACACCTCAGGTTTATTACTGAATATAAAATTGTTAATGTACTTATAAACCAATACATATAAAGTTGTTCAAGTAATTTGTAGGTGTACAGAAAGGAGTGGTACATACCATTAGCTCCCAGGGCAATAAGTGGGCACTGTGACACGACATCCAGAGATTGGCTCCAGTGTGTAAGGGCCAAACTGCGCACAACCTGTAATATTCAGTACCATGAAATATTAAAAATAAGTGAGCCAGTGAATTGGAATGTCAATAAATGGTAAGTAAGTCATATATTATCATTTGTGGCCTTCCTCCACTAGTCTAAAAATCTGGAAGTTCCAAAAATAAATATTTTATCGCCAGTGCAAAGCTTCAGCTTTAATCAACATAAAATGAAAGTGTCCCATTATTAAGTAGTGCATAGTAAAATCCTAATAAAGTATCATTATGAATTTTGTTATGTACAGTGGTACACCAGCCTTTAAGGTTACGCTAGTCAGGTTAAGGGTTGTTTACCATTGTGGTTTCGATGACGTAGCATTCGCGTAACTGCTAGAAAGAAAAGGGATCATGGTAGAAAGTTCATTTATTTATTTTTAACTTGGTTTTGAGAATGTTCTGGGTTTCGTGAATGTTCTAGACATTCTTTGGATATATATAAGGGCACTATCGCTAGTCTGGTTTACTTTTATTTGGTATTCAAATAAACAAACATTTTTTTAGTACAATACTTTTTGAATAAAAAAAATAAAAAATTAAATCAAGCCTATCGTCAGAGGTACAACGGTCATACATATAATGCATACCTTTCTCTGTGAGAGGCTGTACAGCTGAAGGTTTTTCTGCATGCCGTATCCTGTGTAAAGGACAATGTCGGACTCCTCGGGAGAAAATCTGGCAATACTGGGAGGTAGCCTGCTGTACACAGACTGAAAATTGGATCAATTAAGGTTATGTATAAGTTTTTCTTACAACAAAAATTATGAATAAAGAAAGAGCCATATAGCCTGTAAAACCAAGTCAGTAAATACATGCCAATGGTATGTGCAACTCGGCATGGTAATTAACCAGTCCTGTAAAGTTGCATTGAAATACAATCCACAGTAGTCAAGAAATAGTGCGGACAAACTTTATCTAAAGATAGAGCAACTAACAGACGTATAAACCCCCATAAACCTTGCATAAAAGAATGTATGACAGACATTAGAAGATAATAGCATTGAACGTCTTTTGATGTTTGAAGCATTATATATTTTTCAACAAACAGGTGGAAGTGTCTGTAGGTGTAATGTCAGCCCTTGGGCAACACTATTTATTCTGCAGTAAGAATGTAGCCGGGTGATAGGGAGAGAATGTGTAAGCGGTCGGGTTAGCTCAGTTGGTTGAGCATTCACCCTGTTAGCGAAGTGTCCCGGGTTCAATCCCAGAGTGGCTGCACATTTTTCTCCCTATGTTGCATTGGCGCCCAACGTAAACGACTCGTGGTCGTTACTGTTTTCAAGAGTTTGAGTTTCTTATGAGTTATATGTAGAGCATACGGTCTGTGGAAATTCAAGGACGAATTTCAAGTTGCCCGAGGTGTATGTAGCCGGGTGATAGGGAGAGAATGTGTAAGCGGTCCGGTTAGCTCAGTCGATAGAGCATTAGCCCTGTAAGCGAAGTGTTCCGGGTTCGAGTCTTGGACTGGCTGCACATTTTTCTCCCTATGTTACAAGAAAACCCCCCGGAAATGGACTAAACAGACCAGAAGTAGAAAAAAAGCCCTTTACTAATCTTTATAAGTTATACTTAAAAAGCAAACAATCAATACAAACAGTTACCAGGTCATCTTTAGGCAGCACTTGCCCATCTGGTCCAAATGCAGGGGCAGGAAATGACAGCCAATCAACAAGCTCACAGAAATCTTTTGACCAATCAGCTGACCACACACTGACACGCCTATCTGCACTGGTAGCCAACCACAGCAAGGGAGCAGAGATAGCTATATCTTGATCCTGCCAAAGGAAATAATAATGCAATTTTATGCACATGTGAAAAGTTTATGTAAATTGGTCCATACATATTCATACTAATTTTCGAATAATTTTCAAAGCAAATACATTTTTATGTGAAAAGTTAATATAGAGCTGTTTTGGGCAATTCTTTAAGGCAATGCCTAAAGCATAAATTTAATTGATTGCTTCCCAAATGGCAATATAAAATGTACATATTTAATTAATTAAGCAGACATTTTATTCCTATTGCCTGCTTTAATCATATTATGCTTAAACATTGTTAAACCCTCCACCCTTTATTGATTTACCGGCCGCAATAGCTCAGATGGTAGAGCATCGGCTTGCGGATCGGGAGGTCGTGGGTTCGAACCCCGGCCGGGTCATACCAAAGACTTTAAAGTTGGTAGTAGTGGCTTCCTTCCTAACGCTCGGGGCTACGGGAACAGCATTATGCCTGACTCGTCGGTGTCAGTATAATGGACCGGCCGGGTTCAGTCCCTGGGCACCTCATAAGTGCCCCTGTGCTGTAATGATAGAAATGTCGCTGCGCAGTATCAGCAAAAATGCCAGCTAATCCAATCCAATCCTTTATTTATTCCTGCAATAAGTGATGGCATACCTTCCTGGAGGTGACATCGAGGTTGGTGATGGGAGCCCCTCTATGATCACTTATAACACGTACAGTCATTCCGGTGGTGGGGCTGCTGACAGCTATCAGTCCATCACTGGCTCCAGAGATGATCATACTCCCTGATCACAGTAATGCATTGGATTAATATGTATATAAGAAAGCTTATACAAAAAGAAAGCAAAAGAATTTGGCATTTATTTACATATGACACATATGCTACTAAGTTTGATTTAGTATGACTTTAAACATAAATTTTGATTAAAATTGATTGAAATAAAGAAAGAACTCCAGTGTGTTAGGGCAAAACCCTGCACAACCTGTAATATTCAGAACCATGGAATATTAAAAATAAGTGAGCCAGTGAATTGGAATATCATGAAATGGTTAGTAAATCAAATATTATAATTTGTGGTCTTCCTCCACGGTTCTGAAAGTTATGAAAATAAACATTTTATCATCAGTGAAAAGTTTCAGCTTCAATCAACGTAAAATAATTTAGATAATTTATTGATGTTTTTATTTTCCTCTGCTTTCTTGCATCTTTGCTGCATCATGAAAAATAATTGGGCTGGAACCTAGCCCTATACTTGTTTTTGTTTTTTTGTTTTTTGTTGTTTTTTTTGTTTTTTTATGGAAAACATTAACAAAAGAAAACCTACTGAATATCAACCATTTGTTAAGCAGAAAGTATTTTGAATTATAAATTATCAGAGAGATTATTGTAAATGGACAAAAGTGAATCAGCTATGTAAATGGACCAGTTTATCAAAACTTACACAGAAAAAGAAAAAGAAGAAGAATACTTACAATCAGAGAAGAAGGTTATAAAATCTACCAAGACAAGAAAAATAACAGAAAAAGAAGCAAAATACTAACCGTCTGAGGAGAGGGTTATAAAATTTACCAAGACAAGAAAAAATAACAGAAAAAGAAAAAGAAGCAGAATACTAACCTTCTGAGGCGAAGGTTATAAACTTTACCAAGACAAGAAAAAATAACAGAAAAAGAAAAAGAAGAAGAATACTAACCGTCTGAGGAGAAGGTTATGGCAGTGACGGAGACAGCATGTGGATGCATTTTGAGTATCATCTCTACCTTGTTTACATCAAACATCCGCACCGTGCCATCACTGTAGCCTGCCACAATGTGGGGCAAGTGACCCTTCTGGGACTCCTGTCCGACCACAGGAGCCTCACTGGGAGCAAAGGCTAGGCAGGTGCAAGCCTTGAACATAAAAACAAAATTATTCATGGTGTTTACGGAATCTATTTCTATCAAATAAATGATGGTAAAGAACATTCTGAACTTATCATAAATTACTGATAAGACCAGGAAGTACATACAAAATTTACTTTTTTTTTTTAATGTTTAACATGGAATGTCAAACAAAAAAGATCTAATCTGATCTAATTTATTTATTTTATTTTTTTGCAGCTAAAAATGAGGTATTGCTCATAACCTAAGACAATTTCTGCTTGTAAAATAAGACAAGTCGTGTACATCAATAATACTCAGCAAAAGTATGAAAAGTCTCTGGTTTCCATGACAACTGACCTGGTCTTTGACCTGGAACTGTAAAGCTTGTTCTCGGTCCTTGACAGTCCAAAGTCTAAGACTCCCATCCTCGGCACAAGAGGCCAACAGCTCAGAGTTGCAAACAGATAACCCAGTCACCTGGTCAGAAAATATAGTTAGTCGAAGATATAAGTGGAAAAGAGAACTCATACACTAAATGGATCTATATATTAAAGTTTCAACAAAAGTTCACAGGCAAAGAAATCCTACAAATGGAGGTCATGTCATAAAACAACTGAAAAGCTCAAGAAATTGTAGCTTACAATTATCAAAGAAACATTCATGTCTAGATGAGAGAAAATATGCAGCCCTGATCAGAGAGTGATGGTTGGACTGTACATTGCCAAACATTTGACAAGAGACTTTCTACAAAAAACCTTGTTGTTAACAGGTTTTAGAATACAGGCCATGATAAGGTGATTACAGGTGAAAAAGTAAATTGTGGCCAAGTGGTTGAGATTCACAAATGACAGTTCAATTTTTAGTAATGCAATCTTCTGTTTTTACATCCAATATGTAGATTCATGCTATATGATGGCAAAACTATTCTCTCATTCTTATTTTAAACATCAGCAATAATTAATACAACTTTATTTTTGACAGCTTAAACTTTTCCTCACTGCTAATGACCAAGGTTCATATCCTACCTTATTCATATGACTGGATACCAGTCTGATACTGGTCCTCTCACCCCAGTTAATGTACCATAAGGTGCCAGATGTTGTGCCAATAATACCCTGAAACAAAATAGTACCTCATGACTTTATGGAAAAATTAATGAAGAGCACACATATATTAAGAACAAAATATGCACAATTCATATACAAATAAATGTTCTATAAAAGTTAGGAAAAGAAAACTTGAGGATTGAACAAATAAATATTTGTAAAGCTTGGATGTATAATGTTAGCTGATACTAACCTAAACAAAATTCCAGAAAGCGAAAAAAAGGGGCATAACTGTGCCAAAATTAAATGCCAGGTAATCAGTCCTTTGAAACTGGTTCTGCTTTTGATAGTTAACAGATATAAGTTGGCGCCCATGTATATTAAGAAATTCGTAAAAAGAACAATTGTTTGAGTTTAAATATTGAAAACGGCAATTTGCCAAAAATTTGCGTGCAAGTGTTTTTAACAAAAAAATGTATTAAAATATTTTGAAAATTCTCAGCTGAAAAAGGGGCATAATTGTGAAGAAATGGAATTTTATATGTTATAAAGCAATGCTTACATTTATATTTTTTGAGTTTTTCTTTTCAGTATAAACTAAAGGAAGTAATGCATCAAGCTTAATGAATAGTGAAAGCTCAAAAGTGCTGATACTGTAATTCAAACTTAGAAGTCTATTAATATAAAAAAACAATGACACTGATGCACCTATATTATTACATATAAAATGCCATCTTTTACCATGTCCATGGTCTCATCAAAAGCTGCAGAAACCACTGCCCCATCCACATTCATCTCGTCCTCCATTGTAAGACCACCAGACCTGACAGCAGTATTGTCTCCAGGCAGTCTCATCTCCCCAACACCCACAACTGACCATGTTCTAACATTCTTGCCAACACTGCCTGTCAACAACTGGGAGCCGCGGGATATCAGCACGCCTGAAAATAACAGACAAGATATATATAAATACATATATATATATATATATATATATATATATATATATATATATATATATATATATATATATATATATATATATGTATATATATAGGGATTTGCCTGCATTTTTTGCCAATACTGTGCAGCAACATTTCTATCATTATAGCACAGGGGCACTTATGAGGTGCCCAGGGAATGAACCCGGCCAGTCCATTGTACTGACAACGACAAGTCGTAATGCTGTCCCCTTAGCCCCAAGCATTAGGAGGGAAGCCACTACTACCAACTTTAAAGTCTTTGATTTGAACAGGTCGGGGTTTTAACACGCGACCTCCCGACCCACAAGCCGACATATATATATAATAAAGTATATAAGTAAGTAATAGCCACTAGTAATATAAAACAACTTATCTTGAAGATTCATATATTCTTAGTGATGCAAGTATTATTTGTATGGCAAAATAACAGGCATACAGAACTACAAGGGTGAACAAACTGCCACACTGCTACCTGTTTATGATTCTCTTTTATTATCAACCTCTGAAATGTTATAAAAGAGGGAGTAACTTCTTCAATTTTCATCTGATCCTTATGAAAACAGCATGTGCACAGGTTTTCATGCTAACTAGAATAATTGTAAAATTACATCACAGCTGACAAAATAGAAGACTTCCAAACAGAAAATGTGTCCATGGATAAACAGACAAATAAATGACATGATTCCATTCAACCCAAAGAAGCAGAAAGATTCTGTTGTGGGGGTTATAATGACAGTAAGACAATCACGCATCCACAGCAACCATAAGATATTCAAAAATGCAAAGAAATTAGTCATCTTTCCTATATATCACATATTAACTACACCTTACCAATTTCTGAAGAATCTGCCTCCCAGTGCATGAAACAAGTATTATTGTTTGTATCCCAGGCTGCCACTTGGCCATTGTTGGTGCCAGTATAGAGAGTGCTGTCCCCTGCATACACCATGCTGGTAAACTCTATGCTCCTGTTCTTTCCTCCCTAGAAATTATGGGAACATGTTTGTAATGATTATTCAAGTACTTTATCCAATTAAATTTGTATATACTAGTAATCTGTTGCTGTAGAAACAGATTTACTTTGCTTTGGGGAATTCTTTGATCTTTGCGATGGCATTATAGTTCATCTATTATATACTGAAAACAACAGTAAACACAGGATATTTTACAAATTAACGCAGCAGATTAATTGAATTAAAAAATTCACATGCACTGAATGTGAAAACCTACTAGAATCCTAAAAAATTGATAATTTGCTTAAATGCCAATTAAAATGGATGAATTCATCCCTAAATATGGCTTCTATTAAAATAGACAACAGGAACTTTAACAGAATTTTCTCATCACATGTTATAATCACTATGAATTATGAAATAATGAATGATTTAAAAATTCATTTTTAGAAATACACAAACAAGAAATAAATCACATATATGATAAATCAGCAATTAATGAAATATATATGTCAATATATACACCAACATGAAGTTAATACAACTCACAGCTTTATTGGAGTACAGAAGCTCATCTGGCACCTCAGCCTCATGGACGTTGAGACAGATATTGGAGCGTGTCTCATCAAGTAACCAGAACAGTACAGTACCGTCAGCACCCACCGAGGCAAACTCATTGACAGTGTATGGGTCCCAGCGCAGATCATGTATGGGACTGGCAGCCTTGGAAGTGGTCAGGATACAGTAGTTGTTAGTGCTCCAGATGACAACACTACAGTCCCTGTAGTCACCTGCAGTCAATAGTATAACATTATAATATTATATAAATATTACATCCCACAGAGGGATATAAAGAGGATTGTTCACTTGAGACAAGTAATATCAACTGAGAGCTCCAGGTGACAACACTACAGTCTCTGTAGTCACCTGCTGTCAATAGTATAACAATATAATATTATATAAATATTACATCCCACAGAGGGATATAAAGCGGATTGTTTACTTGAGACAAGTAATGTCAACTGGGAGCTCCAGGTGACAACACTACAGGCTCTGTAGTCACCTGCAGTCAATAGTATAACATTATAATATTATATAAATATTACATCCCACACAGGGATATAAAGTGGATTGTTCACTCGAGACAAGTAATGTCAACTTGGAGCTCCAGGTGACAACACTACAGTCCCTGTAGTCACCTGCAGTCAATAGTATAACATTATAATATTATATAAATATTACATCCCACACAGGGATATAAAGTGGATTGTTCAATCGAGACAAGTAATGTCAACTGGGAGCTCCAGGTGACAACACTACAGTCTCTGTAGTCACCTGCAGTCAATAGTATAACATTATAATATTATATAAATATTACATCCCACAGAGGGATATAAAGTGGATTGTTCAATCGAGACAAGTAATGTCAACTTGGAGCTCCAGGTGACAACACTACAGTCTCTGTAGTCACCTGTAGTCAATAGTATAACATTATAATATTATATAAATATTACATCCCACAGAGGGATATAAAGTGGATTGTTCACTTGAGACAAGTAATGTCAACTTGGAGCTCCAGGTGACAACACTACAGTCCCTGTAGTCACCTGCAGTCAATAGTATAACATTATAATATTATATAAATATTACATCCCACAGAGGGATATAAAGTGGATTGTTCACTTGAGACAAGTAATGTCAACTGGGAGCTCCAGGTGACAACACTACAGTCCCTGTAGTCACCTGCAGTCAATAGTATAACATTATAATATTATATAAATATTACATCCCACAGAGGGATATAAAGTGGATTGTTCACTTGAGACAAGTAATGTCAACTGGGAGCTCCAGGTGACAACACTACAGTCTCTGTAGTCTTCTGCAGTCAATAGTATAACATTATGATATTATATAAATATTACATCCCACACAGGGATATAAAGTGGATTGTTCACACAAGACAAGTAATGTCAACTTGGAGCTCCAGATGACAACACTACAGTCCCTGTAGTCACCTGCAGTCAATAGTATAACATTATAATATTATATAAATATTACATCCCACACAGGGATATAAAGTGGATTGTTCACTCTAGACAAGTAATGTCAACTTGGAGCTCCAGGTGACAACACTACAGTCTCTGTAGTCTTCTGCAGTCAATAGTATAACATTATAATATTATATAAATATTACATCCCACACAGGGATATAAAGTGGATTGTTCACTCTAGACAAGTAATATCAACTGGGAGCTCCAGGTGACAACACTACAGTCTCTGTAGACACCTGCAGTCAATAGTATAACATTATAATATTATATAAATATTACATCCAACAGAGGGATATAAAGCGGATTGTTCACACGAGACAAGTAATGTCAACTGGGAGCTCCAGGTGACAACACTACAGTCTCTGTAGTCTTCTGCAGTCAATAGTATAACATTATAATATTATATAAATATTACATCCCACACAGGGATATAAAGTGGATTGTTCACTTGAGACAAGTAATGTCAACTGGGAGCTCCAGGTGACAACACTACAGTCTCTGTAGTCTTCTGCAGTCAATAGTATAACATTATAATATTATATAAATATTACATCCCACACAGGGATATAAAGTGGATTGTTCACTCTAGACAAGTAATATCAACTGGGAGCTCCAGGTGACAACACTACAGTCTCTGTAGCCACCTGCAGTCAATAGTATAACATTATAATATTATATAAATATTACATCCCACACAGGGATATAAAGTGGATTGTTCACTTGAGACAAGTAATGTCAACTTGGAGCTCCAGGTGACAACACTACAGTCTCTGTAGTCTTCTGCAGTCAATAGTATAACATTATAATATTATATAAATATTACATCCCACACAGGGATATAAAGTGGATTGTTCACTCTAGACAAGTAATGTCAACTTGGAGCTCCAGGTGACAACACTACAGTCTCTGTAGTCTTCTGCAGTCAATAGTATAACATTATAATATTATATAAATATTACATCCCACAGAGGGATATAAAGCGGATTTTTCACTCTAGACAAGTATTGTCAACTGCGGGATCCAGGTGACAACACTTAAGTCTTGGTAGTCAACTGCAGTCAACAGTACAACATTATAATAATATGACATTAAATAGGATTATATTTAGGTTACATTAAAATTAATCATAATTATAATTATGCATCATAAATCTTCAAATTACACTTTTGCAGTTCCTGTGGTCATCTAATGTGTATATTTAATTTTATTAAAAATAATAACACATAATCATATTATAAAATATTATTAGTTTTTAATGAAAAGTGAAAATCTGAATGAATGTAGTTGCTTAATACTTGCTTAAATACATTAAAGTTTTTGATAAAGCTTTCAGTAGAATATAAGAACTTCCCACAGTAAGTCCTTTGCCCCGAACAAGACTAGAACCCAGGAGGTGGGAGGCTAAGCAGTTAGAGGAGTTACAAATTGGCGACAATACCACTATGCCATGGACACCCCCTTGTCAATAGCCTATTATAATACATTCTTACGCTTGGGCTTAGGGCTATGAGCAAACATAGCAAGTCATACTGCTAGAGATTTAAATTAATGTAGATGCAGACCAAGCTTTCAAACATGAAGGAATTAAATGCAATAATCACTTGGTTCAAACCAATAGAACAGAGGATCAACATTTCTACATCTATACTATAATGGTGCATTTATAATCTGGCAAACCCTACATACCAACTGAGACAAGGAACTTGTCATCTCTGGAGAAGGACAGGCAGACAATGTCAAACTCGTGGTGTGACAACACCTTCTTGCAGATCATGGTCTGGAGGTCCCAGATACAGATCTGGCTAGCAGACAGCTCAAAGCTGCCACTTGCTGAGGCAAGTGTCTGAAACAATGAAGACACCAGTAATAAATAGTTACGTGTAGCTTTAAAAGTACATATCATACAAAAAATATGACAAATACAAAATAAGTCAGAAAATGTCCCAAATTGCTCTATATTATCAAAATTCTACATTTCAGAAGTTTCCATGTATTCAAATTACTGCTTCAGACAAAAGACAAAATAGTATTTGTTGTTGTTGTTATTGTTGTTTTTATTTTTTATATAAAAGACATGACTACCATCTATACACCTTTTTTTGCTAAAAGCATGCTTAAATTCATTGATGAATCTATTCAAATACATGGACATGATGAATGCAGATTAAATATACATTGAAGTCTTTTTGACATGATCAACACATTCCCCACAAAGTAACTATTAGTTCAAAGTTCACCATGCCGTCACCAGTGTTGCAGGTATTATCAATTGAATAATGAACAAGCATGTAAGGTAAGTGTGATATTGTAGTCCTACCTGGAAGTCATTCTGGAGTGCTATGGTAGAGATCTCCTCTATGTGTCCAGCCAGGTGCTTCTGGCTGCTGGTGTTCAGGTCCTCAAGGATCACAGTATTACCACTTGTGTACACAAACAGGCCTGAAATATTCAAGGGTACAGATAATAGTGTTACCACTCATGTACACAAACAGGCCTGAAATATTCATGGGTACAGATCACAGTATTACCACTCGTGTACACAAACAGGCCTGAAATATTCATTCGAAGACATCACAGCATTACCACTCGTGTACACAAACAGGCCTGAAATATTCATGGGTACAGATCACAGTATTACCACTCGTGTACACAAACAGGCCTGAAATATTCATTCGAAGACATCACAGCATTACCACTCGTTACACAAACAGGCCTGAAATATTCATGGGTACCAATCCCAGTGTTACCAGGCGTGTACACAAACAGGCCTGCAATATTCATGGGTAGAGATCTCAGTGTTACCACTCATGTACACAAACAGGCCTGAAATAATGATGGGTACAGATCACAGTTTTACCACTCGTGTACACAAACAGGCCTGAAAAATAAATATGGATACAGATCAGTTTTACCACTCCTGTACACAAACAGGCCTGAAATATTCAAGGGTACAGATCACAGTGTCACCACTCATGTACACAAACAGGCCTGAAATATTCATGGGTACAGATCTCAATGTTACCACTCGTGTACACAAACAGGCCTGAAATATTCATGTGTAGAAATCAGTGTTACCACTTGTGTACACAAACAGGCCTGAAATATTCATGTGTAGAAATCACAGTGTTACCACTCATGTACACAAACAGGCCTGAAATATTCATGGATACAAATCACAGTGTTACCACTCATGTACACAAACCGGTCTGAAATATTCATAGGTACAAATCACAGTGTTACCACTCGTGTACACAAACAGGCCTGAAATATTTAAGGGTACAGATCACAGTGTTACCAATCGTGTACACAAACAGGTCTGAAATATTCAAGGGTACAGATCACAGTGTTACCACTCTTGTACACAAACAGGTCTGAAATATTCATGGGTGGAGATCTCAGTGTTACTATGAGTGTACACAAACAGGCCTGAAATATTCATGGGTGGAGATCTCAGTGTTACCACTCGTGTACACAAACAGGCTTGAAATATTCATGGGTACAGATCACAGCATTGCCAGTTGTGTACACAAACAGGCCTGAAATATTCATGGGTACAGATCAAAGTGTTACCAGGCGTGTACACAAACAGGCCTGAAATATTCATGGGTACAGATCTCAGTGTTACCATGCGTGTACACAAACAGGCCTGAAATATTCATGGGTACAAATCACAGTATTACCATGCGTGCACATAAACAGGCCTGAAAAATTCATGGGTGGAGATTTCAGTGTTACCACTTGTGTACACAAACAGGCCTGAAATATTCATAGGTACAAATCACAGTATTACCACTCGTGTACACAAACAGGCCTGAAATATTCATTGGTACAAATCACAGGGTAACCACTTATGTACACAAACAGGCCTGAAATATTCATGGGTAGAGATCATGGGTAGTGAAAATTACCATGCCCCTGGCAGCAGCTATTTGACAGATCTTTTTCATTCTCCTGCCTCCTGAAGCTTTTGAGGACATTTGGTAGAATTTGGGTCAACGTTTTTGGTGAGATGTTGACAGACAGTTGACGCCGAATGCCGACATTCACGACAGCTCACTCAAAGCATATGCTCAGGTGAGCTAAAAAGTTAGATTATTTTTCAAAAATGCATTCACTGTTAAAATAAAAAAGGAACAAAACAATTTTGTAAGTAGAAAGAGACTTCAAAATAGATGATGCTGAATAATTTAAACATTTATATAGTAAAGTTGTGTCATTTCTACTGATGTCTAGTAATATCTTAAAACTGTCCCCTAAGTTAAACAAATACAATTTACTGCATATCAAAAGAGTCCAAATACTCAACAATACTCACCAGTATCTGGATGCCAAACCATGTTGTTTCTGGCATTGCCATTGTAACCAATCACAGATCGTAGCTTCATCCCTGCCTGGTTAGGGGGTGCTGTGTATCGACGCTAGATGCAACACAGACACATCAACAAAACATTAACTATTGGCGAGTATAACTATTTGCTAATATGAGATATATCTATGTGCAGTTTACAGAGGTACTTTTTATAACTACTTCTGATGCTTATATAAAAGTTTTACCTCCCCTGTTGCTAAGCAGTATTCAGTTCTGTTATTGGTATTTTACATCAGGTGCACCTAAACATAACAATGACAAAAAAGTATGCAAGTTATCATTTACTTTATATGTCATTGTGAATTAAGAAGTATTACATGCTGAAAAAGCATTTTCTGAATAGCAGTTTGATTTTTTTATTAGTGCAGAATGTTGTTTAGAAAATGATTCAGCAAATTGTCACACAAAATTTATATTTAAAAAAAAAATACACAAGCTACAGGATTATTAGTTACACTTGATTTGCATACACACACATTTTAATCAAGATGTAATATCTTTTATTATATTGATAGTTTACCTGGGCCATAGCATGTTTTTTCTCTCTCTGTGTGAAATGTTTGCAGGCCTGTGGTTTGACAGGCGGTCCATCTGTTGATTTGGCTCCGCCTCTTTTTGGGGTCCTCCCAGAGGGAGCTAATCTCCTGGGATCCACTTTAGGGGAATGTCTCACAGCTGAATGTTCATAGTACCCTCCATTGACAGGTACACTTTCCTCATCCTGAGAATAATGGAGAAATAAACATTGTCCTATTTTGACCTTGCACTCACTACATTTCAGCAATGCAGTTGATAGCCTCGGAGATTTTACAATCTTGTATAATCAAATGCACAAACATTATGGACTTAAAGGGGGTCTTTGACCAGGTGGTAAATCGTTAGCTGCTCACGGAAACATGTGAATCTGCCTGGGTGCAGGACAAATGATGCCAAATAATATCATGCCATATTGACATTGTTCACTCATGTTTATATAATTATTAACTTGTCCTACAAAACATGAATCTTCTATTGATACAAAATTAAATCATAAGGTAAACCATTGTTGTATATATTATAAAAGTATATATATTTATAAAGGTTATTTATACTTGTATTTGTAATGGTATACAAAAAATCTGATACTGCAGCTGTAGCCATCAGAAATATCAGTATAGTTAAAATCCACCATTACACATATACAACAATATTAATATGACCAAATACAGAAAACATAATAATTAGTTTAACCACATACTTTTTATTAATTTTAAACAATCCTAATTGTTCATAGCACACACAGGTTGTCTATAAATTTCGCCTTGTGATAAAAAGATCATATAAAACATTGTCCAGAAGTCAGTCAGTATGAACTATTGTATGTGTCCACTCACCGGCTCATCAGACACTGTGTGACGAGTAGTGTCTCTGTCAGCCATACTTTTATACTGCGGCTCTGGTAACACTTGAATGTTATCTCTGTCAGTTTCCAATGACTCGAGATCATCTAGGAAAAATAGTTTAAGTTAGTTATATACTATATTGCTCTTCATTAAAATATTTTTTAAAACATGAAGCTTAAATAAACTATGTTCTTTATAAGTAGTCATTAATAAGCGATGTACTGAATTGATGGGTTTGATAATATTATTCTACATACTAAAAATCCTAATTTGAAATAAGTAAAATAAAACAGATGGTTTAAATAGAACTGATAGGTCAAATTGGTGTAATGTTTCATAAATTATAAGACACAGATACATAGATAATGCTGTTTATAATAAAAACAATCTTTAATGTTTTAAAAATATTGTTAATTAGGTTTTAAAAAAACAAATTCAAGTACAAATGCACTGAAGTGTCAAAACCAGCCTGGATAAAAAAAAAAAAAACTGTCAGTAAAATGGAGAATACTTCCTTCAACCCCAGATTTGTTTAGGTGATAGAAACATTGCTCCAAATCCTAACCTTCGTATGGGTATTTCCTGATGGAGCTAAGGTCGCCTATCCTGCCTGGAGATCCAAGGACCGATGGGTGTGGTGGTGATCTCCGTGGGACATCCAGGAATGACTCCCCCAGGGACTGTCTCCCGGGACTGTCTGATCCAGCATACATGGGTACACTGGTGGGTTTCTCAACATGCTGTGACATATAGTCTTTCTCATGGTAGTCTCTACCCCTACAATAGGGTGTCAGCTAATGTCAGTGAATGTTGACATGGATGTTCAATAGAACTATTAGGTGTGGGATGGGATAAGCCGGCATTTTTGCCGATACTGTGCAGCGACATTTCTATCATTATAGCACAGAGGCACTTATGAGGTGCCCAGGGACTGAACCTGGCCGGTCCATTATACTGACACCGACGACTCAGGCATAATGCTGTCCCCTTAGCCCCGAGCATTAGGAGGGAAGCCACTACTACCAACTTTAAAGTCTATGGTTTGACTGGGCCGGGGTTTGAACCCGCAAGACGACGCTCTACCACCTGAGCTATTGCGACAAGTGTTATCAGTTACAAAACAATTATGTTATGCTTAAGTGACCAATATCTATTTTTCTATAACATTCTTTGCTCTTTGTAAGTATCTTCATTTGAAATTATCATTGTTGCATGGATAATATTAGTCCAGAGTTTAAAACATGATTTTTTCATTGAACAGGATGACAAATAATTACATAGTGCTTTTAAATTATTTAAATTATAACCCACAAACACTTACAAAAAGTTAATTTTAATTGTTAAGCTATATGTGTTTTTAAATTATACAGTTTTGTTTTAAACTTGAATGGTCAGTTATACTGAAAACATACAAAAGACATTGAGTTTTAGATGTGCAGTCCTACAATGAGGTCTGCATACAAAATAAGGAATAAAAACAGATCACGTGTCAAAAATCACTTTGTTTTGTTGATAACAGAAATAAGATGGATTCTGCTATGAACCTCACAATTTCAAAGATAATTACATGAAAATTACAAAGATTTTATATAAACATGTTCAAGCCTTATTTTAGGAAACAAATGACTCCCACAATGAACAAGGACGACTTACTGGCAGGGTGAGGAGGGCCTGACAGCCAGAAAATCCCACATGTAGATGGCCTCACCCACACTCAGCAGATTCTTACTGTCTGGGGTGAAGAGGATGCGGGTCACATTCTCTGAGTGGCCAATAAACACCTGAAACAAGAGATTTCATAATGAAACAGAAGAACCAATTTATTTATACAGATTAACTTTCTCTGGGACATTGTTGCTGTTACTAACTGCTCACTGCCACTGTTGCCAATTAAATCCCTAAATGATGACAGGTTATCTGTATAAATAACATTGCTGTCTGACATTAAAGGTGATATCCAACAGTTTGGACCAAAACTGTTTTCATTAAACATCCTAATAAACCATTGCTACAAGAACAGATCTCACAAAATGCTGTTTATTTATGTCCTGGACCTGTCTGAAAAGTGAACCATAACGATACAATCGTCATTACAAACATGTATTTCCTTACGGAGCAACGCTGCACATTTAGCTATTTTAAACTAAGAAAACCACGTGACTATTTATGTTTTAGCTCATCCAGATCATCTACTGTGATGTAGATTTCTATTTTTATCAGGAATCTCTATCAATCTTATTTATAGGTTTGAAAAGAATGAACTTTTTACATGTTAATTAACAATTTATACTGTCCTAAAATTGAGATATTTGTGACAATCATCAAAGCTTAGACTAAATATGAGTTTGTTGTTTTTTCTACTGAAATTATGCACGAATACCCCAAACATAGGTAGTTATTTTTTAAGATACAAACAAATTGTCAGATACCACTTTTAATTAACAACATAACAATTTCTAGCTGTAGGACGTTCAAATTACTAAAAGTTCTAAAAACATTAAATGAATTTGATATTTTCCAACCTTTCTTGATAGAAAATGGTCAAGTCCATCAACATATCCTTCCACTGTGATGAAGTCTTTATGTGCTTGTTAATGTACATATCTGGGTTTTTTCCCAGTGACAGCTTTATTATTTGAGGTTTTTATCATATTTAATAAAAATGTAAATAAATCATAAATACATTAACAGTAGAAGTATAAAACAATAATTCTGTCAAGTTTTGTGAATATATTTTACAAAAATAACCAAGAAACAAAGATTAGTGTACACATACTCTTAGTTCAATACAGTATAATACCTGTCCACTATAACTTAGCATTCAGTGATGCTTTTACCAGTTATTTGGCCAGAAACAGTAAAAAGAAACTGCACAAAAGTTGGTTAAAATTTAAAAAATAATTACAAATACCATAATGTGTAAATGCTATATGGGTCTAGTTAACTTTAAGTCTTGTAACTTACTTAAGAAAAAACAAACACAGAACAACATTTAAACATTTTCAATAAATGTCCAGATAACCTCTCAATGCACAGATAGTTTTTATTTTACAATAATATACATATTAGTATTTTTCATTTAATGACAAATACTCCATCAATAGAAAATGCCAAACATAAGAATGACAAAAGCCAGTGACCTGGTAGTTGATGTCAAGTTTCATGCTGTAGTCCCACACCTTGATCACCCTATCCCCACCTGTAGCCAGGTACTGACCACTCTCTGTCATGGCCACAGAGGAACAGCTGTTCCGATGGATGTGGTCAATCTGAAACACACAGAGAAGGAAAATATGCATATAAATAATTAACTTTAAGCAATGAATGTCATAATTCAACAAATATTGTTTTGCATCAGTCAATAAATGAGAGACATTAATTAATAGTCTCCCCCGAATAACCCCTAAATGCAAGTAGGTCCTTTCATTTTTTTTTTACTGGGTTTGTATGGTTGTGCTCTTTGGAATGTATGTTGACATCTTTGCCTTTCTTGTGATACCCAAGTTAACCATCATCAACAAACATTTCCATTTTCTTTTTTAAATAGCAAATCTGTTTAAGTATTTAAATGGATTTAAAGCTTATATTTGTGCAAAAGTAAGAAATTTCACTGTTTGTAATTGCAATTTCTACAAAAGACCATGTGATAAAGTCCAAGAATTCCAATTACAAGGACTTACCTACTGTTAGGAATACCTAGGATAATAACTAACAAGGGAGATAATTTCCATTATACCAATGTATCCCATTACTTAAAACATATTTTAATTACAAGCAACCTAACAAATAAAGCTGTTAACATTTTTTTTAAAAATGTTGTGTAGGAAAAAAAACCTCAATTTTGACAAATACTGTAACAATTCTGTGAGTACAAACCTCAGAGAGAATCTTCCCTGTACGGGAATCAAACTTGAGTAGTTTGTTGCTGGACGTGACAACGAGCAGGTGGTTGAGCTTCATTGGAGCATAGTACACCTTGACTGCTGACTCTAGTTTCAGGCGTGAGCTCTGGCTTCCTTGGCCAAGACTTGTCACATCAATTCGCATGGTCTAAAACATCAACATAGAAGAGTAAAACTTTACACACAGACAGTACATATAACACAGTTAACAACATCTCAACATCCATTGGAGAGTAAAACTTTACACACAGACAGTACATACAACACAGTTAACATCATCTCAACATCCATTGGAGAGTAAAACTTTACACACAGGCTGTACATACAACACAGTTAACATCATCTCAACATCCATTGGAGAGTAAAACTTTACACACAGACAGTACACACAACACAGTTAACATCATCTCAGCATCGATTGGAGAGTAAAACTTTACACACAGGCTGTACATACAACACAGTTCACATCATCTCAACATCCAATGGAGAGTAAAACTTTACACACAGACAGTACATACAACACAATATCAGCAACAACCATTGGAGAGTAAAACTTTACACACAGACAGTACATACAACACAGTTAATATCAGCAACATCCATTGGAGAGTAAAACTTTACATGCAGACTGTACATACAACACAGTAAATATCATCTCAACAACCAGTGGAGAGTAAAACTTTACACGCAGATTACACGCTGGGTAGAATCGAAAGTCAGCTGGAAGACCTTTTCACATTAATTCCTTTGCCCTAAAAGGGACTCAAACCCCTGCAGTGAGAGGCTCAGTCAGAGGAGTTACTTATAGGCGACTCTACCACTATACCATGGTGCCCCTTGTTGTTATGCTTGATGTATGTATTTTAAACTCTCTTTATCCTTGTAAACGTCTGAAAATATTCAGTGATCAAAGAAAGCATCTACAAACACAATGTGATGCCATGTTAATGATGATCAATATAATTAGAACAGATTAATCACAATAATCCTACCTCATCCAAAGTTTTGGAGTCCACCAGGGTCACTGTGTACTCTGAGGGCCCAATAAAGGCGACCCTGCGCCCATCTGGGCTCACAGCTAGGGCATCTGGGCAGAATCTCTCTCCCTTAGCAACAGTGTTGCCTAGCAAACGCAGCAGAGGATAGTTTTCCTGAGTAGCATCGTACATGGCAAGAGATCCAACACTGCAGGAACTGTACAGATGATCTCCCACAGGGTTGAATGCTAGACCTGTCACCTTGCCTCTATGTTGTCTAGATATGAAGAAAAAGATGGTACTTACTTTCCATTTTTTTTTTAATTTTTGCAAAAAAAAGTACTGCATTTGAGACTGATATATTTTGGCTAAAATAAGACATTTAAGCATCTTTTTTTACTTACACTGCTTAAACTCAACAGATCAAAGCATTACATAGGTATATTTGACAAAAACAACATTTTTGTGGATTCACAAATAGTAACTTTCAGTAGGAAAGTATAGATACAAAAGATGAAATTTGCAATTTTTTAAGTGTATTTGTTTGCATGATACCACAACCAGTCACATTATCCGAACACTGGGTCAACCAGTCGTGGAACTAACCTTATAGGTACTTGCTTGAGCATTAGAAAGGGAGCTACACAACTACCATTTTTAATGACTTTTGGTATGTCACAGATCGGGACCAATCCCAAGGCTTCCTGTACCTGGAGCTGACGCTCTACCAATTGCGCTACAAGGTTCGGTTGAAGTATAATAAAGTATTTAATCTACCTAGCTTTTCTACAAACAGAATATAAAAAAAAGACGCTGTGTTCAGAAAACACATATGCTATAACCAAGAAATAAGATAGCCAGAGTTATGTAACTTGTCAAGGTCATGACCTGTGCACTGTTTAGTAGGTGTGTAAACTTTCATGCCAATGCTCTTTGTAGAAACTGAGAAATATCCAACTTTCCAAAAATTGTTAAACGGACAAACAGACAGGCGGATGGATGGTTCAATAACTAGATCATAAGATGCTGGGGGGCATAAAAATAAACCCAGACAATACAGCAAAATAAAAACCTACTTGTGTTCTGCCAAAAGACTTGTAGTTTTTACATTGAACAGCCGAACAATGCCACTCTGGAATCCACAAGCAAATATCTGTCGTGATGGATGATAGCTGATAGTACATGGACAGTCATTAGGTGCACTGAAGTCAAATAGCTGGAAACAGAACAAAAATGTCAAAATGTTCAGTTTTAAAGCAGAGCAGATAATATATATTGAAAAAAAAGGTCATGGTGTGCCACCAATTTGTGCAGCTTGGTTAAGTACTTACCATTTCTGTAGTTTCATATTGGACTAACTATAGCCAAGAAATAGAGCGGGAAAATATTTCGTATCTGGTTGTTTAATGAAAATGTAGAGACTGAGAGCAGTTTTTTTTTTAACGGATTTTCTGTCCAAACCAATGTAAAAATAGAGCTCAACATGGAAGTCAAATCAAAGCACTCAGAAGCGCTGTTTGAGTAGAGTAAGTTTTAACCTGTAAGTGATTAAATGTGTGCAAAGAATGGTTAAAATTAAAGATCAAATAGACGACGTACTGGAAATAAGATTGCCAACAAAAGTTTAGCTGCAAATAAATGTCTTTTCTTAAATAGAGATTATACATTAGGACAACAGTTACATCAGAGTCACTAACATCCAATAGAAACCATTATAGTAAATATTCAATACTGTCTGTATGATTTTTCGTTTTATTTAAGTTATGTCTAATGTTAATGCATATACTTGCAACCGGATTCAACCACAATAAACTGAGTTTGAAATTAACTACTACTTATTACATCGCTGTGACCTGAATCTAAAAATTCTAAATGCGCCATTCGTTTTCGAACACATGGGAAAGCTTTAGACTGAGATGATGAAATGGTATCTGTCATTTAATAAACTGGTTCAGATCTGTTGTGAGGCTCTTCATTGGATATCAAAATATCTTGGTATGGTATATTATGTGTAGTCAGTGAAACGCAAGTTCTAATAACAATTCATTCTAAATCCTCTAGTCACAGACAATCCTGTGCCATGGTTTTTGTATGCAGCATTATTCATACACAAAACCGGTATTTCATGAATATCTGAATAACACAATATAATGAACTTTCAGTTTAAACAGATAACAATATTAATGTTAACAAGTGAAGCATGCCTGCACACAACTGACGTTTTTATCAACATTAACATACATTACATTATTTCCTCACCTGCTGAAGAGTTTCAGAGTCCCAGACCCGGATTGTGTTATCATCAGACACAGTGGCAATGTGTTTCCTGTAGGGATCTGTAGCCACACTGCGGACAGTCCCAACATGGGATCTCATCATAGTGGTGTAGCCGCGAGACGTGATGTCCAACACGCCAAGGTTACCCTTGCAGAAGAAATAGGTGAAACATATATTGTTATAATATTTGTCTATCTTATGTGCAATTTGGAAAGTCACTTTACAACTTACAAAGATGTTTCTGACATATACAAATTAGAATCAAGCATGTATTGATGCTGAAAAGTCACTATATATAAAGTGGGAAGTACGTGAAATAGCACATAATATTTGATTATTAATTTCATAAAATGTATAGCAAGGCCATTATTTACATGAAGCTTCTATTTGTATTCTCCTAAGTGACGATGTGATACAAAGTGGTTTATGCATATGTGCATATATCTTATTAATTATTATACACTTAAAATGCTATCTTACAGTTGATGTGCCAGCCAGAATCTTGAGCCCATCAGCAGAGAAGCAGACGGCTGTGACTGGTCCTTCATGTTCTGCCTCTAGGTACACATGGGCGAAGTCCAAGGGCCATAATCTGAGGTAACCATCATCAGAGCCTGTCACACAGAACGTCTCATTGACACTCATACTGTTGATGGCAATACCAGGTCCTGAAAGGGAAAGGGGTGTAGGAATACAGTTATAGGAGTATTAAGACAGGGATTTACACTATATTTTTATTTAAGGAGTACACTGAATGCGGGACCTATGACAACAGGGGTCCAGCATGAAAATTTGGGGGTCCAAGTCATTTTAGTAGTAGAAATCGCACATTATAGTCATATAATAACTTTATTTGTACATGTAAATAAACATTGAATAACATTTCCAAACACATGAATGCATCCAAAAAGTACAGCATTCCTAACAACAACATCTGGTGTAAGCGAGCGCGCTTAAACTATTGGCTTTTAACGTGTGCATTGATTGGCTGGTAAATTTACATACAAGATGACTTAGTAAGAAATATATAGCATCGGAAATGTCAAGGACAAACCGCCAATAACCGAAACAATTAATGTTGAAATGAGTTACTCTGGGCATATTTTGTGTGTCCACATGGATGCAGAATTTATTTTTTGTGGGTACATTGCTGTGATTTATGTGTACATGGACGCAAGATCATGTACATGTATCTGGTTAATTCCTGTTTAGACCAAAACAAAGTCATGAAAGATAGGGATTCAGCTATGATATTTTATCACTTTCTGTTGATTTATAAGCTAATATGAATCAGTAAGATATTAAAGGTGATATTCAACATTTTGGACTTAAGTTTTGTTTCTTTAAATACCAAATCAGTTGTTGTTACCCCAGAAGATCCCAAGAAATGCTGTTTATTAATGCCTAACGTCTATGTGAAAAAGTGAAGCATAACAGTTACTCATCACTACAAATTATTATGACCTCCTATCTGAGCCATGCTGCACAGTTAGCTATTTTTAAACTAAGACAATCACGTGACCATTTCTTTTAAGATTACCTTATATCATGATCAGGATAATCCGCTCTGACACTGATATCTATTTTTACCAAAAATATCCATCATGTTTATTTATAGATTTGGAAAGAATGAACATTTGGAGCACTTTATTTCATGAATAATACTTTAGAATAACTGAGGTCGTGTAAGAATCGTCTTTACTTAGAAGAAAGTATGGGTTTATGAAGATATGATACCAACCTTTAAAGGTATTTTATATGCCCTGCACATTCATTATTTGATAAATTTATTATTTTAATTGGTAATTAAACTTGAATTCAAACAAAATTTCTGTTACTTGAGCCAAGTATGAATAGGAAATAATAATGCTTAGACAAATGCCATGTTTTCATTAATGATTTTATGACAAATTTGCTTAAGTTTTCATTAATGATTTTATAACAAATAAATTACACTTTAACAAATGCCTAAGTCCTCATGAATAATTTTATTACAAAGAAAACTAGACCATATATCTAAATCTATACCTGATCTAAAGGTTTGCTTGTCTCTGTCAGACAGAGATTCGTTGGGGAGTAGCCTCCTTACATGGTGTATGGCTACCTTCTGAATGTCTACTTCAAATATATGGCCAGACCGGCTGCATGCATACACCAGTCTGTCCCCAGGGTCTTTTGCTGTATGATAACCAGCCTCAAATGCCACATCTGTGAACTCCATCGAGTGGAACTCTCCAAGGTTAACCGGAGCAGACCGCAGTGACCCCTCCTTCACACGCCATAAACGAATATTGTCGCGACCACAGGATACCATTCTTAAAGTTGATAGGCAAAACAGTGGTTAAATTGGAGCTGCTTGAAAGTGCATAAAAGATTAATTTCATCTCTTGCTTTGATAAAAAAATTCATTTCATGATAATTTAAAAGTAAACATTATTGAAAATACCTGAACTGTAATGCCTTAGAAAAGAAAATGACTTATTCAGTGAACTGTATGAAAACTGATTAAAACAGACTAAAATAAAACAAGAGATGTCTGTAGACATTGCACTTCACTTTTCTCGGTGCTGATCAGAATACTAATAGCTGTAACTAACCTTAATAAAAACACAGAAAATTCTAGGTAAAGAAAGGGGCATAACTTTGCCAAAATAAATTTTAGGATTATGTGCTCTTTTAAAATAAATGAGAGTGACTTATACTAGTTTTAAGAGATGTTTTCTTTTACTGTTTTTGAGAAATGGATTTGAGAAACAGAGAAGTTAATCAATGCTGATGCCAATGACAGTTTCGGGACAATAGCTTGTTCTTTCTTTTCTTAAAAAAATTGAAGCTACAAATAAAAGTGAAAAGATGAGATTTGTGTTTAGATAAGATTAGAATGTTATGGTACCTTAAGTGAATATAGACTATACATATGTGTTTAGGTAGAAAATAACACAAATAATTTTGGTTTTGAATATCCTCACTTTAATTTGTGCTCTTCGGTGAGGTCCATCATAAACTATGTTTATAAAATGCTATATTTAGTAACAATATATAGAAACAAAGTTCATCTGTAAACAAATAAAGGAAATCTCACCTTGTATCATCAAAGGCAGACACCCTAATGCGTGTGATATCCACATCTGTGTGAGCCTTGGCTATTACAGTCACCTCCCTTGTTTTGGCCACACTCTTGGTGTTCCATATCACAACCATCTGACAATCAAACAATCGACTCATTGTGTACCAGCAGGTTTATTAAGAAAGATTGTGATAACCATAGCTACAAAATATATGGTTCATAACCAGATCTTAAAGTTTAAGTCATAGCAAAATACAGATGCTTAGAATACCAAATTATGAATGAATACTTCTGATTTTTTCAGCAAATACAGATGCTTAAATTCCAAATTATGAATGAATACATCTGATTTTTTCAGCAATTACTGATGTTTAAATTCCAAATTATGAATGAATACATCTGATTTTTTTTCAGCAAATACAGATGCTTAAATTCCAAATTATGAATGAATACTTCTAATTTTTCATTCTGACAGTGTTGACTGTACTCACATTTTTCCCATGATTATCCTTGCCAACTCCACAAAGTAAGTTTCCCTTGTGTGAGAAACTGTAAATATTAATAATAAAGGTATAAATGGCAATAATATATAAAATATTGTGGTTAATATTGATACAAAATAAAAGTTTAAATAATAAACTTTGCAATCAATCAGCTAAAGTTATGGAATAAAAACAAATATCAAAATAAAACAGAAATACATACACTTAAAATTTGCTAAAGAAACATATAGAAACTGTAACTTAGCTGCCTTAAGACAAATTGCTACATTTTGAAATGCATTGATAAAAGAACAAAACAGGACCATTTAAAAAAAAACATTAAATAGTGCACTCTATTACCTGAGACATGAGAGTGAGTGTGCATGTGTTTTACAGATGGCGAGGCACTCTCCACTCAGCATCCGCCACACCCTCACCACACTGAGCTGTCCCGTCTGCCCACTGGCAAGCAATTCAGCATTGCCTGTCATGGCCAAGCATGACACCTTAAAAAACAGAACAGGTTTATAAAAATCATATACAGGGCTTTTTCAGGGGGGTTTGGGAAAAAGGCCCCAGCCCAAATTGGGAATTTTTGACACAGTAAATAGACAAATTTGGGGGAAAAAGTATCGACAAATCAACGGGAAATTTCAACATTTATTTTTCTGCATTAAAGCTTAATCTGCCTTGCTTTTGTGTCCCTGAAGGCATTTCGGTTCAAATGAGAATTAATGTATGAGATTGGGAATTTTTTTCTTGAAATTGGGGAAAATGGTCGCCATTTGGCATTGGGAATGGGGCCGAATATCGGCCTTGTGAGACAGGCTGAAAAAGCCCTGATATATCTAGCGGTACTATTTATTGACAAAAATATATATTTAAGTTAATTGATTTATCTTAGAACAAAACTAAAAGCAAGCCAAGACTTCCTTTTTGCACAATGTTAATTAACAAATTAAACTTGAAAATTTTACTGCCAGTGCGTGTGTAATTAAACATTTTCTCCCAAACTTCCTCTTCACATTGAGGATCAATTTAATTTATGCCAATTAAATAAAATAATGTGCAGCAAAATTATTGAAAGAGCACCCCTATCACAAAGCATGCAAAGAACTGTTCACAAGATAGTCATTTCAATTTACTTATTAAAAGTTAATGGTATACATGAAACATTTAATTCCTTCTTGAAAAAGTACGCACTTTTCTAGAAAATGTTAATTTTAAATCAGGTTTTTGATTGCAATTTAAAGGATATTTAGATTTCAAATTTGTAAAAATCAGTATATATAAGCTACAATACCTTGTCTGTGTGGCCGATGAAAAATCGCTGATGTCCATTGGATATTTTCATTGCCACCACAACAGCATGACATGGATATACAACACAGTGTCCATCTTCAGTCCATAAGGCCTGTCAACACAATCAAGTGTCTATAGACATAGTTGATGTATTATACAAACAAGGACTTCACTGGTCTGATCTAGGCAAGTTTTTCAAATGTATCCACAATAATTAAACCACAAAACATTGATTTTAAGATATCAAAGTTCAAGCAATTATCATGTCTATGAAAAGTAAATATTGATTGTGTGGACTTGTATTATTTATTTAACATTCTTCATAAAAGCAAAATCATGTAGCAAGTGTAGTAAAAACACGTACATCTCTGTAGCTGCTGCCTCCGAAGCCAACAATCCTCCGGAGCCTCAGGATTGGGTCTGGCTCTAAGGTCTGTAAGAAATTGGGTAAAATAAAGTAAATATACATAAAAAATGCTTATATGTTTTTTATGAAACATTATTGTTTAAACATATTAAAATGTATAATCATAAAATAATGTAAAATAGTTTATCTCCATGACAATCTTATAATAAGAATTTACATGTTTGTTGTTGCTTTTTAAAAAAAAACACACAAGTACAACGGTTCTCCACAATTTATTACACCATAAATTAAATATTCAAAGAAGAGACAAGAGTTCACCTAAAAAAATAATCAAAATGTGAATTGAAAATTGGTTGAATAAGATGTAGTGAATGCTTTAAAAACTGATTATACAGTTGAATCATGATACAATTGGACACAATTTTAAGGAATGTATGGGCTAATACAGATACATCAGCTGGTCCCATCATTCTTATGATATATCCAATGCACAGGATATCCACTCATAGTCTGTTGAATCAATTTACTCCTTAATAAGGGAGCATTTTTATGAGGGTGATATATGGGCGTGCATCAGCGTGTTTTCACACCTCTGCACATTGAAACGCCAACAACCTTGATTGGCTTGTTCATTAAGTTTGGACCAGCAAGCACACTTTTGGTTGATAAGAAATAAATTAAATTAGATAAAGAGAAACATGATCAGAGTGAAAAGAAAATCATTATCTATCTATGCCATCGAAGGTTAGTCATTAGACCGCCATTGAACAATGTCAAGTGTTGTGTCAACTTAAGTCACAATGTAATCTTTGCCAGTGAGAGGGAGAGGGAGAGAGAAAAATAAACAAACTGGCATTGCAAGACCTTCAAGACTTAACATAGTGAAAATTGCAAATTTTACCCTGTATGATGATTTCTTGACTGGCAAAATGTCTTTGTTGGAATCTGCTTTTGTAACTCTGCTCTGAAATTTTAAGACAATGTAGTTAGTATGTTTTTCATCAAATAAGTAACAGCTTGATGCTTGAGAGAAACCAAGATTCCTGAAATTCCATTTTCTATATCCCATGTAACCTAACATGATCTGTGATGCTTTTTATTACTTTCATTATAAAAGTTAACTTAAAATCTGAAACAGCAGTGAAATTTTTAAAAAAAACACAGTAATACAGCCAGGGATCATTAATTACATGTATACAAACATTCCACAATAAGCTGAGTGTCCAAGAGTATAAATCTTCAAGCCTTGGTCTGATACCATCCCAAGGTTTCTATTGGCTGAAATTCAAAACCAGTTCAATTATAACCAATCAGAGCCTTTGACTGATCTCTATCTATTTTAAGCACAAAGTTCCATATCCTTAGTCCCTGGACAAAGAAGCCCCAGCCTACCTTTCCTGTGGTTCTGTCTTCATGGTGAAGTAGCACATCATCCTCTGGGTGGGCAAACACATGGATCTCCCCCTCCCTGTCCTTGTGTATGTCCACATCATCCACCCCGACAGAGGGAAGTTCTGAGGTCACGGGACGTCGTCGACTGATAGACTGGTGAATCAAATCATTCAAATTGAGGTAACAACATAAAATGAGACCTTCAAATGTCACATAGTAGCAAAAATGTGATTGTAGAATGTCTTAATCATTTTGTACTATTGACTGTTCTGCCATGATGTTGTCCATAATGTGTAGCTAAATATTATGTTTCCATACAGAGCTCTTTGTTTCATTTACATATTGAACTAAGTTAAAGTGATAACAAGATATCATAAACGGTAATAATTTAACTCATAGCCTGCTAAACATATATTGTTCTGGCTTAAGCAAATGATGTAGAAGCACATCAGTCAGCACTTGCTGGGCAATGTCTGATCAGAATCTGTGATTGCTTTCTTTGTCTCTGGCAATGTGACAAGGTTCATTTATGTGAATCAGACTCAAAATAACAAACAAGAGCTGTCCATAGGCAGCGCTCTCCACGTTTGTCAGGGCTTGATAGGATACTGTTTGCTGTTACACAAGTGAACATACAAAACAGTTACCCCTGTTCAAATGAATCTTGACATGTGCTTAAAAAATAGAAAGCAAAGAACAAAAATTTAAATAAAAGGACGTTATAGTGCCAAAATAAGAGTTACCTGACCTAATGAATTTAAGGAGCAAATATTTTTTTAAGTTTGAAATGAATATATTTTAGAGTTTTTGAGAAATGGACATTGAAAAAAAAACCACTCAACAAAATGTTCTAATATCTAAAAAGGGGGCACAACTGTGATAAAATGAATGTTTAGGTTACCTCCCCTATTGAGATGGTTTCTAATGTTTCTTGTTACAAGAATTTCAATGTTGAAAAGAATAGCTGACAGTTTTAAAAACATAGACCTTAACAAAAACAGAAAACTCCAAGAAAAAAAAGTGGCATTAACTTGACAAAATGATTCTTAAGATTACCTGCCCAATGTCTTCAGTTTTTTTATAATAAACAAGTTTTCTAAGTTTAAAATGAATTTCAATGAGAGTTTCTAAGTAAAGAACCATAACAGAAAAGTTAATCAATGCCGAAAATAGTGTCTTGATAATAGCGCCACTTGTTGTTGTTGTTTAACCCTTTCCTTCATAGCATTTGTACAGATTTTGAAACTACCTTTTTTTTTGCGTATTCTTTAAAACAGTTCAAAGTATTTCTAACACCTGTATGTTTCATCATTTAATAGTAAATCCATGGTCAAACTGGGCAACATATAAACCCCAAGTAGTGCAGATTCTAATGAAGATAAGACTGACAATTGTGATAGCTTCACAAAGGCGTAAAATGGCCAATAAATGTAGTGCTCTGCTCACTTTATACTAGCAGCCGAGTGTATTGTGTCAATGTAGTATGTTGATGATAAATTGTCAGAAAATCATGAATGTGTGGTTTATTGACCCCTCTCACAAACTCTCACAAAGTCTCAAAATGTTTTAACACAAAGCTGTGGTGGAAAATCTTATCTCATCTCACGTGAGTTATTTCACACGGGTAAAAGGCTTAAATATTGCTGTCCTACTTCTAGGGAAATCATTTTGTATCTGTTTGTATCAAATTAGAAAAAAAAATGATGATGTAGAAATATATGTTGTTGAAAAATTACATCATTTCCTTTGGCAATTAAACAATAGATGTGAAGGTAAAGAGCAAACACAATGGCTGAGTTGAAAAGTAAATGTACCGGTACATCTTTCTTTAAATAATATATTATATTATTGATAACTATTTTATCTTGTTCAATAATTTTTTATATATTCTTTATGCTCATAAGCTCAATTCAAACAGTTGCTGTGCTTGTGTTATCTGTGATTACCCATAAAATAACCTGTACACAACATTTTCTAGTGGGTTTGTGAGAAAAAACTCAATCATAGGATTGAATATAAGGACGTTAGATAACAACCATTGCGTGACCTATTTCAACAGACACAAGCAAAGGCTCATTTCTTTTAAATTTTTTACAGTCAGGTTGGTATCTACTGATTTTACAACCAATCCTCTGACAGTTTTTATTATTGGATAATAACCCATATGAAATTCTAAATCATTGGCTTTTAACATAGCATATGCAATACGGCAGCCACTATATTTTGGTGTATTATAATGTAATTACTGACAAACATGCATACTGACAGTGAAATTCAAAAACATTTTATTGAAAGTTTCCACAGCAGTGAAGATCCCTTATCTTGGCAGCCATCTTTGATGGCAATTTCAATGGATTTTCAGATGAATTGTATAAAAGCGTAAATTTTATTTTCTTGTCATTTCTTCATTTGTGATTTCTTCATTTGTGGTCCAAAAATGAAAAGCTATACACCATTGGAAACTCTTGAAATTCATATTTTTAGAGTGCAATATTTTTTTAAATTGATAAATGCAGAAAGAATTAATACACAGAAATAAATAAAATTATTGGCTCATCCGTAAACAACATGAACAGTGTATCTTTTTTGGTTGTATTTTTTTACCTTTTAAACAATCAAAATATAGTTTTGATATTTAAAAGATTTCATAAAAGCTGTTAAAATTTGATATAAAATTCAGTAAAATAGACAGAAAAATAAAAACACAGTGATGAGTTTAATTCAGCACATATTTCCAGATTTTGTCCAGCATTAGCTTCTGCCTTCAAAGATGGCTGCCTTAAACAGTCTTATCAGTGCCTATGACATCACATTTAAGCTATAGACTCACATTGCTGAAAATGAATAAATAAATACATAGAAAATGAATATTTTAGCAGTCAGTAAACCATTTTAAAGAATTTATTGCTCCATTGTACCACTATAATTATTGTATGCTCTTCTCATCAGACATTTATAATACATAATAATCTAGACACTAGTATCCTTTCTACATCCACCTGCATTCTATCAACATTATTCTCCTACTTTCCCTTTGCTTTTATTTTTCTTACACCTCTGTCTGTCACATTTATGTTCATGCAATCTGTTTTCTTCTCTCCCTCTTTGAAGGAACTTTCAAGAAAATATTTCTGTAAAGTTGTGCAGTATTTCTTTACATTTAATTGCATTTTTCATTTCTTTAAAGTTTCAAACTTTTTTTTTCAATGATGAAATGTTACAGTAACAAACAGATGATATATGACACAAACCTAACTTATGTTCATTGAAAATAAGTTTTGTTGCTTCTCATTTTTTTTTTGTTATTTACCTTGTAAATTATCTGCATATCGTACCATATTGTGTACCACTTGACCCATATCATAATACATATTATGTCATTAGCAGTCCAAAGATTGACAGATTTGACGAGTAGCAATATGTACTGATATTTCCTTTTATTTGGTTTATCGTCTTACTAACAGTATTTCAGTTATCTGGAGATGGTGTCCACTTGAAGCAGATATAGTGCTGCCTTCACAGTGTATAGCATGCCATGAACACCTGGCATGATCCCACACCCAGTCACATTATCCTGAAACTGGGCCAGTCAGTCGTGGAACTACACTTACATTTACTTGAGCATTAGCAGGGGAGCGATACCACTAACATTTTTCACAACTTTGGTATGTTGTGGCCCGGATCGAACCCGGAACCTCCCATACCTTGAGCCAACGTTCTAACAACTGTGCTATCAGGTCTGATACCTATACTGACTTAGCAGCAAAAAGTCTGCAAGACACCCAGCTCTGGATATACACTATTTGCCAGATGCAATGATTATAATAAGAGTAAGAGTAAAAGACATTAAGCAGTACTGAGCACATACTCTACTACTCTCCTTGGTTATGCTATGCATCATGGACACTCGGTCAGACACACACTTGCTTATGTCCACTTTCTTTGGCTCAATACGCTTGGGTCCTGAGGAAGTGGGGACTGTAGCTGTAATGTACAGAAATATATCTGAAATACTTCTAGTGTCTATTGAATCAAATATAAAATATATACATATTATAGGCTGACTGGAAAATGTGTGATTTTTTTTATGTTTCAAAATGTGATTTGTATTGAAATTAAAAAGCTACCATAGAAAAGGCAGTCAAATATGTAAGAAACCAACGAGTGAGGCAATATAAGTTCTTTAGGCACATTCAAGTAATGCTTAAAATGACATTTATGGCTTTCTTGGTACTTTTTATAAATAAATAATGTCTTTTGGGTGTCAAATATGGTTTTGCACAAACGACTCAAGCTTCAAATCTTAGCAGCAAAATCAGTTTATACACAGCTTTTCGAAGGTAATTTTCACATAAAACCAGAACAAAACAGTTTATACAATATCATATGTAAATAAATCATAAATGTAATTGAAATATAATGAGTTTTCAATGACTAAAAGCTAAGTAAAAAAACAATTCAATTTATTCTGATGCAATTAACTTGAAAAGTATTAAAATAAATTAAGTGGTAAGTTATAACGCATATCCCAAAACTTTGTACCTGTAGTGCTGGGCATGGAGGATGTAGACTGTATGGTATCATGTGCCTTATTGCTAGACTCAGCAGGAAACCTAATCATGTCATACAGATCATGCCAGCGCTCCCCCTTCATCACAGGGTAGTCCATCTCCCGGGGCAGTGGGGATACCCCTGATAGTCCCCCAGACCTCTTCACCTGTTCAACAGTCAGTCCTGCACAAAGACATAAAAAAAGTAATTGGTTAATTATACACAAAGCTTCCAGTCTATCTCTTTACTCAGTAAATGAAATATTTGTGCAAGGTTTACTCTACAAAAAAAAATACAAACCTATGGACATTCCCATTAATGGAAATTTAAATTGATTGTGAACATATTTTACAAGTATTGTAATAAATATCAGAATAAAGCCAATATATATTCAACAAAATTTTAAAGTATAAGTGTTTTCAACATTTTCACAGTATTAAAAATTGAGATGAGATTTAAAAAATGTTATACAGATGTGTATATAAATATATCAAAATTATTTTACAAAAGTGAAATTCAAAATCTTGTGCAATTACAAAGCAAAAAGCACTACAACAGTCCAAGTGTTACCTGCTTCATACTGTATATCACTGGTAAATATGTTCTTCACATGCATATTTGCACAGAGTCGCACCCCTTTGATGTAGGCATATTTACGATTCAGGTACATGGACAGAATGTACTGAAAGTCTAGGCACAGAATGGACCATCTGGTCGACATGGGTGCAGGACCACTAGACTCTGAACAATAGATACATTGTTGTCATACAGTCTCACATTCATTGGAGATGAATGAAAAAATATAAACAAACATAAATGATTAATATTATTCAGCAAATGTCATGAAGAAATTATAAAGTAGCATTTAAGTTTAGAAATAATGTCAAAACAGTACTTATAAGCTACATAGAAAAAAAACACAACAGATTCTGCATCAAATAATGTTGTGGATTAAGCTCATGAAACCAATGTTCACACGTGTATAGCAGAATAAGGACACTCTTTTGTTCCTTGTTGACTTAAATAACAGTAACATATAAGTGATTCTATTTTGTACCTTAATGAAAGACATTTTAGGGTCATTGCCTTAACAAAAGACATATGTATATTAACTGCAGATGAAATTAACAATACCTTTGGCACTTTGAGCTGTCACAGCATGCACAGTCCCTCTAGTAGCCTTACAGACAAAGGGAAACTGAAGCCATGTGGAGGTTGACTTGAATTCTTTAAATAAGTTGGAGAATGAAATCCGCACCACAAGGTTGTCTTGTGTTGCAACATCGATGTGTACTACGAAGTACTTGGTAGGTATTGGCTTAACTAGCATGTACATGTAGCGTCCAGTGAGCCCCAGAGACTGTGAGCTGGTCTTGGGTAACTGGATGTAGTTTCCAGCAGGAATTGAGCCTGTGATCCTGTACACTGTTGACTTGATGCTCTTGTCCTTAAATTGTTATATTAAATTGTTTTACAACAAATAATGTAGTTTTTTTGCATGTGTTTTTATTTTTTACAAAGGTATCTCATTTAAAAATGAACGATGAACTTACTGGTATTTAATTAAAGAAGTGGGACTCAACATTCTCTTTTAGAAGTATTTTCTTGCTTGCAAAACAGGTAAGTCTTTCAAATTATGAAGATTGTTTGAACATCAAATTTAATTTGAAGCTGTCAAAGTGTCTTAAATTTATTATAAAGCTTTAAGTGAATGCTGTGATGATATATTACCATAAGTGTTGTAACTTCTCCCTCTTTTGTTGATTTTTTCCATGACGACACATTGAAATGCTTGAACACATTGACAAATGGATGCTGCCACACTAAAAAAAAACATGACATGTTGTTTGTGTTACCACTGTTACTGCAAAAAGACAAACATATATAGGTATCAGTAATTGACAAGAGTAAATATAAGCTCTCTCCCCAAGGACCATCTGTCCATGAAGGTTAGTTTGAACAGGACCTGACCTGAAGAAGGTGGATGTAAATAAGAGTATAACCAGAGTTGATAAGGCACATTGCCATGTAAATTAAATGGCAACACGAAATATTAAACATTCAAGTTAGCCAGAACTCCTTAAGGTTAAAGAAGGGAGAAGCATAGTAAATATTTCTGGATCATTGACAAGATTGGTGCTCTGGTATGGGTCTTGTCCTGATCAGGGAGAAATCTCTGCCCAGGTAACCCACCTGATAGAGCAACTAACTCTTGGGCTGGGGAACTTTTGTTGAAAAAGAAAAACATTCAATTATATTGCTGACAACATTTTCAGAACCATGTGCAATCAATGCCAATCATGGTTATAAAAGTATGTCAGGTGTATTTTTTCTATTGTTTTTTTTATTTAAAATATCAGCAGATATTATTATTTCAGTTTTATTGTAGAAAAAAAATCATGGCAATAGAATGCAAAACATACTAAAGTAAATCATACTAAAGTAAGTAAATCCCACGTTGGGCGCCATTGTACCATAGGGAGAAAAATGTGCAGCCAGTCCTGGATTTGAACCCAGGACCTTCAGATCAGTAGGCTGACACTCAACCATGTCGCTAAAGGGTTTACCAAACAGCAAGGCTGTTGGAAGTGCCTATATGCACTACACTCCTCCCCCTTTACTTTTTCTGGGCCTAAGCCCATCTCATGACAGCTACACCAGGCTTCCGTTTACTTCTGACACCATTAAAGTAAATCTGAGAGGAGAAAAAAATCCTGTCCCTGACGGGGATTCGAACCCGGGATCTTCAGATCAGTAGGCTGACACTCAACCACGTCGCTAAAGGGTTAACCCAACAGCAAGGCTGTTGGAAATGCCTATATGCACTACACTTCTCCCCCTTTACTTTTTCTGGGCCCAAGCCCATCTCAGGACAGCCACACCAGGCTTCCATCCCACTTCTGACACCATTAAAGTAAATCTGTGAGGAGAAAATAATCCTGTCCCTAACTGGAATTTGAACCCGGGACCTTCAGATCAGTAGGCTGACACTCAACCATGTCGCTAAAGGGTTAACCCAACAGCAAGGCTGTTGGAAGTGCCTATATGCACTACACTACCTCCACTCTAGGATGCGGACATGAAGGCATTATAAGAGGAATTTTAGAATGACTGGTTTAAAAGTAATAAAAATATAAAAAACATCTTTTTGTTTATCTTTGTTTTAATTGAAATCATAAGAAAAAATACACACAATATTCTAAAAATATTATTTTGACTTGAAGCCGACATGTTCGAGCACGCAGACTGGTATGTATTTTTTGCAACAGAGAACGATAACTGATTAATTATTTATTTTTAGAACAATAGCTACGTACATTGTGCCATTTTGTAGCCGTCAGCTGTGTCTTCTGCCAAAATGCGCGTATTATATTAAGAAAACTGTCTAGAAATAAGTTTTTAACATCCTTCATTTAGATTTGCCGCCATGTTTGTTTACAGTAACGCGAGGTATAAAATGCGGGTTTTAATTCAACTGCGGATATATTAATTACGGTTCCCTAAACTGAATTATTTTGGTCAGTTGTCGTGAGCATAGTATATGCCCTTGACAGTAAGCCGGTTTAAAAAAAAAAAAAAATCTTATAGTGAAAATTAAAAGAAATATACAACTTGAACAATATTCATATGTTTATGCATTCAAATAAAGTTTTCTTTTTAATGTGTTTTAACTTTATTTGAAAAATATATTAATAGTGTAGTGTAGTGCATATATGCACTTCCAACAGCCTTGCTGTTGGGTTAACCCTTTTAACCATGTGGTTGAGAGTCTGCCTACAGGGTTCGATCCCAATCAGGGACAGGATTTTTCTTCTCCTAGATTTACTTTAATGATGCTAGCAGTGTTCGACTCAGATTGTTGCCTGCAGGGTCATTCTTGAGAGCTTTCTAGCTCTGAAAAGTAAAGGGGACGAAGTGTAATGTAGTTTATATAGGCACTTCCAACAACCTTGCTGTTAACCCTTTAGCGACATGGTTGAGTGTCTGCCTACGGAACTGAAGGTCCCGGGTTCGATCCCAATTAGTGACAGGAATTTTCTTCTCCCAGATGTACTTAAATAGGTTTGAATAAGATCATTATTATGATCATCTACATCATTATCATCATCAGCATACTCAGAATAAATGACACCATTGTCAACAGCAGCAATATATTTCATCATCTATACCATCAGCAGCAACATCTTACATCATCCTCATCAGCAGCAACATATTTCATCATCCTCATCAGCAGCAACATATTTCTTCATACTCATCAGCAGCAACATATTTCATCCTCTATATCATCAGCAGCAACATATTTCATCATCTATATAATCAGCAGCAACATATTTCATCATATATGTCAGCAGCAGCAACATATTTCATCATCTATATCATCAGCAGCAACGTATTTCATCATCTATATCATCAGCGGCAACAGATTTCATCATCTATACCATCAGCAGCAACATCTTTCATCATCCACATCAGCAGCAACATATTTCATCATCCTCATCAGCAGCAACATATTTTATCATCCTCATCAGCAGCAACATATTTCATCATCTATACCATCAGCAGCAACATATTTCATCATCCTCATCAGCAGCAACATATTTCATCATCTATACCATCAGCAACAACATATTTCATCATCCTCATCAGCAGCAACATATTTCTTCATACTCATCAGCAGCAACATATTTCATCCTCTATATCATCAGCAGCAACATATTTCATCATCTATATAATCAGCAGCAACATATTTCATCATCTATACCATCAGCAGCAACATATTTCATCATCTATATCATCAGCAGCAACATATTTCATCATATATGTCAGCAGCAGCAACATCTTTCATCATCTGTATCATCAGCAGCAACATCTTTCATCATCCACATCAGCAGCAACATATTTCATCATCCTCATCAGCAGCAACATATTTTATCATCCTCATCAGCAGCAACATATTTCATCATCTATACCATCAGCAGCAACATATTTCATCATCCTCATCAGCAGCAACATATTTCATCATCTATACCATCAGCAACAACATATTTCATCATCCTCATCAGCAGCAACATATTTCATCATCCTCATCAGCAGCAACATATTTCATCATCTTTACCATCAGCAGCAACATATTTCATCATCCTCATCAGCAGCAACATATTTCATCATCTATACCATCAGCAGCAACATATTTCATCATCTATATCATCAGCAGCAACATATTTCATCATCTATATCATCAGCAGCAACATATTTCATCATATATGTCAGCAGCAGCAACATCTTTCATCATCTGTATCATCAGCAGCAACATCTTTCATCATCTATACCATCAGCAGCAACATATTTCATCATCTATACTCATCAGCAGCAACATATTTCATCATCTATACCATCAGCAGCAACATATTTCATCATCCTCATCAGCAGCAACATATTTCATCATACTCATCAGCAGCAACATATTTCATCCTCTATATCATCATCAGCAACATATTTCATCCTCTATATCATCATCAGCAACATCTTTCATCATCTATATCATCAGCAGCAACATATTTCATCATCTATATCATCGGCAGCAACATCTTTCATCATCTATATCATCAGCAGCAACATATTTCATCATATATATCATCAGCAGCAACATCTTTCATCAAACTCATCAGCAGCAACATCTTTCATCCTCTATATCATCAGCAGCAACATCATTCATCATCTGTATCATCAGCAGCAACATCTTTCATCATCTATATCATCAGCAGCAACATATTTCATCATCTATATCATCAGAAGCAACATCTTTCATCATACTCATCCATCATCTATATCATCAGCAGCAACATATTTCATCATCTATATCATCAGCAGCAACATATTTCATCATCTATATCATCAGCAGCAACATCTTTCATCATATATATCATCAGCAGCAACATATTTCATCATATATATCATTAGCAGCAACATATTTCATCATCTATATCATCAGCAGCAACAGACTTCATCATCTATATCATCAGCAGCAACATCTTTCATCATCTATATCATCAGCAGCAACATATTTCATCATCTATATAATCAGCAGCAACATCTTTCATCATCCTCATCAGCAGCAACATATTTCATCATCTATATCATCAGCAGCAACATATTTCCTCATCTATATCATCGGCAGCAACATATTTCATCATCCTCATCAGCAGCAACATATTTCATCATCCTCACCAGCAGCAACATATTTCATCATCTATATCATCAGCAGCAACATATTTCATCATCTATATCATCAGCAGCATCAGGTCCAAATCTCATCAGCCCCAGTAGCACAACTTTGATCACCATATTATGGTACTGGTAATTTCAATAAAATTGGAAAAAAAAATACTGCTCATGGATTTTTAATTTTAAAGAAAAATAACCACCATTATCTTAACATGAGCTGCATTCTGTTCATCTCCAACATCATCACCACTCATTTTCTATGATCATCATCCACATCATTATCACCATCCATCATCATCAACACCACCATTTTTGTTGTCACAGTAAAGGTGGTATCCAACAGGTTTTGCCTATATTAAATACATGTAACAATATCTTACCACTGCTTCACTGCTTTGCGAAGTTAAGTGTATAATTTCTGCAAAAACTTATTCTTTACTCTAAGTAAAGACAATTTAAAACAATCCTTATATTGTTAGACAGTAAAAATCGTAAAAAAAAATTTAATGTTCATTCTTCCCAAATATATAAATAAGCACGAGTGTGGTCTCTGCCAAAAATAGATATCGACGTCAGAGCCAACGATATAATGTTATCTCAAAACTAATCTAAAGATCTATCTCTGCAGCGTGGCTCGGATAGGAAATACCTATTTGCATTGATGAGTGGGGATTTATGTGTCACTGTTCACACACGTTCATTGCCTCAATGAACAGCATTTTGTAGGACCTTTTCAGGTAACAATGTCTTATTTGGTTATTCAAGAAAAAAATATTTGTTTCAAACTGTCGGATACCACCTTTAGCATCATCACCATCATGCTACCCCTACAAATCTACCTCCTCCTCATCACCATCACATCATCACCATCGGAACAACCACATTACCCCTATCACCATCAACCACCACTACCACCACCACCATTATTGTAACTTGCATTAACTTGTTACGTATCTATAGTGAAACTGATGAACAACTCGTGCCTTTTTAAACTTTTTTATTGTTAATATTATACTTTTTCATGAATTTTAGGGCAAAATATTTTTAGAGTGGTCAGAAAAAGGTTCATTGGGCTGGGCCTGTATGCAAACAAAAATATTGTTTTTAAGCTTTAATGCTATGGGGATTCTTTTGTATTGTTTTAGATCCTTTGTTATTTCGACATACACAGCTCTAAAAAAAAAAAGAAAAAGGTTTAAACTCTTCCTAACATAGCAAAAAGAAGATGCTAAAGTGACATGGCCAGTGCACAGCTTAACAAAATTAATGTACATGACAGATAGAACCACAAGATCTGCACTTCACATGAAATTAAATTATTGTATCACTACCTAGTTAAATCAGTGTACTGTTTCAGATTGACGTATACACACGATTTTCTCCCCGCATAAGCAGTTTGAAAGTAGACTATGGTTTTGAACCTATCACAGCTTAAAATGGTTGAAAAGCTTTGCAATGCTTTTGATCCTTCCAAACCTGCAGGAAACAAGGTTTCCTGAAAGATATTATGTTTACATATAATCAAGTTACAAGAAGTAATATTTGAATCCATTACTGGTTTCTGATGAAGAATTTGAAAAATGCAGATTCAAACTGTGGCCAAAGACGCTTTAAGCTGAAATAGCGCCAGTAGTTTTATGCAGACATTTGTTTAGGGTCCTCCTCCGCCAATAATAGCTGGACATCACTAATATTTCTCCAAGTTACTGTGATGCAACGAACAAAAAAATATATATGGAAGCTATTTCATTTTTTTAATGCGCCAATTTGTGTTTAATAAAACTTTTATACTGAATATATTATCTATAACAATTAAGTAGAGATCATCCATTGCAAAAACTGTTTTCTTCCTAGAGTATTGACCTTCCTCAGTTAATGATCAACATGTTCTTTCAGCCAATCAGAAAATGGAATTTTCCCAAGAGTTCGGGAAGGTCAGCCCAAGGTAAGAGAGTTGTTAGGGAAGCTGTGGATATTTTATTATACGTAATTTTCTAAAACAATATAACACTTTATCACCCATATTCATATGCGAGTGAACAAATATGGAAGGATTTTTATATACAGCAATCATAGATTTATTTATTTGATGCATACTAACTGCATTGACGTAGTTTCTTTTCATGTGAAAAAAACCTGGAAAACTCTTTTCAAAGAATCTTGTTTTCTCGATATATAAATACTGTATTTGTATAATTTATCTTAGGTGTAAGCAAAACACAGATTAATGCTATCATGTTTTCTGGCAATTTCATGTGTACATTTGAAATTTGCAAGCTGTAGAGTGAAAATTGGGAGATTATATGGTGAAAATGTGTATTTCCTGTATTTGCGTTGTTTTCACCTTTCTACTTATGGCATGTTGCTTAAAACTGACTTCAATTACAAACGTATTTCTGTTCTAAGCATTTAAGATATCTTTAATAATATAAATTAACTAAAAAAAAATCAAGCATCTTTTTTCTTTATAAATACCCATATACAAGCAAAATCACAAACTGTCTAACATGTGACAATCTCCTACACATGAATTAAAACATTATACGAGGGCATCTGGCATACAAGTCAAAAGCATAAGGTGGCAATTTTATGACCTGTTTGGAGTCCATTCAACTCTTCAAACAATCTCCGACAACTCTTATTTGAATATTTTATAAGTAAACTCATATAAGCACTTGAAATAAATATCCTATTATTTGTAGCTTGAGAATAATAAAAAATAAGAATAACAATAGGGTTTCATTTCACAGAAGAGCTTAGTTGTCATCATATTCCATCTACAAAACAATGCACAAATCATCATTTTGTCACATAACTTGCATATATTTAAATGGAAGCTACACAATTTTTGCCATGGTTTGTCTAAACCTGGTAACGGTGAGGATCTGTTGCTAAGGTAGGCGTGGCTACAGCTCAGGTAGGCGTGGCTACAGCTCATCTGAGGAAGTGCCAATTACATCTGACATGAGCCAGACCAAATGTCTTGCATAGGTAGATTACTATCTACTTTGCACCAAATATCCACACAGTAGTGAGTACACCATCTTTTAATTACAGGTACTTTATATTTCTATTATTTTATGATTAGATCAGTTGCAAAATAAATACATAACGATCACAAAAGAATATTTCCACATTTTAATCAAGTTATCACAGTTCTATAATACAGTTGAAGAATTTTATCTAAACTTGTAGCTGGCATATGATTTATTTGCTTCACACAGTCTGTGAAGTTCTTGCTTTTTCTTGATGAGACGCCCCTGAAACAAACAAACAGATTTTTCTACACTAACAAGTACAACTGAATAACAAATGACTATTAGTGTTATAGTTTGTGTGCATGTTTTTGTTCTTACTACATAAGAAATATTCATCAAGTGGTCCTTGTGGTGTACCGGATGCAGTGTGGTATGTGAATATGTGCTGCCATCTTCCACCACTCATCGTCGGACATCCATGCCCAACTTCCATTTTACTACATTCGTCGACCGTGAGTTTATTGGTAAATTTTCTGTCGTCTTATTGAACCAAATAGAACAAGAACTGGCCAATCACAATACTGCTTACAAAATACATACTCTTCAGCATGGAGATAGAAGTAAAACAATGGCTGCGCAATTCTGACAAGTCTGTCGAAACAATGAAAGAATGCGCTTTATCATTGGGATGCAATCTTCATCAGATTACGAAGCAACCAATTCTATTTATTTTAAACTGCATCTTGATAGTTGTAGCTGGCACCTAACATTACCTGATAATTTGAAGCATCAACAATTTCTTGTGAGAGCCTTTCATAGAAGCGTACTCGCCTCTCCTTCTCTTTACTGGCCTCTATCAACCATTTCATGGACAGAAACTCCTGGCGCTTTGGTGGACACGCTCGTGGAACCTAACAAAATCAGACATTACTGTGGTATACAAAGTTTTTTATAAAAAGGGACACATCATATTTCATTTTAGTGGACTTTATGTTATATACAGTGTTAACATCATTAATGAATAATAGACAGACATATACCATTTTATATATGATATCCATACACACTTTTAAAGTTTTCTAACAATCTTCAAGTACCGGTACATTTTTCTACTGAAGCAAATAGGATTCAATGCTTCATAGCCAAGCAAAAAACGATTAAATTTATGGGAAAAAAAAGGTATTTGTTATTAAACCTGGCAAAGACGTGTTCAATTTTTCAAATCTGAGTCTATGCACAAACCTGGTATGTAACTCCAGAACTGACAACCTTGGTGGTGTAAAGCAGGGGTTTACCATTCTCAATGGCTTGATGGAAGAGCACCAGTGGATCTATGACAATAGTCTCCCTTATGGTTGGGTCTGCTTTGTGATATTTCTCCACTTGTATCCGTTTAATACTTTCAAATGTCTGCAGTTGAAAGATACATATTACACAGAATAGATAAAGCAAAATTAGCCACCACCCGGTTAACTCAGACCAGATAAAAATTAAATGACATTCCATAAATGACAAATATATACAATTTCATAAAACCACAGGTTTAATATGTGCAGAATGGAAAGTTCAGATAATGATTATTCAAAATTTTACAACAAGGCTCTATGAACATATAAAATTAAAAAATATTTTTTGAGAGTATTAATTAAAACCAACATTGTAAATTCAATGAAATTAACAGAACTACAAGGACTCTTAGGACAGGAGTTTGATGTGAACCTTAGTACATGTACTTACATTGGCAATAATTTCTCTTGCAACATGTTTTTCTCCTTTTCTCATCAGAAGATTGGTGAACTTCCTGAAAAGGAAATGTCGATTGAATTAAAAAAAAAAAGAATTAAAAAAAAAAAAATGGTCCTTGTTTATATGCTGCATGTAGCAATGTTCGTAAGAAAGCTTGCAAATTTAAAATTTACCATCAAAATTATGTTGTTGTTTTTCCAATGTACTGGTACTCTTTGCATCAAAACAATGTCATTACTGAAAAGTAACCATCTGCATAAAAAGCTATATTTAGCATTTACCGAAAAATAGGTATATTTACATCTCACGTGAGTGCCGTGGACATTTAACCCTTTGTGGCTATGCCTTTTGACAGATCAAATTCTTTGAACAATCTTGATAACTGGCCACCAAAGAAATACATAAACCAAATATCAAAGCTCTAGCTATTGTGGTTTCTCACATGAAAATTTTCAGTGTTTTCCTATATAGAGCTACAGGAAAAATGGCTACACCCTTGGCGGCCATGTTTTTTACTTATCAATATTCTTTGAACAATTTTAATATGGGGCCACACCAGGAACATGTATACCAAATATCACGGCTCTAGCTGTTGCTGATTCTGAAAAATAAGATATTCTTAAGTGTTCCTTAATAGCCTTATATGGAAAATGGCCACGCCCCTGGTGGCAATGTTTTTTAAGGGATCATAATTCTTTGAACAATGTTGCTACAGGGTCACCCAAGGAACATGTGTACAAAAAATCAAGACTCTAGCTCTTTTATTTTGTTTACAGGAAGATTTTTAAAGTTTTCCTATATAGCCTTGTACGGCAAATTGCCACACCACTGGTAGCCATGGTTTCTGACAGATCAAAGTTCTATAAACAATCTTGATACAGGGTCACCCAAGGAACATGTATGCCAAGTACCCAGGCTCTAGCAAATGTAGTTTCTCACAAGAAGATTTTCCAAACTGTCCTATATAGCCATATATGGAAAATGGCCACATCCCTAGCGGCCATGTTTTTTGATGGATCAAAATTATTTTAACAACTTTTCATTCCCCCTGCCTACAACTTCTGAGCCCAGTAGTTTCTGAGGAGATGTTGTTTGAAAATGCTGACGCGCGATGCCGGACGACAGATTGTGGACATTCACAACAGCTCACCCTGAGCATAAAAAGAAAAACCTATATACACTTGAAGTTGTCATCATCATGTTAAGCTCAGTAACAATTGTTTCTTTTATTTATTTCAGTCCAATTAAAAAAATGGACAGAATAACACTGGTACCTCAGAAAAAATAAACAATACCTACTGTAACAATGGATCGTAGTCTGAGAAAGTGGTATCATCTGTGCGTGCAGCTTTGATCTTTCTTAAACTACGAGGATCCCCTTCCTCTAGAGGCTCATTTATAGCTTCTATTGTTCGTGTGTTTTCAACATATGATGTATCATAACGAGATCCCCTGACCAGGCTATAAAAAAAACACCATAGATGTTAAGTTATAATGAGAAGAGAATCAATATTAATGATAATAAATAATAATAATAAGTTCACATGTATGCTTTCAGTATTTGGGAATGTATGCCATAGTCATGGCTTTTAAGTTAATGCATTTTTACCACACATTCAATGGTTATGTTGTGCAAGGCATGAAATAATCAGTCAGACTGTTTGTTTTTTAGTCTTCTGTGTTAAGTTATGCTTGGGTTTTATGCTGAATGATGGAATTTTGTCTGTGAATTACTGTTATTTAACACCATATATTTGTAACATAGGGAGAAAAATGTGCAGCCAGTCCTGGACTCGAACCTGGGACACTTCGCTTACAGGGCGAATGCTCTACCGACTGAGCAAACCTGACCGCTTACACATTCTCTCCCTATCACCCGGCTACATACACCCCGGGCAACTTGAAATTCGTCCTTGAATTTCCACAGACTGTATGCTCTACATACAACTCATAAGCAACTCAAACACTTGAGTACCGTAACGACCGCGAGTAAGTTACCTTGGTGCCAATGTAACATAGAAATAAAAACTGTGCAGCCAGTCTGGGACTCAAACCTGGGACACTTCGCTTACAGGGTGAATGCTCTACCGACTGAGCTAAACAGACCGCTTACACATTCTCTCCCTATCAAACAAGTTACCAATGCTACTTTTACCACGTACTTGTTGTGGGTTACAAAATTTTGGTAGCTGGCTTTAAAACTTGCTTACCATGCTACGTTGGCATAGATAGAAATTATTCCACTGAAATCATGTTTTTAGTGTTTTGAGGAAACATCCACAAAAATCTAGCAGGTGAACAAGATGCATCCAGTTAACAATAACTTAGTTATTTGGAATTTCTTTGATGTCACTCTTTGCTCAAAGTGCTGGATACGCTTTATACCAGTTGTAAGTTAATTCTATTCTAAAAAAAACAAAAAAAACAAATGACGCTGGCAATAATATTTCTTTTCCTTCTTTTGTCCGCGTACTGTACTGTCCGAAAATTAATTAAGTTTAGTTATAAGCGTGACCTTAGGCAAACCAGTGATTTCAATTACAGATGCATTTTTTCCCGATTAAAATCTATTATTTTAGTAAATAATTCGTTACATTACAACACTCTCAAATGCTTACATATTAAACAAATGTTGTTTTTCGCGAAAAAATAGTTGTGATAGTTGACTCCTTATGGACGCTGCCATGTTTTGTTGGTTGAGTATAAAACGCAGCCAGAAAAACGCAGGCTCCAATATAAACATATGGGCAGAAGGTGTTCAACCATTGTCCAACTTTCCAGTCTATCTTACTGAATTTTATGTTAAATTTAACAGCTTTTATGAAGTATTTTAGACATCAAACTATAGTTTGATAGTTTAAAAGGTAAAAAAATACAACAAAAAAAGATACACTATTAAGTTTGTTTAAGGATGAGCCAATTTTTTTTCTGTGTATTTATTCTTTGTGCCTTTATCAATTTTAAAAATATTGCATTCTAAAAATATGAATTTCGAGAGCTTTCCAATGGTGTCAAGCCTCTAATTTTTGGACCACAAATGAAGAAATTACACGAAAATAAAATTTACGCTTCTATATAATTCATATGAAAATCCCTTACAGCTCGCGATTCAAATGACCTTATTCTTGCTGCATGCACATATATTGTGTATAGAGCAAGAATTTGTATCTCCCACAGCAACGACATACCCAATAATTTAACAAAATTATTATTATTATTATTGATATCGTATCTCCCACAGTGCTCAACGACATAACCAAAAATTAAAAAAAATAATATTATTGTTATTACTATCATTATTATTTCTTTCTTTTTTTTATTTTATATTTTTTTTTTTAAATTATTATCCTAAAAAAACTGTTGCTCATTTCCATTGTTGTACTCACCTCTGATAACCATTCTTCGTTTGTATTTTATAATTCTCCATGCTGTATACTTTGTATACTTTGTATTCCTTGAAGTTGCCATCAATGATGGCTGCCACGATAAGGGATCTTCACTGTTGTGGAAACTATCTATTGTGGAAATGCTATCCATCCAAAACAGTATTGGATATTTTATAACTATGGTAAAATGATTGAAAATATTTAATAATCATGTAACAAATCTGAACAAGATGACAGTATTACAGTTGAACAGTTTATGAAAATGAAAATGCCCTCGGAAAGCGGTCAAACCGGCCACATTTTTAAATATAGCCTTATACTGAACAAATGCTTTGATTTTGTGTTTTATTAAATCCTTTTCGTATATTTTTATGACCATTTAAATGTTAATATATATAATACTTAATATATAATATTATGTATAATTCCTTTTGTATTTGTATAAGATCAATTTAATTTCATTTTGTTATATATGCTGTTTTTGTTGTTTTTTGTTGTTGTTGTTGTTGTTTTGTCTAATTGTATCGTAAAAAAAGATTGAATGTTGTTTTTATATTATTATTTTTTATTTATTTCATTGCCATTGTAAACTGTCGGCATATTTTTTTATGTGTTTTAAGTTTGATATGACCTTTAAAGATATCAAACAAGTTTGCATCGTTCCGCATGAGTAATGACTTAATTACCAGCGTGTTTCTGTGATGTTCTTTGGTGCACTATTTATGGCTTTAACATCCACAATCAAACCACGGCCAACTTATTCTTTGTAATTGCCAAACTTGCATCAGTAATTCAAAATGCTAATGTGTTAATTAAGTGGAGATGTAGCAGTTTGTTCCAATAACATAAAGACTGATTGATTATTTAACGAAAGAATTATACAAAGAACGACGAATTTAAAAGTTTAGCGGTGTGTATTTGAAATGGGTATATAAGTATAAATGTGCATAGGTATAAAAGGCTGAAAAAATAATACAACAAATAACCATGAGCGAGGCGTTCGTACACTGTTATAGCCAGACTGAAGCTGTCTCCTGTGATCGTTGTAAGGGATGGCAACATAGGTCGTGTGAACAAGGGAAATTCTTTAAAACCGAAAATAAAGAACCACACCAACAACTTACCTCTTTGTGTGCAATTCCATCTAATCTCCAGTAAAGCAATTATCAATATTAATAAATAGATAGACGAAAGTATGTAATGCCACTCGAATACCAACACAGACAGTAAATAGGTGTTCAAAATAACGGAGAATAAAAAGGAAAAAGTAATGTCTGCCATGAGAGAGAGAGAGAGAGAGACAGACAGACAGACAGACAGACAGAGACAGACGGACCGACAGAGAGAGATTATACACTATAGCATTACTTAATAAGTCCAAGGCGGTAACTGTCGGGTTTGCTCTTTTCCTTAAATGACTCATCACAAATTTGTTCTTACTTTTCCTTTGGCTTGCATGTGAAATACCTTTGTTCTGTGCCTTTTCGGAGTTTGGTATATGTTGCAATACTCATAGGACTTTGTCATATATTCTTTTGCATGTAATTTAGTTAAATTTCACAGGGATAACCCGACAGTAATATAGAAGAACTGTTCGGGCGGGTGCAGTCATACAATTCACTTATGGTGCTGTAGTGGAATACCACCTCAGGACGTAAACCAATTCATACAAGTGTAATACGTAATTTGGATAAAGATGATTTAATGTTATGCTCAACAAAAGTCAGCATCAATTTAAGTAGACAAATAATGTGTTATCCGTTTTAAATGTCATCATTTGATAACAATGTCTGCTTTCAGGCTGTCATCGTTGGCTTAACATCCGTACCGGAACAGGACCACCCTTCTACACATTACTGACCCTGCTTCACAACGAGGCCAAAGCAGTATCCACTCAGCGACAGCTGGTCTGTGAGATGGCCCTTCTGAGTCTGCAGCGCAAAGCATACAGACAAATGCAGGGTCAGATTTTTGCCGCATGGGATACGTTAGTATAGAACAGCAGTTGTAGAACTATATAGCAGTTGTATTATACTAAAAATATTTATAGCAAATTAACTGATATGTAACAACCAGTGAATCATTTAAATAATTACGCGGTGACAACTTATCTACGTCTATTATCAATTTCAGTTAAAGGACAAATGGCTTGTCTGCGACCGGCCTATTTAATACCTACCAGATGAAGGGGTGGTCGACTCCTAAATGAGGAATGAAGAAGTCTCGGTGAAGTGAGAACAACTGCTCACTTTTTATTATTTATTTTAAACTGTAAATAATACGATATTAGAATTATTACTTTTGAATAAATGTTCCTTATGCATATGTGTCTTTTTTTCTTCTTTGTAAAATACGTAATAACAACTATAACTACTACTACTACTACTACTACTACTACTACTACTACTACTACTACTACTACTACTACTACTACTACTACTACTACTACTACTACTACTACTACACAAACACCAAATGCGATTATAATAATAATAATAATAATAATAATAAATAAACAAATAAAAGTAGAAATAGTAAAGCAAACGTAATAATACGATAACCAACCCTATGATAACCGTATTTTTCTACAACAACTACAACACAACATAATAAAGTAAATCACACAATAATTACGCTAATATTAACAAAAAAGCATGCATACAAAAAGTTATAATGTTAATATAAGGCATAAACATAAATATGTGGCCGGTTTGACTGATTTCCCAGGGCATTGTGGCCGGATAGACTTTTTTTTCTGGATTGATTGTAACTCCTTGCCGATACAAAAAAAAATTAATGTATTTTAGCCTGTCTATGTCTTGTAAATAAAAAAGTACTTTGCTCGCCATAACCCGTAGTCGGTAAAAGGCGAGGGTAAATACAACAAGATCGTTGTTGCAAAGGTACGTAAATATATCCTGATTGTAGTTGCTGTTGCTGCTGCAGTTGTCGTTGCTGCTGTTGATTGCTTAGACGATGTACAACGGAATACGCTGACTAAACTCATTTACCGGAATTTTTTATGTGCCGCATTATCAACACATGATAATGGCGGCATCAAGGCAGAATCAAAACAATGCAAGAAGTTCAAAATATTTTATGTGTGTATAATTATTGAGCTATATGCAAAATGTTGCTTTTGTGGAATAAGTTATTAAGCAATAAAGTTATCGATTTTTACAATGATTGGCGCTTTAACTAAAAATAAGTAGCAATTGCCATTTGAAATATTATAAGTACAGATACGAACGACACTGTCAGTGTCACTGGGGGTTCCTGACTTTCGTCTTGTAAAACACAGCTGGGTAGGGAGGTGGTTCTACTTAAACATTTGTCAGGAATCTACTTCATGGAGCTGGATAGCTATAGCGTAATGTTGCAAAAACAATGGTGATTGTGTCGATTTACAGATGTTTCGCTACCTTCTGTTTCTTTACCCAGATGTTTCGCACCTCGGATGTTTCGCACCAAGATATTTCGCTACCCAGCTTAACAGCAAGTGTGTATTGGGGTTTTATGTGTATGGGAGACTGTTCTTTTAAGGGTCACTGCATGGGTTGTTTGTTATGTATTGCAGATAGGCACTTCCAACAGCCTTGCTGTTGGTTTAACCCTTTAGCAACATGGTTGAGTATCAGCCTACTGATCTGAAGGTCCCGGATTCGAATCCCTGTTAGGGACAGGATTATTTTCTCCTCTCAGATTTACTTTAATAAAAAAGTCACAATTTTCTTTCATTTTTGCATAAATATAAACGCTCGTACAAATAAAATTTTAGTACGAATGTTAATAAAAATGTTTCCCTTACACTCATTCTCGGTGTAATTAATCTATATTATTATAAATAAATAACATGTACATTTATTCTGATTGGTTAATGAACTTATTACATATTTTATAAAATTTATTATACAGATACGCCTGTTATAGTGCAACACGGACATGGCTTACAAATGAGAACAAAAACTGTATCTAAATATTTATTATAAAAGGCCATGGTGGTAAAACGACAGCAAAGACATTAATAATAATGTTACATTTAATTATACAGAATTATATAGAAAACACACATCCGTCAGCTTTGATAATTCAATTACCAGCTACCGGCTGGCGAAACATCTCGGACCTAGGTAGCAAAACATCAGGTGCAAAACATCTGGGTAGCGAAACATCCATCAACCATTGTGTCACTGTGATGTATTTCTATATACAAATATAAAGAGTTGGGTCGATTTACAGATGTTTCCCTATAGTGATGTCATCGACACTGATAAGACAGTTTAAGGCAGCCAAGGCAGTAACTAGTCTTGCTCAAGGACTAACATCACGTACTCAGTTTCGGGGTTCTATATTGCTACTGGTTATGTTTCGCACCTGTTATGTTTCATACCTAGATGTTTCGCTACCCTGTTTAACAGCGCATGCGTATAGCCAATAGTCTGCATTTTATGTGTAAACCATTTAGGTGTAATGGAAAAGAACATAATATGATTTCAAGATATGTATAACGCTTTCTCATATTTTCGGGTTTTCTCATAAATTCGTGACGTCATAAAATATACGGAATGCGCGCTCGTGCGATCTGTGAGATTGTCAGAACTACTACTCAACTTTGCCAAGAATGCTTATACTACTTATTTGATCAAAAACATGCAGTCTAAGCAGGTAAATATTGTCCAATGTTCAATTTTAGTATAAATAATCTTGATCATCATTTAAAAAAATCTTATTATGTTGAAAATGTTTTTTTGATCCAGACAATAGTGCTAAATCCATAACCTGATTCACACCTAACATTGTAAATAGTCATAGCTAATTTATTGCAGTATGGAAAAATAAGTCAGGTGATTTTCAATGGCAACACCTGCCATCCAATCAAAAGTCACGAATTTATGAGAAAGCGTCTGCTCGATTTAGAAGACCGGTGTCTCCTCAGAAAAGTAAGATAAGCAATGCATAAAACTTTTTTTTCATGTTTTTTTTCTACTGTACATTTTTCAGCATGGTTTCTTGTGATGATAACTATTGAGAAACGATAAATAGAATAAAAATTTAGGTCGGCACGGTTAAATTTGTGTGATAGACCCCAGAAAATATGAACGTATAGCATATATATTGTATATATATACCTGTGTGTTTTTATGCTTTTAATATTGTTTATTAGACAAAACTCAAAAGCCTATATACTTTGATATACAAAGATTAAAGTTTAATAAAAGGTACAGTCTTTTTTTGCAGATTTGAAAACCAAACTTTCAAGATATCAATAAAATTTCAACAGAACTACTTAAATGTGTGTATATTATATGCATAGAGTGAAAAAGATTTTTTTGAGATACATGCAAACTATCAAACATAAGTATATACAAAGATGTCATAAGCTTCTAGCAACAGTCACTTGTGCCCCTTTTAATCATAGAAGGCCACTAATGCAGATGTTGGCCCTAAGCTGACGATCATAGTTCATACTGACCGACCTCAGGTTCAGAGTTTTAGCCAAAACAAAATTTTAGTTGCAGAGAATATATTAAACCCATGAATGTAGTGTTATGCGGAGTGATGAAGTGTTCTTGTTGATTTCAGTGACTGAATTCTGAATCGGTATGTGCCGATATGCTCTTGTTAATTGCTCATCAGATTTGCTAATATTGCACTAAGAAAATTTCTATCATTTACTGAAATCACCGTGATGCTCTAAAGAATTAAACAATGGTAATGTTAAAATGGGCTAATTTGTTGACAGAAAAGACGTCACATTTTCTCTGATCCTTCTGAAGTTTGCCGCCACCAAGAAAATATGTCCAGTTAACATATTCTTTGATTTTACGAGAAACTTATCATTTTGTCCTGAACATATTGTATTTCTTTTTTTGATTGTTGCCTGATATTTATTAAGCTGAAAGAGCATGATCCTTGCAATCACAGAAAATTCCTATCTCTCACCAGCTGTCAAACCTCATGCATGGCTTACTAATAGGATCATCGAGATGTTTGGGGTCACAGTTAAAGATTATTTAAGAGTGGATTATAAAATGATGTTTAAAGAAATAAATCATTGTTGTTTTTTATTTCAAAGCTCCAAAATTATGGAGGGGGATACAAAAGAAAACATAACGAAAGCATTTCACTTTCACACCTTGTATTGCCCATATTCTTATTTCATAGACCAGTCAGCAGTCAGTAAACAAATTATTAATAACACATGCACTATAATTCAATTAACACCTTTGATTGTATCATATGAGATTAAATCCATTTCTGTTATGGAACGTTAATCCACATTTATTAAGAAATTTAATAAATACGATTTTCCTTTTAGTTTAACATAGAATGTTTTTGAAAAAAAACAACTCTACAAGTTGTCATGTTTTGTTCATAATAAAATAATATTTTTAACCAAAATATATTTGTATACACTCATTTTAGTTGGGATATTGTATGCTATGTGACCTTGGTTAGTCAAATAATTTATATTTAATATGTCTGGACAATTTTAATAGTAGTTGCCTAGTTGGTAGGTATACATTTGCTCCTATGGTTACCAAAAGTAACATTCCATAGTTGGCAGTGAATTGTGTGTTTGTTGAATTATGTGTTTGTTTTTTAGCAAAATAAAAAATGGTTTTGAAATGAATTAAATTACCTTGAAAGTATTGTTGCAAACTTACAGCAAAAGAACAATTAGCCTTTACATATTGAACTGATAAGTGATGTTGAATTCAATTAAAGAAACAATAAACCTACCGGCAGATTAGCAATTGATTTCACACCTGTTTACCTGTTTAACATCAATGATCACCGCAAATTAAAAAACACTTTAAATGTGACAGTCAATACAACAGTTAGTTTAAGTAAGTGACATTTTTAATTACATTTTTTTGTGTACACATAAGCCTAATTGCATGTAATAATAAAATTTTAACACAAAAAAATTATTTAAATGTTTCTTTTATGCTTGTTTTGCATGTTATTCAGATAATAACTAAATATGTAAATATGTACATTCTGGTTGTGAAATAAACTTATATTCTTAATATCAATATAATATGTACAAGAAGGGTGAAAAATGACAATAAATTCTTTTTTTTTTAATTGATTAATAATTGATTAAGGCCATGGTTATAAACTGACAACAAAGACAATTTTATTTAATAATAGTGTTACATTAAAATATGCACACTAGCATGCACAAACAACAGCTTTTAGTATTGTTATTGCAATTACAAACTAATTGGTAGCAAAACATTGTGGACCTAGGTGGGGAAACATCAGGTGCAAAAGATCTGGGTAGCGAAACATCTGTCATCTTGGGGGGTCGGGTGTGGGGGTCATTTGGCTTGAGAATTCTTATTTATTTTCTTCTTCTTTAATTGTCTTTAAGGGATGTTGCTGACACATAAGTTTGTCTTAAGTACACTTTGATGAAAGATGTTTTATATTCTTATTAAAACGTATTCAGGGTTGTTATTAGGAGGCGGCTGGCGGCCGATTTGACCACCTCAAATGAAAATCGGGCCGCCTCAAATTTGAAGAAAAAAAAAAGAAAAATGGTCAAGAGCATGCCCCCGGATACCCCTAGCAGCACTTCGCACCTTTGGTGCTCGCATAGCCTAGCCTCCTCAAAAGTTAATTGAGCCTGCTCAAAATATTTCAAGTGACAACCCTGGTATTAGAGCAATATGAAATGCATTGACATATTTGTTTAGTTCTTAAAACAAAAATTTATTTGGTAGTAATAGTAATATGTTCTCAGCTGTCTGCCCAGGCAGTCGTGGGGTTGATCCTAACTTTTGGGTTAAATGAGTTTTTACAGTCTTACAGGAAATCTTTTACCTAACATGTCTATAAACCAGTCATCATAGTCATGGCGAATCATTCACGTAGCTACCATCATCATTGGATGCTCCTCGCATCTATTGAATTAATATATGGCTGTAAAATATACAAATCCTTTTTCTTTCGTATCAATGTCTGCATGTAGATAAGACAAAAGCTGTGAGTTAGAGGATTGTTAAATATTTTAGAGGATTTCTGCTGCATTTTGATTCTTTGTAAACATTCAATCTTTCTTATATTTCTTATATTTGCCTCAAGTTGTTGCACAGTCTCATAAACAATTTATATTTTCTCAATATTGATAACATATTTTAGAGAAAAATAATATTAATTTGCATTAATTTATGGTGACATTTTAAAACAAACATCATATCTATATATATGTACATATGTTTTGAATGACCAAAATTTACTGAATGGCTTATTTTTAAGGTGAAAGAAAGATGAGACTCTAAGTAATGGAAAAAGAACAGCAGGAATCTACTGCCAATGTTGGAACACTTGAAAATGATGGAAAACTTACCCAACCTAATGATTCTAAAGAAGACAATGTAAAGAGAAAAAAGGTGTACCGCTCTATATTCGAGAGCCCGCTTACTTCTGAATATGATACAGACAGCAGTGATTTCCCCATTGACAGAGTCAAATCCTTCATGAAGAAGCTTAAATTTGACTTTAAGGCTAAGAGTGGCTCTGTGTCAGACACAAGTGGAAACTTAGACGATAGTTTACAAGGAGGCCAGTTAAGTCTTGATGGATCCATATGTAAAAATACAGATGCTGAGAATGAGGTCATGTCACCAGAGGAGAAGGAGGAGAAGGAGCGGTTTCAAGATATTGAGAAAGAACTCCAGATGCTGAATACAGCCAGTGAGAAGAAGGCAGGTAACTCATCCACGGCCAGATTGTACACTGGGCCATATGGTCAGATCAGGTCACCTTTCAAAAAGTTCTCTTCATTCAGCACATTTTCTCGAGGAATAAAGCGAAGTCCTATACCAGTCAGGTAGGTAGTCAGATTGTAATCTCTGTTTACATTCATTGCTTATTAAATGGGCTCAATTGAAATAAATAACAGTCAGTTACAGAGTACATAGTTATATTTAGTACATGTAGAGTTATTTTAACTTACAAGCGTATGTACCAATATTACTTACAAGAAAAGAACACTGTCATGCTATTGTTGTTGTTTTTATACATTACATTCCATTATTTGTTTTCTTAGGGCCATATGATGTTTGTTAAAAACATTGTTTTTATAGACGCAGTGGCATTGGTTAATAGTATTGTTGGGAAATAGGTTGCAAGTCATAATAGATCATCGGTTGGAATCGGTTGCCACTTCCGATTTCACCAAATATAATCGGTTTATTAATCTACGCAGTGTTACATTCACAAATGGTTTTTGTGCTTACATAATTACTTGATACTACAGTGTACTTGCCGCCAATTTCTACAAAACGTTTGGTGTTTCAATGACAAATTACAATTTTTTCACTTTCTTTCTATTTGTATATGCTCGTAAATCTCACGGGCTGCCATTTTAATTTTCCGAGTCATTTCTCTTTACGGCCGGGTAAGGGTAAAAGCCAAAACCCGTACCTTTATTTGGAGTGCGTTCGCACTATTCTGTTAATCGATTTTGAGAGAATGACATCAATTAGTGACATCGAGAAGCTTTCACACACCGCTACTCGATATCTTTCGATCATCGGCACATCACTAGTTAAAAGGTTAACCTATTCCCATGAAGGTTAAGATATCTAAGCATGTTTATTTACTATGGTGAGTGCCTATATGTCAGGTGTCAGAATGTGTCCCCTAGGTGTAATAAAAAGGGTAAACAGTCAATCAGTGTGACATGCTGATTTCATAACCTTTGCTATCCCTATTTCATAAGAATTTTTTTCTCCTAATTTGATGTCATGCAGTTGTTTTTTTAAAGGCATGTTTGCATCTTGATATATTAGTTTATACATATAGAATTTTATTTCTTTAGTTTCTTTTTTTCTGCAGAAGGCCCTTGATTAAGAAAGAAGAAACAAGTGGAGATGATAATGTAGAAGAAGATGATGATAACTGTGGTAGTGATGACGACAGCACCAGCGGATCTAGCAACAGTAGCAGTAGTGGTGACAGCAGTAGCAGTGGTAGTAGCAGCAGCAGTGAAGATGATGAAGAAGATGATGCAACTCCTGAGACAACTCCAGACAAGCCACAAGAACCAGTTCAGTATAAACTGGCCCAAGATGATCCTGAAGGTTAGAAAACTCAATTTCTGTTGTAATTGTTTCAGATATACTTTGAGGAGTCCCAAACTTCAGAGACTTATAAAAGTCATTGTTTTACATGTTTTTAAATAATTCTTAAAGTCCTAAAATGTTTTAATGTTCAAGAATGATATGTTTCTTAACTAATATGTGCATTCTTTCTTGGTACATAGGTTTGTAGAATGGTTTTCCCAACATCAGGATAAGCTGATTGGGTCAGGATCACAAGTGACCTGTAAACAATTTGCTTTCTTATTAAATGCTGCCTTGTTAATGAATATCATCAACATAGAACAAAAAGTTTTATGACAGGACAATAAACCTCAAATAGCAAACAAAGTCTGGGTTTTATTTGCAGCACCCATTTAGACATTTTATTTTTACCAATAAAATTGCTCAGGAACAAGTACTTTACTTGCAAGTCCTGCAGATAAAAGGAGTAATTCTTATCTTGTTAAGTCTTTAATCCCATAATTCTCAATTAGTCCATAGTAGGAACGTCTTATCTGTCTCATTGAGACAATTCTGTTCCGATTCTGTAAAGATTAGAGAAAAGATTAAACAAACCTGAAAAATACCTCTCCTATGTTGAGCTGTGGTATCTAGCCCTTGTTATCCTGTTGTGTAGTGTGTGAGAGCAGTTACGAGTCGGATGATGATCCTGACCAGTTAGCCATTCATGAGGAAGACTCACCTCCAGTGGACCTCTGGGAAGGCAAACTAGATGAGGAACTTAACCAGAAGTCCAGTCACTTCGCTCTAACAGCCATTAATGTCAAGTCTATCATACATGTGAGTCAATTACTAGACATCTAGTGTTGTTCTTGCTTTATAAGCTTCTGCAATATGTTGCCATAAGCATGCCTTCATAAAATTTATTGGGTACAATGTAACTGTAAGCACAGTCAGTTATATTCACATTTATTTCTCACAGGTTTAATCAATTGCTTCAACCAAGAGGGATTGGGATGGGATTTGCCGGCATTTTTGCCGATACTGTGCAGCAACATTTCTAGCACAGGGGCACTTATGAGGTGTCCAGGGACTGAACCCAGGCGGTCTATTATAATGTCACAGACAAGTCGGTCGTAATGCTTTCCCCTTAGCCCCGAGCCTTAGGAGGGAAGCCACTACCAACTTTTATGTCTTTGGTTTGACTTGGCTGGGGTTTGAACTCTCGAATTTCCGATCTGCGAGCCGACACTCTACCTCTTAAGCTATTGCGGCCAGTGCCTCAACTGATAAATATCATTTACAATAGAATGCCATTTTATTAGATTTTGTTTATCTTCTCACTTGTTACAAGAAAGTTAAGAAACAGGGATCACTATATGGTAACTTAAGTGTCTACCGCTTGCTGGCCAGTTACCATGACTTAAATGTTTCTAATAGTCTTATTCATATTTTCTTTAGAGCCTTCTCAGTTACTTTTCTAGGGCTGCTATTTTAATATAATATTTGTTTTCATACAGCCTAATAAAGAGAAAGGAAACCCTCCTGCCAACCTGGGGTGGACCAGTGGTTCTACCGAGATTTTGTCTGTTGTCTTAATTACCAAAACAAAAACTTCTGGCATTTAAGTTGTGAGCTTTTCCTTGATTACTTTCAGAAAATTATCACTAATGAAAATGTGGTTGAGATGGTTAGACAGGCCGTGCATGAGGAACTCAAGGAGAACAGTAGCGAGGGATTTGAGCCCAAGATGACAAGATCTAAGGTGAAAGAAGTACTAGAGACACGAGGATCGGTGAGTTCTTTGGTGTATTACTTGCGTTATACCCAGTATTTGCTTGAAACAAGTAGTCATATCTAAATATTTTAGCCTGTTAATGATAAAAAAAGTCTTGATGTAAGAAACTGTACAGAGAGGACTTGTGATACAACTAGTCAATGTCATGACTATGTATGTGTCTGTTACAAATCTTTTAAAGATATAATTGATAATGTTCCCTAAAAATATTTGTAACTTTTCTTAAACCAGTCCTTAAACGCTACCAGTAGAACAGAGCAACACATTCAGCATACCACACCAGCTATTATATGTATAATCTTGAAATTATAAGGACTTAACTTCGTCTTTCAGTATTCTATGATAAACACTAATCTAATGAATATGTGTAGGCACTGGTTAAAACAATAAAGCTGCAGGCCTGGCAATGCCTTTCTATACTGATGCTCAAATCAACAACAACAGCATAACCCAAACACCCACATTTTATCTGCAGGTTCCCCACCCATGGGGCCTGTCTCCAGTAAAAAAGAGAGCAGCCTCACCCACCTTTCTGGATATTGAACTGCCTGAGGATGAGGAGGAGGACGAGGATTTCAACCCTGATAAGGTACGTGACTAAAGTTGTCACCTTGTCCCATTGCATCTAAAACCTTGACTTGTTTTAAGTTTGTTGTCTGAAAAAGTTGTTTGATATTCATAGATACAAATTTAGAACAATTATAGCTCATACAACCAGAAACAATTTCACATTTTCTCAGGACCAGTCTATTAACTAACTGTTTAAAGTAAACTTTTAACTGCTATCAAACGTGCTTAACAATGCTAACTTATAAAATGCAGGTTGACAAAATATCTTTTTTTTTCTTTGTACCGGTAATCTGTTCCTGAATGTCTTTAAAATCCATCCCATAGTCCAGAACAACTTTCAAGTTATCTTATCATAACTTATGAAATCATACCTAGATGCAATGATAATTTATGAATGCATGTTACTTGTAACATCTGTCGCAGTAAAGTAATTACCTTGAAATGGTCTTTGCCTCTGAATACATCTTTTTTCCAGGGTGATCTGAATGTTAAAGTGATTACGTTGAAATGGTCTTTGACTCTGATAACATCTTTTTTCCAGGGTGATCTGAATGTGACAGAGAGCGATGATGACACAGAGAGTTTTCTATCATCCAACTATCTCAGTGACATAGGATCCCCATCGACTCCAGGTACCCCCAGACTGGTTACCACCCCTGGCAGCCGGGTCCAGAAAAAAACCTTAATTACTCCCTCCAGTCGAGACTGTGATAACAGTAATGTAAGTAACGTGCCAAGAGATGCTGCAACAACTTCTGTTTAGACTGTCTTTCATCATCTAACTAGTGTGTTTTTTTTAAAGTAATTTTTAACAAATAACAGAAGAGCTATACATGGCATAGGTTTTCTTTAATGCATATATCACAATCAAGAGCAGAATTTCTGTCTGAGAGTTGCCTAAATAGGTTGATCATTTTTTAATTTGAAGGATTTGACAGTTTTAAGTATAACCATTTATGATATTGTAAAATATTATAATATCAGAAGAAAATTGTTGTTTGATCACTAATTGCATTTGTATGAAGCTTCAGCCAGTTGGTAAGCACACACATGCATTATTGGTGCCATTTTAGAGTCTGTTAAGTCCAATGGGTCCCCCCTCCAACACGGTGGTGCCACGGTCCAACCAACTGGGGCGCAAGTTCCAGGATGCTATGGAACGTCATGACATGTCCTCACAGGTTGGTGGATTTAAGGGTTGTGGGTATCATTTAATTTATCCTTCTCTTTCACCAGTTGCGTTTTGGTTGGTATTCTGAACACTGAAACCAACTCCTTGGGTAATGTCATCATTGAGATAATCATCCCTCGGATGTATCTGGTGCAATGATACTTACAGAAATCATGATTGTTTTGTTCATCGGAAGTTGGAAGACGAATATGCCAAAAATGTAGTTTGCACAAAACATAAACAATGCCATCGCTTGACAGGTGCGTTTCTGCTGCGCTGGGTAAATTGAAATTGGATGATTTAAATTTGAAGTCACCTCAAATAGAAGTTTTACAGGCATCATACTAGAGTGAGCTGGCACCTGAACTGCCATCTTTGTTTTGACCTCAAAAGCAGTCCCATTTAGAGAAATGGCCGAGATGGTCTGACTACCTATATACATCCGAGAGATGATTTCATGAATTATCCAAAGTGTTCTGATTTCACTGAAACTTGTAATTTTCGTGCTTTTTACATGGGGCTATTAGTACTGATTCTGTGATGAAATGATAATTTCAATTTTAGATTGATTTCTGGCGTATAAAGGTTAAATTTTGTCGGACAAAATAGTGTTTTGTCAAAAGCTTTTAAAAGTTTCTTATTTTTTCTGTAAGCCTTATGTTAATGAAAAAGAAAAGTTCATGGTTATTGACAGCTAAAATGATCTTGTCATTATTTCAAACAATCACAACTGTAAACTATCAGCTTTGAATTTTTAAAGCATCAAATTAAATTATATTCCATGTGAACAATATATTTTAATAAGAAATAAATGCATTGTTTTATGTTGTCTAAAGGAGAGTGAGGAGGAGCTGATAGCCAAGAGAACGCGCTCCAAGTTACCGCTAACTGATAAAACCCTGATGGACATTGAGGCCAATTTTGTGGCACCAGACATAACCCCAGACATGTATGATACCTACTGTAACGACGACAATTGGAAACAGTTTCTAACTGGCCTCACTGTGTCCGACAAGAGTAAGTAGATTCAAGCATAGGATAGTACAAGTCTGTTATCAAAATATGTTAGAAATCTCCTTGGTTTTATCTTTAGTATTGCTCTATTGAATCTGTTCATCTGGCTCAGCAAGGCTTATGCAGTTAAGACTAGATAGTACACAAGTATGGTGAGTAATAATTGGAAAAAAACATAATATTTCTTTATGAATACATACTAGCAAGGCATGTTCTAGTAAATTGGTATAAGTATTGTAACCCTTATCAACACTTTGATCAAAATGTATGCTAAAATTCTTCTTTTTTTTTTTTTTTTGTTATATATTATATACATTACATGTAAAGGTTGATATACCTATTAATAAAGACAAAACAACAATACCGGACCTGGAAGCGCAATCGGTAGAGCGTCGGCTCCAGGTACGGGAGGCCCCGGGTTCAATCCCGGGTCGCGACATACCAAAGTCGTTAAAAATGGTAGTGGCATAGCTCCCTTGCTAACGCTCAAGCAAATATAAGGGTAGTTCCACGACTGGTTGGCCCGGTGTCAGGATAACGTGACTGGGTGTGGTATCATGCCAGGTGTTCACGGCATGCTATACACAGTGGAGGAAGCACTATATCTGTTTCAAGTGGACACCGTCTCCAGATAACTGAAATACTGTTGGTGGGACGATAAATGAACAAACTAAACAAAACAACAAATATCGTAGATCCCTGCTAGGAGCTCTCTGATTTGGATCTGCACTACTTGCCTTAGCCTGATGTAAATATGTTATTAGCAGGCTTAGTGTTCGACAGCTTTCAATTTTATAAGCTTTTTATTTTGGACTATTTATCATCATACTCTAATTTTAGACGGTAAGACACAAAAACAGACATTTTGTGTTTGGGTTCAGATGAGTTTTCAACAAGAAAAAATTTAAGATATTCAGTGATTGACGGAATGTGTTGTCGATGATTGACAGAATGTGTTGTTTAACTGTACATTTATATTCTTTCTATTCTTTGATATGCTTACAGTGTCGGCACTGTTTACAGTCTGGTTTGTTGTGGGGTTTTTTCTGAAAAAGTGGATAGTGCCTTTGAGAAGGGGAAAACTTTACATTTTATTTAAAAAAGGGTGTGAAAATTGTTTGTATTTAACCTTTTATGCAGTTTGTATGTTATGACAAGGCCATCTCTATTTTTCTTGTTCCTGGACTCCTCCACTAGATTAACAGAAAAAACGATGGCCAATTTTTCATTTCTGCAATGAGATATTAAATTTTATCAGAGTGGAATTTCCATTTTTAGGGAAAAGGTTAGGCATATTTTCTGAGGGGAATGGGCCTTTAAATGGCCTATTATTTGTAAGGTAAAACAAGTTCCTGATTGTACATGCTTCTTCAAAAAGTCAATATATAATTTATTTACTTCATGTTTTGTTTTAAATAAACGTAAATTAATTGGTTTACTTTATGTTGTTTTTAATTTGTTTGCATTAAGTTATACTGTATACTTATGTTTTTTGATTTTTAATTAATGTACATTAAATTATGATGTTTATTTACTTTTTTCAACTAATGTTCATTTGATTTAATTGTTTACTTTAAAGCTTTTGATTTATTGTCTTTATTAGTGTACAAAAATATATGTTTGCACATGTTTTTGTTTTTAATTAATGTACACTAAATTATATTGTTGACTCTTTATGTTTGTTTTAATTAATATACAATTGTTTTTGTTGTTTACTATATGTTTTTGTTTTTTACTAATTATTCTCAGAAAAATGGCTGGATTATATATTTACTACATGTTTATTTGTCCCACTCCATCCATGTTTAGTTGATGTCCTAGAGGAGAGTATAGACACGGTGAATGAGGATGAGGATCCGGAGTATAACTTTATGGAGGAGGCCGAGGAGGAGTATGATCGGGAGGACTTTCGAGACGACCGTGCCGTTAAGGTCTCAAGTTAGTAACTCTTATTAGTTATTTTGTGCTTATTAAGAACTACATACATGACAAAGAAAAGTGCACACCTATGTCTTTATGACCTTTAGTTTTGGAATAAATCCAGGTAAAAGCAGGGATTTACTGGACGCAGGATCCTGCGTCCATATATGCATATATCGCAGCAATGTACGCACAAAAAATAAATTCTGCGTCCATGTGGACACACACAGTATGCCCGAAATAAATCATTTCAACATCAAATGTTTGGGTTATCTGCAATTTGTCCTTGACATTTCCATAACAATACATTTCTGACCATTTCATTATGTATGTGAATTTACCAGCCAATCAATGTGCTCGTTGAAATTAAATGCCAATAGTTTAAGCGCTTTCGGTTACAGCAAATGTTGTTGTTAGTAATGCTGTACTGTTCGAATGCCTTTATGTGTTATTTTAATAAAAGCTTATGCATAAGTTAGAACGATAGGTCAAAACAAACAGACTTAAGAAGTTTTGGGGTAAAAGGAAAGATCGCGAAGATGATGAACAGGATGATGTATCGTCCACAGTCAGTTCTGAATCTGAGTATATCTTCACAGTCATCTTCCAAGTCAAAATGTGAGCGTAACTTTCAGTCTATTTGGCTTGACAAATATAAGTGGTATATACAGTGTCGTGAAGAACGTATGTACTGCAACACCTGTATTTTTGCGAAGAGTTCATAAAATCCAATTACCGAGGGTTGCAAGTTGGAAATGTTATTCGGTGTTTAATTACATATACTAATAAAGCCATTATGTGGTTATAATGTGCAATTTCTACTACTATGATGACTTGGACCCCCCAAATTTTCATGCTGGACCCATGTTGTCATAGATCCTGCATCCAGTGGACCCCTGAAATAAAAAAGTAGTGTAAATCACTGAAAAGTTGACTGTATGCTTGTTTATGTAGTTTACTTTCTCTATATATTTATATATATAAATCTTCTTATTGACAGAAAGTTTTGAAGGTTCCAATTTAATCACTCAACACCTTTTTTTTATTATCTTTTTTCTTGACTTATATAAAAAAATTAATTCTTTCAACAGTTTCTTCAAGTGTTTTTTTGTACTCTTATTTATCCAATGTGTTTCCTGAGATAACCAATTTTTTAAAACTTAAATTTTATCTACTGATTTTTCCACTTAATGCCAGCCTTCTGTTTTCAGAGCGAGAGCTTCATGAATTGCTGGACGAGTTATATGAGGATGATGCATTTCCATGCGACCCATTTGACGAGGACTGTAAGAAATCCATTAAAGTACAGGCCGATAATATTGTGTAAGTGTGACAGTCCCACTGTAGTTTATAAACAAGACATATAGAGATTGACAATATTTATGTTACCTCTGAATAGATTTCAAGAACAGTTGTTTGCTTTTTCTTTATGTAGATATATGTGTGCAGTTTGTAAATTTATTGATATGTCATTGTTCTTGAAGGCTCATTATGCCTTATTTATATCATTCATTCTTAAACAGTTTAAAGCTGTACTCCATTTTATGATTTATTCAATTCTGGTTTAACTAAAAGTTTAGCATTTGTGACTGCAAAGTCTGTATAATTTTTTGTAATTATACTTGTAATTAATTTAATGAGCTCATTTGTTGACCCAGTAAATCAGGGTTGCTTGCATTATTTGACTTGAAATTAATTTAATGAAATAATTTGTTGACCTAGTAAATCAGGGTTGCTTGCATTATTTTTCTTGTAATTAATTTAATGAAATATCTTGTTGACCCAGTAAATCAGGGTTGCTTGCATTATTTTTCTTGTAATTAATTTAATGAAATATCTTGTTGACCCAGTAAATCAGGGTTGCTTGCATTATTAATCTATAGACATTTATATCAGGGTCTGACTTTTCTCTCATTTATTAAAATCTATGGGGGTATTTTTGAGCGGCAGATCTCAATATTCACATGATGTCTTTCTGTACAGGTACAGGTTAAGTCAATGTCCTATGTAAAAAAATATATCTGTATCTCTACTATGGTTCTGTATACAGCAAGCTGTCCTGACTGTAGGCACACCTGAACAGTAGATGTGTCTTGTTGGTTTTGGGCTTTCACTGATTATGGGCAAAACATGTTTAAGAACTCTTAGTCTTGAAGAGAAGATCTTTTAAGAAATATTAAACATATGTGGAGTTGCTTAAAATATTATGTATATGTCAGCAAATGGGATATAAAGATGCTATTTAAGATAAAGTAAAAAATACATCTTAAATAATCAATTGCAAGAGGAAGTTTCTACTTTTTGATAACTGTTTTAGTGCTTTCAATTCCTAAATTATAAGACAATAAAAAGAAATTGATGGACCTTTAAGGAATTATTTTAATTCAATGATGAAATGTTATTTAACAAAGGTTGTCTTTTTTCTGCACAAATAATGTTACAGCCATTACCCAATCCTTAATACGTGTACATTTTTAGTTTCTGTGTTTATAACTTAAATCTGAAATCAGTGCAGTATAATCTTAAGATAAGTTGTTATGGAATTGGCTTTCCAATTTTCCGTTCCAGGTTAGATTCCAATGGCTGAAAATGTTTCTTTTTTTTTTTTTAAGGTAGTGCCCGTTGCATAGTGGGCAATTTGTAACTCCTCTTACAGCTTAGCCTCTCAACACGTGGGTTCAAGCCCCATTCAGGGCGAAGGACTTTTTTGTGAGAAGGTCTTCCAGTCGACTTGCGGTGCGCCGGTGGTTCTACCCAGATATGTGTCTGGGGGTCTTCCTCCACGAAAAAGCTGAACACTGCTATAATGATCATAAATGGTCGCTGCAATATATTTCAAAAACAAAACAAGCTTTTGTTACAGCTATCAGTTGTTAAAGTGAAAAAAAATATCCAAAGAAGATCCTCAGTGTCTAAGTTGTTTCAAAGATCTAGTGTTTTTACCTAGGTTTATGTTATTTCCAGGATCAATGAGAAGAAGAAGAAGGAGGTGAAGATCCATCAGAACCTGGTCCTACAGATTGGAGAGTGGGAGCGACTACAGATAGAGGATCAAATGCGCCAGGTGGGTACACACACATTTACATGAGAGGTCTGACACATATTCTTTTGCCTTACCTTTAGTAAGGTGTTATTTATACAGAAAATAGATGTAACTTCAGAAGAGTGACATTGTTTAGTAAATCCATACAAAAAACAAACTGTTTATGTAAACAAGTACAGTAGTAGAATTAGTGCTTCAGTTTACATTAAGTGTTAGCCTATAATACGGTTTTTAAGAAAAAAATCAGAAACAATATATCATATTATTTAAAGGGGAAGATACAAAAATCCTTGATATTTTTAAATGGCTGAATTGCATAGGTCAAAAAGTACCCTATTTTCAGTGAATGTTTGATGTTTACTCGTTATGTGTTTACCACACACTACAGCCAATTAAAGATTGTTTAGATTGGGCATACACAATTGTGGGTTCATCATTCTTCATAATCCAGATTGTTCATTCTTTAATATGTCCCTTATTAAAACAGCCATTTATTGACATTGCCCTTGGCCACAGCCATTCCTGATTACAGCTGCCCTTTTTAACAGCTGCTCTTGATTACAGCCACCCTAGATTTCATCTGTCCTTGATTACAGCCACCCTTGATTACAGCCAACCTTGATTACTGCAGCCCTTGATTTCAGTCGCCCTTGATTATAGCCATCCTTGATTACACCTGCCCTTGATTACTGCCACACTTGATTACAACCAGCCTTGATTACAGCCAACCTCAGTTACAGCCACCCTTGATTACAGCCAGCCTCAACAACAGCCACTTCTGATTAATAAAGCTGCCCTCAATTAGTCACACTTGATGAAAGCCGCCCTTGATTAAAGTCAGCCTCAATTACAGCCTCCCTTGATTAAAACCAACTTCAGTTACAGCCACCCTTGATTTAAGACACCCTCAATAACAGTCACCCTTGATTTAAGCCGCTCTCAATTACAGCCACCCTTGATTAAAACCAGCTTCAATTATAGTCACCCTTGATTACTGCAGCCCTTGATTAAACTGCCCTTGTGTTCACTCTAAAGATACATAAAGGGATACATTAGGTAATGGCATTAAAGGATGGAGTTATATTCATACATTCACCAATTTTGAAGCAGCATGTCATATACTTAATTGAACACTTTATGGCCAATAAGTATTGGACATTTAATTCAGTAAATAAACAAAATATTTCCACCTGTATTTTGTTTTTGGTGTTTCGTCTGTCCATTGTTGGTGTTCTTTCAGCATGTACAGTTGCTGTCATCTACATTTGTGATGGCCCAAACCGGGTCTGAGGAACACAAGCTGATGGCAGATGGGGTCAAGTTGTTGCTGGTAAACACACCTTTTTTTTTTCCAAAGCTTTACCTTTATATTTAAAATCTTACATCTGTTTTATGATTTGGTTTTAAGCATTGTAATATTAATAACATGTATGACCCTTAAACAGGATAGCAATGAAACAATAGTGAGTGGCTATGAACATGTGTATATAACAGTGTATTTTCCCTGAATGTAACAGAAAGAGTTGAACGAGTTTGCGGATGGTGCCTGCAATGGTACAATGTTGCGGCCATGTAACTTGAAGGATGCTGTGGCTCTGGTGGAGAGCTGGGGAAAGGAGCCGCCTCCAGATAACCCCTCCATCACAGAGGTCATCAAGACCCTCTCCTTCAGATATGGTATGATTTATTATCCAACAAGTTAATTGAATGTGTTTATGTTCAAACGAAATGTTAATTAAGTGTGTTTTTTTTAATCACTATGATTATGTTCAAGTCAGGTCATTTGGATAGATACACTATTCAAGGCAGGTCATTAGGATAGATGCAATATTCAACTAGAGCTGTCAATAGATGAGCATAGCATGCTTCATTTTTCTCAGTGCTAAAACCATAACGGAAAGGAAAGGTTATCCAATGCCAGTGAGGATATGGTTATGACAAAATCTCAACTCTCTTCAGTAAGTGTAGCTAAAAAGGTTATATTGCATTGCATATAGTGTGTGTGTATATATACATATATAATATATGCAATGCAATATAAACCTTCCTTAAGTACAAGTAGAAAATATACAGACAGCAACAGTGTAGCCAAAACAAACAAAAGAATGATGATTAATTCATTCCCTTTTGATTTCCCTCTTTTCTAATCGTTGTTTGTCTGTTTTTATTCTGCCTTTGAAGTAGAAAGGACATATTGTTTTGCAGAAGTTGAGATCTAGGTCTAGAGAATGCATGAGAGTGCAATCCTCATTCTTGTAACACTTGTTCATTATGAATAAATGACACTTTTGGTTTTGGGGTCACCAAGACATTGAATATAATTTTATTTTCCTATCAAACCCCAAATGACCGGACTTGGAAGCACAATTGGTAGAGTGTCAGCTTCAGGTACGGGAGATCCCGGTCATTACTATTGTCGTTAAAAATGGTAGTGGTATACTCCCTTACTAACGCTGATGCATATAACGGTAGTTTCACAACTGGTTGGCCCGGTGTCAGGATAATGTGTTTGGGTGTGGTATCATGCCAGGTGTTCATGGCATGCTATACACAGTGAAGACAGCACTATATCTGCTGCAAGTGGACAGCATCTCAAGATAACTGAAATAATGTTGGTGGGATGATAAACCCAATAAACAAAACCCCCAAATGAACCCCATATCCTCAAACATAGTAGGCACATGATAAGTGGATGACCCCTTTTTGTTGTGGGTTCTGTGACGAAAAAGGAAAGGTCACATTGACCTTGAACATGATTTATTTTTGTTTTAATATCAGTGGCTGAAACCAGGTAGGGAGAGGGGCATGCATGTTTTACACACATCTTGTGTTTATTTTATACTGCTGTAGAGCCGTTTATGTATTATTCATTGAACAGAGAACCAGAAGCTGCCTGCATTGACATACCATCAGATGCACACATTCTGGACCAACCCAACCTTTATCTACCCACATCTGCTGCCGCATGGAGGTTTCTTCCTGAAAACCCAGCTGAAAAAAGATCGCTCCCGGGTCAAATTCTTGGAGGCAGAAGACAAGTAATGGAGCTTACTTCTTTGAAATATTATTCTCTATTGGAGTTGGGATTGATATGTTAAAAAATTACTTGTAAACCCTAAATTATTCATTATTTGGATGAAAATAACTACCATACTTTGCAGAATACAACCCCCCTTGGAATATAAACCCCACATAGCCCTTTTTTAATGTTTTTTTTAAATGTAAATGTATGTAAATAGTCTTCCTGCTGACTTTCTCTACTTGTGTGATTCTTCCCAGATATATTGATCCACAAATAATAAGCTCATAAGAAATAAGGATATTTGTTTCTATGCAATGAAAATGTATCAAAAGAAAAACAAAGCTTCCTCATTTTCACAATAATCATTTTTATTGTAACTATTCTCATTATACATGTAATTTATCTCATTGACTTGCTTTAGTCTGCTTGCCATGGGTCTGGACCAATTCAGTATATTCCCTGAAGCCCTAGAGTTCATCCAGAGGTTTCTACTGCCCAGCAAAACCATCAAACAAATACAGATCCGCATCAAGAACCTCAAGGCCAATGCAGCTAAAGATAATGCAGTAAAGGTAAGGATGCTACAAGTAACTGTTAAGTTATAAGGCAGAAGGCAAGGATTTTGGGGGCCCAGTTTTAAAGTGATTATTAGTCATATTATTAGATTTGTCTTAAGTTTAGAATTTTAGTATTGTTAAACAAGGTCATGTTTACATTCTTGAATTCCCTTTATTTTTGTTCCCAACATCAAAATTACTTCTATCTTTTTTCAGACAATGTAATCATTTTCCCATGTTGTGGCCTTGTTTACGTTTCTGTGTCTAGAAAGAAAATAATAATTACTGACACCTAAATATTTATTTGTTTTTTCAAACAGCTTGCACCACCCTCACGTCACCATGGTTATTAAATAAAATTTATTTACTTTTAACTATAGATTATCTAAATTGGCCATGTTGCACTTAAGTCTTTATTTAACACATGATTTTCTATACTTAAGACACTGCAATCTCTATTACTTTAGATTATGCTTCATTTTGTTAGTTAAGTGACATGTATTTGTGTCTTTGTCCATTTACAAAAGTGGTAACTAATGTGGCATGGAATTTTTGTTCGAATTACTTAGGCAAACAGTGGATTTGTCAAAGCAAAATGAATTACCATTGTTTAGGCTTTTACATTGTTGATTGTTGCATTTTTGGTACAGAACAGACGATATAGGTCGGCACTTTCTTTGTTTTGTGTCAACCCATTTTGTTTCAACTTGTATCTTATACATTTTAAACTTTGACAAAAGTGGAATATTTGATATTACCAGATTCTCAGTGTTTATTTTGCAATTTTCCATTTAAGAATTTTTGCTTTCCTTTATTCCTTTGGGATCTATGTCCTGATCTTTGAAAAATGTTACTTTCACAAAAAGTATTTATCCAGACTAGTCCCGCTGCTTTTTGCATATTTTTTTTACAACTTTACTACCACAAACTTTTATTTTATTAATTGCAGCTGCTCAGTTAAATTAAATCTGAAATGCTAGCACATTTACTATCCTCATTTTATTGTTGTTGGAATTTCTACTGAAAGCATGTATACTAGACTAGTATCATTGCCTGGTATGTGTTATTGCAATAAAGAGTGGTGTTTTACAGACAATAAATATTATATACTATTATAATGTACTATAAATAGTACACATGTTTTAAAATTTGCATGTAGAATCTACAGTGGTGAGCATTTTTTGTATGGTAAATATTTTCATTATTAATTAATTTAATTTACATCATTCAGCACCTATTAAGAGTATTTCTCTGTCTGTCTATTAAGAAAATATGTTAAATCAACAACAAACACATAATTGGAATTACTCAGTTTTGTTAACTAATCATTGATATATTGACACTTCTAATTATGTCTTCCTCTTATATATGTGAAAACGACCCTTGAGGTTTAATTAGATCATGTAATTGTGATGCAATTACAAATTCAATTACTTCTAATTACCTCCTGTGAGATAATGTCATCACAATGAGACAGTGTTTTAGAAATGTTGCAGTGCTTTGAATAAGTAGGGTTGGTTAAAGTCATATGTTAAACCAAAGTTCATAGCTACACTGGTGTTCTGACATTACACATCCATGTTAGACTTTGTTGTTATAAAGGTATGTTTATAATTAGTTGTTGTTATCTGACAATAATACATTTTAATTGGTTAATTCTACTACACTCCTTTTGGTCATTTGTCAGCTAGCTGAGGTGATTCTTTTGTTGTCTTGAAAGTTGTTGAAATATAAGAATACGGCATTTCATGTCTATATATATATATATACTGATTTGTCTGATAATATTGAATGTATATTATTTTGTTCTGTGCCCAAACTGTAATAATTTTTCAGAGAATAAGTGACAACTTGTATCCCCTGCCATAACAGATATATAACATGTTATATCAATAACATATTATGGCATATTGCTTATGCATATAATGGTGCAATATTACTTAAATATAGCCATCCTCTCATGCCTCCCCTCCTCTCTTCATCGTCATCACCCCAATCATCATCATCATCACCCCCCCAATCATCATCATCATCTCCCCAATCATCATCACCCCAATCATCATCATCACCCCCAATCATCATCATCATCTCCCCAATCATCATCACCATCACCCCAATCATCATCATCACCCCAATCATCATCATCATCACCCCAATCATCATCATAATCATCATCACCCCAGTCATCATCATCATCACTCCAATCATCATCATCATCACTTTCCAATCATCATCATCATCACCTCAATCATCATCACTCCAATCATAATTATTATCACTCCAATTATCATCATCATCATTCCAATCATCATCCTCACCCCAATCATCATCATCATCACTCCAATCATAATCATCATCACCTCAATCATCATCACCTCAATCATCATCATCATCATCACTCCAATCATCATCATCATCACCTCAATCATCATCATCATCACCCCAATCATCATCATCACTCCAATCATCATCATCACCTCAATCATCATCATCATCACTCCAATCATAATCATCCTCACCCCAATCATCATCATCCTCACCCCAATCATCATCATCATCACTCCAATCATAATCATCATCACCTCAATCATCATCGTCATCACCTCAATCATCATCATCATCACCCCAATCATCATCACCCCCAATCATCATCATCATCACCTCAATCATCATCGTCATCACCCCAATCATCATCATCATCATCACCCCCAATCATCATCATCATCATCATCATCACTCCAATCATCATCATCATCACTCCAATCATAATCACTTCAATTATCATCATCATCATCACTCCAATCATCATCATCATCACTCCAATCATCATCATCATCACCCCAATCATCATCATCATCACCTCAATCATCATCATCATCACTCCAATCATCATCCTCATCACTCCAATCATAATCACTTTAATTATCATCACCCCAATCTTCATCATCATCATCACCCCAATCTTCATCATCATCATCACCCCAATCATCATCATCATCATCACCCCAATCATCATCACCCCAATCATCATCATCATCATCACCCCAATCATCATCACTCCAATCATAATCACTTTAATTATCATCACCCCAATCTTCATCATCATCATCACCCCAATCTTCATCATCATCATCACCCCAATCATCATCATCATCATCACCCCAATCATCACCACTCCAATCATCATCATCACTCCAATCATCATCATCATCATGGAGGCTCTAATCTCATGATTTATTTGTAAACACTTGGCATTGATACATCTTCATAACACTGAATGTTCATCTGTTTCAGTTCTGGAAGCAGTTCAAGCGACTGCCAGTTTTCAACCAGCCCAATCCCTTGTTGGATGTGAGCAATAGACAACCAATCAAGGATAGAATCACTGAGACCTCAGAACTACCCAGTTGGTGCAAGGTAGGATATCATTAAGGCTTTTTTTAACCATTTTTAGAAATTGGTCCAAATATTATCCAATGGTAAGTTTTGCAAAAGATTGGGAAAAGTTTTTGTGTGAATATAGTTTAGATAACAGATTAGTGGAAACATTGACCATTTTTTCTTTAAAAAAATGAACTGATATTAAAATTTTCTGTTGATAACAATAAGTGTAAACATGTTACTTTTTTTTATTGTCTACAGGTCATTATTACTTACTTGTATCATCCCTCATTATAAGATATATGTGACTTGTGTGAGCTATGACTCATCCCTGAATATGAAATATATGTGCCTTGTGTGAGCTATGTATCATCCCTCAATATGAGATATATGTGCCTTGTGTGAGCTATGTATCATCCCTCAATATGAGATATATGTGCCTTGTGTGAGCTATGTATCATCCCTCAATATTAGATATATGTGCCTTGTGTGAGCTATGTATCATACCTCAATATGAGATATATGTGCCTTGTGTGAGCTATGTATCATCCCTAAATATGGGACATAAGTGCCTTGTGTGAGCTATGTATCATACCTCAATATAAGATATATGTGCCTTGTGTGAGCTATGTATCATCCCTTAATATGAGATATATGGGCCTTTGAGCTCTGCATCTTTTTTTTCCAAGATGAATTTTAATATTAGTTATATGAATGTGTTATATTTTCTTCAAAATTTTAACTGAAAGCTCACATCATATTATTGATCTTACAAGTATTCTGTCATAGGTGTTCAATCCAAGCATCAAGGCAGAATTGAACGAGGTGAAGACGGAAAGACAACAAAAGAAGAAAGAGAGGGTCAGCTTCTCATATCCACTTTGTGACCTTGCACCTGTATCTGTAAGTTTGTGTTTATCTACTCTTCTGTTTCACTAGTAATTATACTTTTTGAACATCCAAGACACTTCAGCATTATGTTCTATGGCTTCCATATTGCATGATCTCATTTAATCATTCCTCTTTCACCTCCAGGTAAGAGAAGCCCCATGTAAGGAGTAGTGTTCTACGACTTGTTGGCTCTGTGCCTGAATAATGTGACTGCATGTGGTATGCCAGATTTTCATGACATGCTGTACACAAAGAAGGCAGCATTATATTTACTTCAATATCTGTACAAAGCCTGCTAATAATTGAAAGATTGTTGATTGGAACATAAGACCCAACAATAAAAAACAACATGGGTGGTCATAATAGAAAAGCAGATAAAGCTTTGCTTCAGTTTATTACATGTGAAAAGTCATATATACAACTTGAAATTAGACAAGCTATCTATTGTTGTAGGTTGTTGTAGCTCCATAAACACCTATCTCCTGTTACACGTGTGTCTATTGATTATGCTTTGTTCTCTTGCTCACTCTTCAGACGTGGAGATATGCCTGTCATATATTATAAATCTCATTTCATTATGTTGCTGTATATTTCAGGGCCCTCGTTCTCGACCCTGTACCCCAGTATCAGATCTGTCTGATCAGCAAATGTCCTCAGAATCCAGCATGGAGTCTCCTGTAGGACGCAAACCTGCTAAAAGGTCTTTTATATGAACTTGATGAATGCCTTTTTATACTTTTGAAATAAGATGGGCAAGTGAAGGAAATTAATTCTCATTCTTTTAAATCAAAAGTGCATAGGTAGTTGAATATAAGGCAACAACATTTCAAATTTTCTTCCTTTTACTTGAGTCATAAGATCTTCTAATTTTTTGTTAAACTAACTAAAATGGATTTGCATTTTCCACAGGACAAGGAGACCATACCGGCGTAGGACCATCAAACAAGAACCCTCAAAGTCTGGTTTTGTCCCTTTAACCACGTCTGCTTCCAGCCAGCCATCTACCAGCAACCCTATCACTATTGTCATGGTGGACAAGCTGCTCACACCAAGCAAGCCCACAGGATTGACAGGTGTGACCACACCTACATTTGTTGTCATCAGCAACAGCCAGCTTCCAGGAACACCTCCCACACCCCAGCCTCTTATTACAAGTACACCCATCCTTTTCCCAGTAACTGCTAGCCTGCCATTTACTTCAATAAACGTTTCCAGAAATATCCCCATTCCCATGCCTTCTATTTGTGCTCCGATGGTTGGTTCATCTCAGATTGTGTTCACCTCTATTGCGAACCCTTCACCACACCAAGTTGCAGTGTCAGCAGCATCTACAAGATCAATAACAAACTCAACAATACAGCCTAGTAGCCAGTCTGATTTGATAGCAGACTGTTTAAGAGAATCTAACATCGATCTTGGTGACATGATATCAGATACATCCATGGCGGCTGTAACACCAGCTCTCACAGTGACACCATTAACCCCTTCTTCGTCAGTTAGCGTCAATGTTAATCCTCCTGTTGTACCATTTGTGTCAAAAACTCAGAGTTCCGGCTCTAGTGTAGCTCTGACATCTATAGGTAAGATTGGAGCTTTGAGTTCAAAGGCACTGACTATTGACAAGCCATCTTCATGTGTGTGCAGCCAGTCGATGGACACCAGTGGGTCGCATGACAGTGATGTGACCATCAAACCCTCCACTCCAAAAGGAGATGATAGCATGTCACACAATTCAAGCCAGAGCACTGCAGTAACACCCCCATCTTCAAAGCCTGCCTTAGATCTAGTTGCTGCCTATGCCCAGTACTTCATATCTCCCAAGGGATCAGCGGCATCCCAACAGCAGCTGCTGGAAACCACTCCAAAGAAAAAGAAAGGAAGATACGCAGTGTTAGCACCAAAACCTATGACAGAGTCTGATCAAAAACCTGTAGATCCAGAGTTATTCAGAAAAGTTAAGTCAAGTCCAAGAAGGAAGCAGCTGCAGGAAAAGGTAAAAACAATTCTTCCAAAAGGATTTGTAATCAGCACATTCGATACATCACCTGCTAAAAAGGTTGCCTCCAACCTTGTAGATAAAGCCATCCAGAAGGGCAGACATAAGAAAGGACAGGGGTATTTCTCTGCTAGCTCTGTACAAAAATATCGTAAGATACTTCCCAGTCCTCTGAAAGCAACTTCTAATAATCCAGCTTGTGTCCAGACTAGAAATGCACAAGAGAAAAACACTGTCAGAAATGCTTTCTCAAATAAAGGTGTCAGCTCTCAGAGAAGCAACAGGCAGAGTACTTCTGTTAAAGAGTGTTGTGCAGGACTGGAGACAGAGGGGGGAATGTTGGATGATAGTGGTGAAGAGATGGAGGGGGTAAAGGGAGAGGAGGAGGAGGAGAAATGTGTGGACTCTCTGGACACAGAGAGTGAGTATACACAAAGTGAGGATGGTAATGACACACAGGAGGAGGAGGTAGAGGAGGTGGAGGACAGTCAAGAGGAGGGGACAGAGAGTCAGGAAGATGACGACGCTCACATAGCCAACTTGATGCAGGCCAGCACCACTCTTAGGTAGGTCAAAAACTAGGGCTTTGTTTCATGTGTCTTGTAGTTGATAACACATACTATGTTTTGGTAGAGGACTGCCCTGGAGTAATCCCCAATTATAATTATAAAGTTATAAATAAGCTTAAATGCTAAGCTTGATAAGGTGTTTCCAATAATGGTTTGCCCATCAATCATGATATGCCCAGTAGGAAGTTATGATATGAATATACAACAATATACTGTTGTAAAGGCTGCTATATTGGGGGTGATATCTGACAGTTTTCCTCTCTCTCTCATGCAACCAAATAAATATTTGTTCCTTGAAAAGATCCACTGGAATACTGATACTTGATGTTCTACATCTTTGTGAAGAGCTAAACATCCATCCGCTTGTCATTACAAAAATCTATTTTCTTACTGAGCCACAATGCATGGTTAGTTATTTAAAATTAAGAAAACCCCATAACTACTTACATTTTAGATTACTTTACATTATCATCAGGGTAGTCAACTCTAACGCTGATATCTATTTTTAGCCAAAATGATTATTGATAGATATGGAAAGATTGAACATTTAGAGCCATTTATTTAACAATGTGAACAATATTACTATAAAGATAGTTTTTAAAATAGTTTTTTATTATACTAAAATTTGGGGTTTATACAGAAAATATCCCACTCCTCCAAAAGAGAGTGCTATTACATGTCTATGATACAGGAAAACTTTCAGATACCACCTTAAATGGGAAGTCAGTGAGTTTATGTGATTGTTACCTGGGTTTAAAACCGATCATAATCACTCAATTGGTAGAGCATCAGCTTGCGGATCCGGGAGGTCGTGGGTTCAAACCTTGGCCGAGTCAAACCAAAGACATTAAAGTTGGTAGTAGTGGCTTCCCTTCTAATGCTCGGGGCTAATGGGACAGCATTTCGCCTGACTCGTCTTTGTCAGTATAATGGACCGGCCAGGTTCATTCCCTGGGCTCCTCATAAGTGCCCCTGTGCTATAATGATAGAAATGTTGTTGCACAGTATCGGCAAAAATATGGCAAATCTGACCCCATCCCTGGGTTTAAACCTAATAAACAACAATGAATCAAAGTACATATGATATCTTATGTACTGTCAACTTAGTATTATTGACTTTCATCCTGTTCATTTACAAAAGGAAGTTAAATTATTTCAGTATGTTTAAAAGGGTATGTGTTCTACTGCCATAAAGCTGTGCTTTTGTTACTATTTTTGTAACAAATTATTTAGACACATGCAGGTAAGCAGGCCACTTTATATGTCCTCTGTCTCTACACTGGTACAGTTACGACCCCACCAAGGAGGACCTTGGCAAGCTCCGAATGGCAAAGAAAGACCGGGATAGGGATGTGACCCTCGCCATGTTAGCGCCGGATGTCATTCAATCAGATCCCAAGGTATTTTATCTGTTTTTATGAGTACCATTGTAATGTATGTTTCCAGTCTTTCTCTTGTATTGATAATGATTTAATTATTTACAATTGACCCTTGACAATTAGCACTTGGTGAGTCCTATAAAGCATTCTAACTAATTACCCATTTTTCTCTGCTGTTGATAATACAGCAAACATACTCTTGAATAAAAGGACTCAGAATTGTTAGCAATATGCAACACAAGGACAATGCCATGAAATGTCTGTAGGTTTTTGCATAAAATAATATAACTGGCAGAATTGGGAACTCTTGTCAGGCTAACCACAAATTTATCAAGCATAGGCTAACGATTTAGATCCAAATCAGCCAGCTTCTGCTTGGAGCTGACTGATTAGAATAGACACTTTATGCTGCTAATTCTCTATCTTGTAACTTTAACATAAAATTGTTTGTTAATATAATTTGGGTTACGAAGGTTTCATTACTATTTTAATTTTGATGTGTTTCACAGCGAGATGACCGTGATGTGGTGTTTGCCCAGGCCTACCTCCACAAGGTGAAGAAGGCCCTGAGAGAGGATCTTGAGACCTTGGAGAAGTTTTTGGGTCTTATGTATAATTTCAGCAAGGCTGATGAGAACCCTGTCAAGGTATGGGAAAAAGATAGCTTTAATAACAGAGGATAGTGAATGTATATCTGTCAATCTTATTATCTTTGATTATCAGACATGTTTTGTAGGCTCATATCTGGTCCTTAATATACTAAACTGGGGCTGCAGAACCATGTAGAGGTATGGCATTTGTTCAGAAAGCTATTAAACAATTTATTAAACATTATCATTCGTCATATTTATCACTATACTTTTTTTCTTTCTATTAGCATTATTTTGAAACAAGGTCATCAGTCAGGTGTAATTCAGACGTAACTGGTTACCTGTCGAACAGACAATGGATAAACCAGACCTGGTAGTGAAATTGGTAGAGCATTGGCTCCAGGTACTGAAGGCCCTGGGTTTGATCCCTAGCCGTGACATACCAAAGTCAATAAATATTGTTGAAGTATAGCTCTCTTGCTAACACTCAGCCAAATTGTGACTGGGAGTGGTACCATGTCAGGTGTTCACGGCTTGATATACACAGTAAAGGCAGCATTATATCTGCTTTAAGTTGACACTATTTCCAGATAACTGAAATACTGTTGGTGGGATGATAAACCCAATAAACAGACACTGGAGAAGCATTTCTACTGAATCAGTCAACCAGTTCTGAAGTAGCCCCAGGTGATGCTGTGCAGAGTTTATCACAGCCTCTTGTGGCACATATTTTTTATGGCTGCTAACCTTTGCTGGGTTGTTGATGTAAGATGAACTTAAAATTAATGAAGGGAGGATGGAGGTAAAAGTGTTGTTGTAAAGAGGCTTTACTGTATTACATGTAAAGATTAATTTACATAGTTAACTTATTCCTAGAGACTCAACAGCACATAGTGTAGATTCTGATCAGATAGCTTACAGCAGGAAGTTTTCTTATCAGGTTCCATACTAGCAGGCTGAGAGTTAAATATACCTGAATGAACACATAAAATTATACTAAAGTTAGTATTTTTGTCGGTGCTTATAACGGTTCTTATTTTGAGTGGAATTATTCAATGAAATTTAATGTGTGGATAACTCTAGGTTATTACTGAACATTTTTTTCCATTCAGCTGTACAGCGACTTGAGGCAGTTGTTTGCTCCCTACCCAGAGCTAATGCATGAGTTTGCTGGCTTCCTTCTCAAGGATCAGGCTATTGAATGCGGTTGTTACGAGTCGTACCTGGAGTTTCATCAGGCTCGGGCATTTCTCAGGAAGATTGAGGTAAACATTAGTCTTGGTGTAAGTGCTGGTTCCTACCAGGATGTTAGTTATTGATGATTTGTCGTCAACGTGTTTAAGCCAGGATCTTTGTGTCATGTCATTATAGTGACATGATACTGTCAAGGTCAGATCTTTTAGCTGAATATTAGCTAAGTCATTGAAGAAATTCAAGATTGTGTAATCATCAACCTACTTGAATGTTCTTCTGTTGATAGGGATTGGACGCCATCCATCGAATTAGCTGATGATCTTTTGGTTGAATCTGATAATAGTTAAAATTGCCATTTTGATAACATTTTATTGTACATTTTGACCGACTAAAATATTGGGGTCAAATCAGCTGTTTTATGTCACTTTTAGAAGGTTGTACAATATACATTGTTTTGTAGCTTACTCTGTATACTTTTCAATGGTTTTTGTTGCTGGGTATGAACATAGTGATTTATATTACATATTATATTTACTATATCATATTATGGTCATTTTAGTAACATTCAGTTATTATTGGTGGGTAAGAACCCCAGACAAATGTCTTTATAGAGTCACTGGCAGACTGCAAGTCTGCTGGCAAAACTCCTCGTTGACTACACATTAGGCCTCTGGGGCCCCAGGGGAATATTGTAGTCATTCATTTGTTATATTGTCACAAGTCACTTTGCGTGTCCATCCAACAAAAATGTGGTTAATCGGGGCAAACGTAAATCTCTCTCAAGTATAGGTACGTTTCCACTCTCATTACGGTGCAGTTTCATTTACTGTCAGAGTGTCGGTGTTGCTGTCACTGTTCTACAGATTAATTAGGATGTTCTCTACCAATGTTTCAGATCTATTTCCGTCAGAACCCTCACCAGTGTCAGAAGGTGATGAAGACATTGTCTCGCTGGCATAAAAAGCCTGGTAAGAGGCTGATGGAGCTCCGCGAGCAGGTAGAACCACTCCTGAAAGGACAGAAGTACCTGCTTGAGGAATTCTCCAGATTCTTTCCTGATGAGCGACCTCCAGAAAGGTGGGTTTGAGAGTCATTCCTTCTTGTCTGTTGTAATCAGCTTTAAAAATCTGATTTGAGCAAACAATTGTGGTTAAAGACGGTATGACATAAATGGCTCTTGATATATTTTCTATATCATATTCTTTAGTAACCCTTTCTTGCTCTTAGTGCTTGTTTAAAGTTACATATGACTGTTACTAGACACATTGTTACAAATAGAACAGATCCAAATCAAACAGTGCTCTACTTTGATCAGGATCTACACTGCTTTCACCTTTTTTAACTGGGTAGATTAAGCAATAAAAATGCATTGTTTAATATTTGATGTGTTCTTTAATGTTGCTAGCTTAATGGAAGACTTTGAAGAGGTGGTGTTGGATAGCAGTGATGGAGAGAAGGAAGGAGGGAAAAATGACAGCTTTGAGGATATAGAGATGATGGAAGAAGAAGAGATACTCGGGACAAAGAGGTGTTCCTGCCAATGTCATGTGACAGGGGATGATACATACAAGAAAAAGAAGAAACACTGCTACAAATGTTGTCTTACTGTGAGTATGAAATGTTGATGTGTAAGATGAATATGGTACTTTCATGGTTTGTCACTTTGCTACATTCTATGCTACAGTTACAGGATCAATTGAGTGTTTGTTTTTATTCAAAATGTAAGTTTTGTAAACAATGCACAATGTTGTTGTTTTCAATTTGAACTGTAAATGGCAGTAAAACATATTATGAGGATGCGTTAACATTTATTTTGTAACATGTTTGATGTATTTGTATTTACTGCATTGTACTGTTCAAAACATAAATATATTGTGAATAATGGAAAAAAGTTAACATTTAGTTTATTTTGCACTGTTACAAATATAATTTATGACCAGACCTGGTAGCGCAATCAGAATAGCATCGACTCCAGATGCAGAAGGCCTGGGTTCTATCCCAGGCCACGACATGCCAGTCATTAAAAATGGTAGTGGTATAGCTCCCTTTCTAACACTCCAGCAAATATAAGAGTGGTTCCACAATTGGTTGGCCAGGTGTCAGGATAATGTGACTGGGTGTGGAAACATGCCAGGTGTTCATGGCATGCTATACCCAGTGAAGGCAGCATTAAATCTGCTTCAAGTGGACACCGTCTCCAGATAACTGAAATACTATTGGTGGGATGAAAAACCTAATAAATTAACTTTACAAATTTATGTAACCTGTGTGTCAGTTTGAATACAAGTTTAACAGATGTATTGTGTGTTTTTTACAGGTTATTGATGGTGAATTAGTATACAGAGTGAATAAGACCACAATCAAGAAGGTTCAGGTTTCATTTGGTCCACCTGTCTGTAGGACCAGTCTGGAATCTAGGGATGGAGAATCAGTCAACCCTACACAGGAAGTGACTGGGCAAGGTATTATGGGAGAGAATCACATGGAAGTGGATGCAGCAGACACAAATGTGGAAGGACGCACAAAGACTACAATTCAACTGGTATTGGAACTTATAAAAATAATTTGAAAAACATTTAATTTTATTTTTCTGTTGAGATTTTATTTTTTACTTTTCAAAATGCATCCTTAAAGTGAACCGTTTTGTTATACCAGGATATATTAATTTCAGTTAACTAACTGAAATAATCGGTTCCAAAACTGTTGGTCAGTTCTGATTGTTGTAACTATTTAGTCATTGCAAGTGTGAAGCAAATGGTGCATAGTTGATATACTTGTCAGACATGCTTTCTTTATGAGAGTTGTTTGTGAGTGCTTGACCTAGGTAGTGATAATAATTGTTGGAGTAACAAAGATAGAAGGAGTCACTAATTGTGTAAATGTCCATTGATATTCCAGCTAAATATGCAATATGTTGTTTATGACATATTGTGTAGAAAAATAACAAATATATGATATAACAAGCTTTCATAAAACCTCTTATGATTTTGAAAAAATGTTGGTACATGTAAAATGTAGTTGCAGATTAGAAAAAAAATATACAAAAATTTGACTAACTATTTCAGTTACCTGACACAGACACAAAAACAGACATGGATTCAACTCAAGATACAGTCGCACTATCCATGAAGGTGGACTTAGGAAAACAGTCAACTCGTACAGATAATCAGCTAACAGTAGATGCACCAGATGTGAGTAGAAACATTGAAAATCAACCTGGAGGGAATACTGGACATACAGTGGCATCACCAGCCTGTGTGGATAAAACCGATGAACCTTCATCTAGTGCCTCGTCATTATCAAATGACATTCTGGCAGCTGCCTTTAGCAGTGCTCTGTTCACTGAGGTATCTATGGATGCAAGTATGTTACAGCCTGCTGCCCAGATCCCAGAAGGTCCAGTTACATCTCAGTCTGGGACCCAAGAGGGACAGGCTGTTGTGGTTACCAAACCAATACCTCTAACAACACACATTTTTCTGCAACACAGGCCTCTTTTACAACACCAGCAGCATCAGCCCCTTTTACAGCATCAACCTCTTCTGCAACAACAGCAACTACACCTGATTCTTCCACATCCAGCACAACAGCAGCAGGTTTCTAAGCAGCAACAACAATCTTTTCTGCTACAGCCTTTCTCACAGCGGCAGCAGCAGCATTCAAGTTCTCAGCTGCCACTTAATCTTAAACCATATAATCCACAGCAGCAGCAACAACAACAACAGCAGCAACAGCTTCTCTCTCAGCAAAAGCCTGTTCTGCAGCAGCAGCAAGTATGTTCTCAAATTCAGCAACCAAAGCAGATATTGTCACAGCAACAGCAACAACAACCTGTTCTTCAACCAGAACCTCTGCAACAACAGCCTGCTGTAACTGGTGGCAAGGCATTTGGTTCACTAACGAGTAACCAGGAGTCACTTCAGATTTCCTTTGGTTCAAGTTTTTCAAAGGTCAGTCCTTTCAAGCAACCCGCTGCTGAAGAGTCATCAACTGATTCTGACAAAAGTGCTAGCACATCAGCAATACACAGTAGTGCTGAAAATCAGACAAGGGATTTACTGCCAGCATTGTGTAAGGAATCTTCCAATCAGAGTGGAGGGGAATCTTCTATCTTTTCCCCATTCTCTCCATTTGGTCAGGAAGTTCAGGCCTTAACTGGCATGGGAAGCCCATTGTCTATGATCCCAAGTCCTGGGGCTGTAAATCAACCATCTTCTAGAGTTGTAGTGGCCACCAAAGTCAGAAGAGTCACACCAATTCCTGTTAAAGAGTCAGACAGATTGTGTGAAGAATCCAACTTTCAGACAGCTGTTGTGAATTCCCCTGTGTTGTTTGATGCTGCATCAAAGAGTCCTTTTGATCAGAACAAAGCAACTAAACCAGTGATTAAAATTCAAACAGATACTCCTAAAGTTCCAGATGATGAATCAAAAGGTGCAAAGGTGGTAGGAATGCCAAGTAGTTTATTGTGTAAACCTGAGGTTGAAAAATCTGATAGTTCAAAGCTATCACTAGTTTCTGGCATTTCTAAAGAAAGCAATCCAGAATCTGACTCTGCAGTTACTGATGTTGCTTTGACATTAACTAGGGTAGAACCCGACTTATTTTCTGAAAATGCCAACAAAGAGTTTCCAAACACTCCAGCAGAGCCAGTTTCCTCACTGCTATCAGAGGAAAGTGTATTCAAATGCTTGAACAAACCGCTGAATTTCTCTGACACACTACATTCTATATCCAACCTTACTAACATTTTGGATGCCCTGGATGAGCGGACTTTGCCAGGCCATTCTCCAAGCAAGTCTTCATGTAGTGCCAGATCTTTAGATTCCTCAACTGCATCTTCAAAGAACTCAAGTGTTTCTGATCATGTGACCCATTCATCAGAAGTTGCAAATGAGAGAAAACGATTAGAACCAATTATTGAGGACACCTCAGAGGAAGGCAAAGAGGATGATATTGGCAGAGTTGTAGGACAGGACAAAAGTGCAGGCTCAGGTGCATCAAGTACAACCAGTGAGAGTTCAAATAATAGTGTTGATTCAGTTGATGGTGATAAAACTTTGGAAGCTAGAACAAGTCAGTATTATCCAACTAGTGTGCAGAGTATAGAAAACTTGGATCGATTGCAGAAGGGTGGGTTTTCTGTGAGTCACTTGTCTGACAGTGACTCAAGTTGTCACCCCACACCTTCTGCTAGTTTTGTAACAACTTCTGCAATGATTAGCTCTTCTAAAGAAAAATTGCCGCAAGCTACTGGAAATGAAGTTTTAATGGATAGGTCACTGGTTAAACAACCTCCATCATGTGAAATACCAAATACATGTGAAATTGCAGATTGTGATAGAAAACAGATAAAAAAAGACAAGGACTGTTCCAAAGAATTAACAAGCAGCCATGTTAAGAGCAGCCGTAAGCGTAAGCATAAATCAAAGCATAAAAGTCATAAAGAAAGCAAATATCAAAGGACTGAAGAAGGAATGGCATCGTGCAAGACAAACATACCTGACAAGGTGAAATGTAGCACTGATAAAAAAATAGCTGAAAGTGCATCACAAGAGAGAGACTTAACTGAAAATGCAGCTAAAGGTGATTTAGCTAAATTATCAGAGAGCGGCAAGTCATTAGAGAGCAAGCTGTCACACAACCCCTCGGCTTATGTACATGACAAGGCTGAAAGACAAAGTACACAGGTGGGGAATTTATACAATAATACTATGTCATTATTATGTGTAGTTTGATTGATAAAAATAATTATGTCCTCAAACTGCAGTTTATAATTAGTAATAGGTTAAATGCTTCCAAAAATGATTTTTAAAAAATGATCTCGTGCTATAAATATTTCGTTTCTCCTTAAAACCCATATCTGCTGGTAACGTTTAAAAGGTACCTTATGTTAAATTAGTAGTTGGAATGATTGTTTTATTAATATTATGTTGGATTTATTGATGCAGAAATCAAATATTACACTATTCTTTATATCTACATGTTCATAAAATAGTTGTCTGTCAGTCTTTTGTGATCTCAACAGCAAAATATACTGATGGTATCATATGTGTCATAATGCCAAAATAAATGCTCAGTATTGTTGAAGTTGTTTTAATATAATGATCATTTACAGAGTGAGACTCAAGAAGACAGTGGACCGTGTCTATCCCAATTAAGGACGCCATCTGTTGTTGATGCAAAACCAGAACCTGTCTGGACAACGTAAGTGTAAATACATCTCTGGCCGCTGTTTCATATTTTAATGTAGTACATGCCTTGGAAGCTCCAATAACAGACAGTCTCCATTTAACAATACCAGCAAGCTTCAAAATTAACCATGAACAGATTTATTATTTTTAAATTTACTAAAACTCCAACTGCTAAAACTGATTGCTGCACCTGGGACTTAAACATGTCATGCTCCATAATTAAATCCAAAACTTGCATCGTTTATTTTCTAATTCAGTTTACAAAACCCCTAATCACTTAATTAGGCAAACTATCTGAAACTATTACTGGTTAATTCAGTTAACAATCTAAGACTCTTGCTGCTTAATTCAGTTAACAATCCATAACTCTTGCTGTTTAATTCAGTTAACAATCCAAAACTCCTGCTGCTTAATTCAGTTAACAATCCAAAACTCCTGCTGCTTAATTCAGTTAACAATCAAAAACTCTTGCTGCTAAATTCAGTTAACAATCCAAAACTCCTGCTGCTTAATTCAGTTAACAATCAAAAACTCTTGCTGCTAAATTCAGTTAACAGTCCAAGACTCTTGCTGCTTTATTCAGTTAACAATCCATAACTCTTGCTGCTTAATTCAGTTAACAATCCAAAACTCTTGCTGATTCAGTTAACAATCCATAACTCTTGCTGCTTAATTCAGTTAACAATCCATAACTCTTGCTGCTTTATTCATTTAACAATCCATAACTCTTGCTGCTTTATTCATTTAACAAGCCATAACTCTTGCTGCTTTATTCATTTAACAATCCATAAATCTTGCTGCTTTATTCATTTAACAATCCATAACTCTTGCTGCTTTATTCAGTTAACAATCCATAACTCTTGCTGCTTAATTCAGTTTACAATCTAAAACTCTTGCTGCTTAATTCAGTTAACAGTCCAAAACTCTTGCAGCTTAATTCAGTTAACAATCCAAAACTCCTGCTGCTTAATTCAGTTAACAATCCCAAACTCTTGCTGCTTAATTCAGTTAACAATCCAAAACTCCTGCTGCTTAATTCAGTTAACAATCAAAAACTCTTGCTGCTTAATTCAGTTAACAATCCAAAACTCTTGCTGCTTAATTCAGTTAACAGTCCAAAACTCTTGCTGCTTAATTCAGTTAACAATCCAAAACTTGCTGCTTAATTCAGTTAACAGTCCAAAACTCTTGCTGATTCAGTTAACAATCCAAAACTCTTGCTGCTTAATTAAGTTAACAGTCCAAGACTCTTGCTGCTTAATTCAGTTAACAATCCAAAACTGCTGCTGCTTAATTCAGTTAACAATCTAAGACTCTTGCTGCTTAATTCAGTTTACAATCCCAAACTCTTGCTGCTTAATTCAGTTAACAATCCAAAACTGCTGCTGCTTAATTCAGTTAACAATCTAAGACTCTTGCTGCTTAATTCAGTTTACAATCCCAAACTCTTGCTGCTTAATTCAGTTAACAATCCAAAACTCCTGCTGCTTAATTCAGTTAACAATCAAAAACTCTTGCTGCTTAATTCAGTTAACAATCCAAGACTCTTGCTGCTTAATTCAGTTAACAATCCAAAACTTGCTGCTTAATTCAGTTAACAGTCCAAAACTCTTGCTGCTTAATTCAGTTAACAGTCCAAAACTCTTGCAGCTTAATTCAGTTAACAGTCCAAAACTCTTGCAGCTTAATTCAGTTAACAGTCCAAAACTCTTGCTGCTTAATTCAGTTAACAATCCAAAACTTGCTGCTTAATTCAGTTAACAGTCCAAAACTCTTGCTGATTCAGTTAACAATCCAAAACTCATACTGCTTAATTCTTTTGCTTATTTGGTCTCTGACAAATCATTGTTTATAAAATTCTACCCCTGTTTCATTAGTGAAACTGACAAGATGATTTTGGAGGGATGTAAGAAAAGAGGCATCAAAGATCGGACCTTTGCCAAGATGGCCAGAAAGATTGGGAATGTTACAGCACAACAGGTAAGGCAAACAGCAGAAAAGCATCCTTAGGTTATTGTTATATCTTTTTTGTCAGTGGCTTAGTGGTAAGTTGGCTGTAGGCAAGGGGTTAGTAGACAACATGGGGACCCTCGCCCCCACAACATATTGGTTGGAGTCACAGCGTATGTGAGGTCTTTCAGCTGCCCGGCAGATCGTCACCGGTTCAACCATTAATAGTGGACAATTATGGCAATACGTGTGCATAGGTTACAACTTAACCTTTTTAGAAGTTGGACTGGGTAACCTCAACAATATCACCACTGTTTCCAGGTATTTTACATAAGATATGCCCATCTACTTAATGGTCAGTATTGATAACAGCAGATGTGGAGGAAGATTGGGCATTGTCAAGCTTGTGAAGACATTGGTTTTTGTTTTTAACATCCATCATACCCTGATTCTATACCAGCAGTGCTGTCTGTCAGTTGATATTTAGCAAATTACTGGGAGGGAAAATTGATTGTATCTTCACACATGTATTCCTAGACCTATAAACTACTTTTTTCAGCAAACATGATCATATGTTGTTTAAAGTTTAAGACTTATTTAAGTTTTGCGTGAAATCTACTATTAAAGGTATACCTCTACCAACATGGCACGAATTGGATTGATGGCTCAAAATTGTAAACACATGTTACCAACCCTGTAATCTGCTATTATAAACAAGAATTAAAACTTTTGTTTTGCTTTTATTAAAAATAACCTTATTTTAATGCCCCCAGCATATAGTAGTCACACTGTCTCTTTGTTCAAGCACCCATACCTACTGTATGAGTGTACTTAATTCTGCTTCATTTTCGTAGGTCAGCCTTAAAGATGAACCAAAAATATTTTTTTCAAACATAACAAACCATTGTTACCTGAACAGATCTCGCAGAATGCTGTTTATTGATGTCTGCGAAGTGAACCATAACGTCACAATCATGTTTCTCATCCACATCATCCATTGTGACATCGATGTCTATTTTGAGCAGGAATCCCAATTATTCTTATTTATAGATTTGAAAAGAATGAACATTTAAGTGTTGATTAACGAGTTTTACTCCCCTAAAATTGAGATACTGCTAAAAATTGTCAAAGCTTAAATTAAAATATGATTTTTTTTCTACACAAATTATGTACATACAAACAGAGGTCAGATATTGTTACATATATTAGATATAACCAAACTGTCTGATGCTACCTTTAACTTTAACTTCTTTTTGGAGTACTTAAATCAAACATTACAATCAAGCACTGGAAGTTTCAATATGCATAACATTAACAATAGCAGCATTCAAGGTCAGATTCACTGTGATAACTGAAGTGGTGATTCAGTTCTTAAGTACATACATTTATCGGTTTTACCTTAATATTGCTCATTTCTGAATTGTTTTGTTGTTTTTTAGGTGAAGAACAGGTTTGGTCAACTGTATCAGCTGATTTTCAACCAGTCACCATTTTAGACCAGTGAAGTGGATGTCTTATCATCAGAATCTTCAAGTTTACTCATCAGTTTTCTTGTCTGTCTGTCGTCATCACCTACATCATCAATAAAGTGTACATTTTCATCTTCAAAAAATGATTTTTTATATTATTTTTTATTTATGTCATTGCCATCATTTACTGATAAATCATCATCACAATTCTTTCATTGTCATCAGTGATTTTAATCACCATCATGAATTCACCCAGCATGATCACAGGGAGTGGATGTCTTCTACACCCAGTCTTGTAAGCTCTCCTATTTATTTGTTTTACCTCCATTTATACATTTTTTAATTTCATAATTTAGTTATTTTGTTATTAAATAAGAAAAAATAAGAAAAATGAATAAAATCTCTAGTCGATATTGAAATGGCTATTATAGTATTGTAGTTAAACGTGTTCAGTTTCACCTTTTTTATCGTAAAACAAAATATAAGTTCACAAAATGTTGTACTGACTTCTTTTTTGGGTGTCTCTTTCATGTAGCTGTTTTAGAATTTGAAAAGATTACTTAAGATGAACTGAACAAAGCTAAAATTTCTGCAATATTTATTTCTTATTTATTACAAAATGTAAATTAGAATATGAATAGTTATGTTTTGTTTGTTAAATTCCTTAATTATTAGTGCTAGTCTTTTAATGTTATTATAAATATTATACATCTTATAAGAATGTTTATTAAATAACTTTACGTTATTAGTCCTATAAAAAAGCACCTGCCACGTTCAATAACACTATGGCCTGCTTTAAAACAGTGCCAATATCAATATCACTTTTTCAGCCTCGGACGGGTTGCATAAATTTATTAAACAAAATATTCTCATGTTTTCAAACATGCATGGCATGAAACGGTAGTGTTTAACCGAATGTGTTATTTTACAACGTATAGATTTCACAAAAACACAAACAAGCATTTTCTGACTTGGCTTAATGCAAAAACTAAGTATTAAATGTGAAATATTATAAGTACATGCAGTTATTTAATAAAATTGTCAACAAATAAGTGATTTAATATTGGTCCTGTTATTTGTCTGAGGGCGGTCATATTGGCCTTCGGTTTGGGCCAATACGACTGCCCTCGGAACAGGGCCAATATCAAATCACTTATTTATTAACATATAGTTATAAAAATGCATTTATTATATTTGCATCATTACAAATCTTTGCCGTGTAATACAACAACAATTCTTTATGCACATTGTCCAGATAAAATGTGCTTAGTTTTCAAATTAAAAAGCTTTGAAATTTTAACACATTGATTTACAGCTGTAGCCCTTAAGCTGTAAATGTTTGAGAACTTGTTTAGTTTGTGTTAAAATAGTAGTCTGGCGTTGATGTTGTTAAAAGCTGGACATTAATGATGTAAAACCCTGATTTTGAATTGGTATGTTGAATTATTAAGTACAGTCAAAGTTCCGTTGGTAAGTTCTTGATACCACCAAATTTACTTAGAAAAATGTGTAAATTTAGCTTGAAGAAATACATGTCACATAATCTTTTTGTTTTTGTTTTTAAGGGATTATTTATGGATATATAGAATAGAACAGTGAATTTTCACTATTTTCCCTTTTTGGAATTAGATGTTAAAGCATAGATATGTTTTTCTGTCGACCATTAGTCTTAATATCTAATTATTTATCTATCACAAGAATGTTTTTTTAAAGGGATGGAAAAGTATATGAAATTTTGTAGTTACATGAGATTTTCTAGTTTCAGATGTTTTTACAGTATATGTTGCAGTATTGATAATTTTATTACGTAATATGTCAACTTTCAGCTGGTATTTATAAAGACTTAGACAAATAATGTAGATCTAGATGGTCCAGCTCCTGTTGGGAGCTTTCTGATCAGGATCTGCACATTGTTCTACTTAGTCTTGGGCAATATCACTACCTTAGTTTTGTTTGTATGTTATTGCAGGTAAATATTTTAAATATTTGTACTAAATAAATTTTATATAGCATAAACCTTACCCCATTATTCTGACACTGCAAGCACATGCATAAATTCTTGCAATTGGTTCTTGTTACTGATCACAAGACAAATTGCTACATTTTGTTTGCTATTATCGTCTTATTCATCATGTTTATATTGTTAAGTTATTAGCTGATCACTGTACTCATCACTAATGAATTGTACTGCTTTATATTGTGTAATGACATGCTTTTCAAATAATGAACTTGTTCCATTATTGTTAAACTTGTAATAGGCATATACAGGTTTAAATAATAAATGGGACTAAACCTAGAATAAATATTGTTTTTCTTTCATTAAATAGCCCTTGGTGATTATGTACATGTGCTTTATCGAAACCAGGTAGCTCAAATCTCCAAGTCAGAGCTCAGGTGCCTTTCAGATCACTGTAACCTCTGCCAGCCAATGCCTATGTTAGAGGTCATGTGCCTTTGGGTTCACAGAAACCTCTGCCACCCAATCATTAACTCCATGGCAGAGAACACATTCCTTTCAGACCACAGAAACAGAAACCTCTGCCACCCAATCATTAACTCCATGGCAGAGAACACATTCCTTTCAGATCACAGAAACCTCTGCCACCCAATCATTAACTCCATGGCAGAGAACACATTCCTTTCAGATCACAGAAACCTCTGCCACCAAATCATTAACGCCATGGCAGAGAACACATTCCTTTCAGATCACAGAAACCTCTGCCTCCCAATCATAAACGCCATGGCAGAGAACACATTCCTTTCAGATCACAGAAACCTCTGCCACCCAATCATTAATGCCATGGCAGAGAACACATTCCTTTCAGATCACAGAAACCTCTGCCACTCAATCATTAACTCCATGGCAGAGAACACATTCCTTTCAGATCACAGAAACCTCTGCCACCCATATCTCCATGCCAGAGGTCACATTCCTATCAGACCACAGTAACCTATGCTACTCAATCGCCATGTCAGAGTTCATTTGCCTTTTTAAATCACAGTAACCTCAGCTACCCTGAAATGATTACAAATGTGTTGTTTTTTTTTCTATAATAATTTTCTTTTAGCTATAAAGTCTTGAGAAAATTTAAATTAAAATCTTTATTATTTTAAAAATGGAGTGGAACATCTTTTCATTAATGCCGATATTGATGTGCACATGCACGATCGTCGCTATGTTGCTCTTGGTCATGTTTTCAAGTCTTAACAAAAAGTAACCAGTGCAGTGTATGTGTGCAGGCATGCCTGTGTGTATGTGTTGTTTTTGCAGAGATCTGTTTACAGCCATACTATATATTGAAATTATTATCTGTGTCTAATTTTCCTATTTATTGTTTCATAAGGTAAAAACTAACATAAGTAATGCTGTTTTTATGTTTCAAACTAACACGTACCTGTTTGTATAGGCCTTCGATACAAATTAAGTGAATGAAATTTTTATAAAACTGTGCAGACCTTAGACACGATTTATATATTGCAGCACAGATCTGAATTAAAAACTTGTGTTCATGTGTAATTTAAAGTATATATTTAAAGCTTTGTTTAAAAGAATCTATTATAAAGAATCTATTATATATCTGCATTATTTTTTACTTATACTTTTAATTTCTGCAAATGTGCAGGAACTACTAAATAACCAGGATTGGGATTTGTCGGCATTTATGCCGATATTGTGCAGTGACATTTCTATCATTATAGCACAGGGGTACTTATGAGGTGCCCAGGGACTGAAACCGGCTGGTCCATTACACTGACACCGACGAGTCAGACGTAATGCTGTCCCCTTAGCCCCGAGCATTAGGAAGGAAGCCACTACTACCAACTTTAAAGTCTTTGGTTTGACCCAGTCGGGGTTTGAACCCGCAACATCCCGATCCGCAAGCTGCTAAATAACAGTAAAGGGAGACAAAAGCATGTTCCAAGAATCCTGGTGTAATCCTGCTACCATACTACTTTGGAGTTTATATCCTTATTTGACAATACTAGAACATGTCTGAATACAATTATTTTTATAAACAGGGGAACTAAACACAAACTTAACAAATAATTAACTTTATATTTTAATAAAAATCTTATAATCAAGCAAAACAGGAAAAGGAGAAAAGAATGTATAAAATAACAGAAACATGTATATATATATATCACAAAATTAATACTGATATGATATTAGCATGATTACTTAACAATTAGTCTGTTACAATCAACCCTTATACCATTTATAAAACTTGGTTTGTCTTTAAAAACATGATTTACTTTATAACCACAAGTTGCAAAACAGATAACAAATAACATCAGTAATAAAGTAACAAAACTGTCATATTTGTGTAAATACAAATTTATTAACAATGATGTTCCAACTTTGTGGGAGTGTATTGCAAATACTAGGACTGCCAACTATAGAAAATTCTTTAATTAAAAAGCTTTAATAAATAACATAAATTGAAATACTGAATACTTGGCTATTTAAAATATTACTTTTTTAATATGCATATGAAAATATGTTATATATCACTAATAAAAACTGCTTAATATAAAACAGATTAATTTATTATATTCTGCTGTGTTTTATAAAATTCTATATGAATTTACAGGAAATCAAAACGCATGTTACTTAACAAATCACAAGCTTATATCTTCAAAGCTTCAAAGTACTTGATGTATTTTTATACAAGATTTAAACTTCCAAATTTTAGCTTGAACAAAAACACTTGAAATGTAAACTCTAATTAAGTAAAACATGTTACTGGATTGGAAATACAGCTTGAAAATATAGTTTGATATCCATCCATAAGTTTTTTTTCTTGCAGGAAATATTTACTGAATTCAGTTGTTTACCAGACAAGCCCTTTAGTTCAAGACAACAAGATGGTCATGCAATATAACAGCAAAAACAATGAACAAGTGTACAAGGGTGCAAATCACACAATAGGGGAGGTTTTCTTTGGCTGCATACACCATGATTATAAAACACACAATTTATTTCAACTACTGGAAATCATTACAAGTAATAGACTGTGTTCATATTTCATTGCTTGCTGGACTGTGTTCATAGTTCATATTTTATAGCTTGCTAAATTTAATTCAAAAGGAATCATAAGAATGGGTAAGTTTGTATCAATTTTAATATAATCTAGACTTAATTAATATTTTTGTCAATGCACTGTGCAATCATAAGTTGATGCACATGTCATAGCGTAATGAAAAAGAAAACATATTTGCAAAGACTTTTAAAACTGCCTTCATAATATAAAACAACCAATTATAAAATACAAATATTTTAATAAAATATTTTTTAAATTCAACAATACAAAATAAAATCCATTTAAAAATCTTTTAACATCTAAAAAATCTGAATATTTCAACAAACAGTGACTATCAAACCCATTCACGGTGAAGTGAGCTTATTTTGCAACTGTGATTGACTTAAAATCTTGCACGCAAAAATATTTTTGCAATACTTTCAATAGAATTTGGAACACAAAGGCGTAGGCTTGTGTTCTGGAACAATATCAGTTTTCAGGTTGTTCAGGCTACCACCCAGAAAGTTGAATTCTCGTTTCAAATCGTACCTTGTCCTATCAACAATTGGACCGTTGCGACTGTGATCATACTGACGACGGTCTCGCTCTGTTCCAATCTTGAAGTAACTTAACCTGAGCAAATAGGGATTTTCTTTACAAAAAACATATCAAGCACATACACAATTATTTATGTTTAGCTAAAGTCAAACTAAATCCATTTACAACCTGATAAATAGTGAATATAAAAGATGTGTCTACCATGAAATAGTAAGAATACAATGTAAACACATGTAATGAAGTTAGTATGCTTTGAACTCTCAGGATTACCAAGGGTGAGTACAATGCAGTGACAATTGTTCTATAGCAAGGGTAAAAGTCGTAACCCTCGAACAAACTACAAGAAACATTTCAACAGCTTGTGGTCAATGACTATGATCATGTTTTGGCCCTTATCTAAACCTTGAAGTGTGGTTTTCGAGGAGGAAGTTCATTACTGGACAGCTTAAAGTTAGACTCGGGTGGGTACATTATTGGGAAAACTTGATCCTCTGCCTCATTTTCAGCACGACATCTTCGATGGCGAATCTTTTCAAAACCACACTTACTGAAAGCAAAATAAATTTACAGTAAATACACACATCTATGTATGCTAGTTTCTTGGTTTTATTTTTGTTCTGCACAATAGAGAACACGAATATTGTTAGTTTCATTGATATAGAAATTATGTGAAACAGACATTGACTTAAGAAAGTAGGTCTATGTATGTTGTTCTAATATAAATTTTACAACAACCTACCCTCTGACAAAAGCATATGCAGCCAAAGGAAACTTGAGCAAGTGCATTTAAGCATGATAGGGTTTGATGATTTTGCTATGAATGATGAGTTAAAAATAAACATTGCACAGAATGAAGGTTGAATGAAAGCGGCAAAAAGCACCAAAAATCAACACAGAAATAAAAAAAATAAACGACACCTAGCAAACATGCTATGCAACACACAAATAATACTGTTTGGTGAACTATGTTACACTGGTTTGTAAAATGGTTTCCCAGCCAACCAATGCCTCTTCATTTCAAAGGATGGAGGATTTGATACACTTGGTCCCGTGGTATGTTTTTCAAAGAAGGCGGGGTTGGCCTTCTGAAAGGTTGTTCTTTAGGATGTACACTAAAGAGTCGGCGCTGGGTTTGATTTGGGGGATATTGTGAAAACTCCCTGCAAAAGTATTTATCATAACAAATAAATTCTGATATTTTTGTAGACACATTTATTTTTTACTAAACAAAATGCAAGAAAAACCAGTACAAATAAACAAAAGAATGTGCTCTCATAAAAAAATATAAGAAATATAAATGTGCAAAGACGTATAGAACAAAATCCTAAATGGATAAATCGGCAGTTTCCTGAACTGAGAACTTGCCATCATTTCTTCTGCCCATTTCATATTTGTCAATGTTCTTATTAATTCTTCGGAAATTGCGATTATCATCACATGTGTAATCAGAGTTATCTTTTCCTGGATAAACAACAGCGAAGGCAAGATCACAATGAGGAGAAAATTTCTGTCTATGTCGATAACGGTTGTCAAAGCCGGGGCTGTTCACACGAAATTTTTCCAATTTAATCCTGAAATTAACAAATGAATGTAAGAGATGGCACCAAGAGAGGAAAGGTGTAAAAATTAAGTGAGGGAACTGAAAAAAGGAACTTTCAGAATTTAACTCATCATTTCAGACAAGACAAGAGAGCACAGGATACAATAGGCAGTGAATTTTTGCTGGTAGTGACTGTAAATTTCGGAACATTTTTGAGCTGCAGTTTTAGCATGGGACTAAACAAAGTACTAGGCACTGTGATGAATAAGTTATCTAAACTGTGATCTGTCTTGTAATAACTTACAAGGCCATTAAATTTAAGTCTGGTAGGCAATGTATAAAACTGTCATTGTAGATTCAGTTTAGAGCACAAGTATCTATCCCCAAAATCTTGTCTAGGTGTAATTGTAAGAGTCCCTTTGTTCCCTACTTTGAACAAAAAAAATAATCTATACACAACAGTATGTGAAAAAACACCTGTCATTATCTAGAATTAGTGATGTCTATTTAAAGAATAAGTGACTAATCAGCCTTCAAAAGAGAAACTAGAAAATTGTTTAAAAAAAAAAAGTTATTCAAATGAGCTTATAATTTGCTTTTTGTATTTTTTAAAATGTTTTCTGATTTTTACATGCTTTATAAAGCCAGTGCAAGTACCAGAACATGGTGACAGTGGCTCTTCAGATCAAGTCTGCCAATAGGAAATTCAATACAGAAGTCAACAAGCAAGGAAGTGGAGAGTAAGCAGACATGAAGCAACAGTTATAAAACAAGATGCTTTTCTTTTTTAAAAGGTCCTTATGGAAAGAACAAAGCATTGTAGCTAAGACATTTTACCACCTTGCTAGTATATTTACTAACAGTGTTTACCCAACAAAACAGATGAGTGGAACAATAAAAAAAAAACTTAAAAGAGACATTGACAAATTGATATGAACTTGCTGAACTATATAAAGTATATCTTCAGTAAGTATGCAAGAATGCCAAGTCTTGTTGCAGAAGTATTATAGAGATTTACAGATAACAGCATTTTCCTTTTGAATGAGCCATGGGATAAACTTAGTAGAAAGGATGCCTAAGTTGAGAACCCTTCTAGATCCTGTCCAACAGGATGTCTTGAGTTTTTTGCTCTGTTCCAAGTATTTACAAACTCATATGATTTGTTTGTCAGTGAAAAAATTAAAAAGCAGCAATTTTAATGAACAAAGTCATCATTCTTAACTAACAAGATCCATACCTCAATACACACAAAAATGCAAAATACTGAAAACCAGAGAACTGGAATGAGACTTCCACTTTAACCACTTTGCAAACAAGGCTAAACCAAGATGTATACTGTTCATTAGAATTGTTTAATTTCAGATAATCAAAATACTTCAACTATCAATGTTGAAAGAAAGGCCAAGGAGTTAATTTTAAACTTTACTTGGTTACTAAAAAAAAAATACAACTGTGAATTGTGTTTTGTGACATCAAAAAGAACATTAATAGTCAAGTTCCAGTAAATTTACATATCAATAGAGGTAATACAAGCCTTCTTGTCTCCTTTCTTAAATTGAGGCAATTTGGGAAAATGTTGGACAGGAGGTTAGAGCACTGATATGTGGGATTAGACACCCATCTTGATTGGAAGAACTGCTTTTCAACTGACATGATCAATATTGCTAGTTCTCCATGCACACATCAATTCACAGACAGAAATCAACGATGCTGGACAGATACACTCACAGACACACAGCTATAAGGGTGTATGTTCATAGCAATTCATCTTACAAATAAGATGCATTATCTATCTGTCAACAAAATTTCCAATGCTACTTAATACATGCACTTTATTAGTCTTTTTTATTGACATAATCTGAAGCTTTACTGTAATATTTCAAAAATTGTTTCCTTACAAAGTGACCAGACATAACACAACAAGAAGACAAGATAAACAAATAATAAGCTCAAATGACAAGAAAGAGGAGCAATCCTTGTTGCATTAATTATCTTCCAGAAGCAAGTGAGACCAATTAATGGTAAAAGTGAAAATTGATATTGATCTTTAAGAATGTTATTGTAGAAAAAGCAATGCTTCTGAGGCTGCAACAAACAGGTGAATGGCTGTGGATAAAAAAATGGGATGTTTCTGTATAACTCAGGAAAATAAAATAAAAATGTGGTATAAGTATATTGATAGACAAGATATTACAGATATATATTTAAGATAGCCGATGACTAAAAATACTTAAATGGAACTTAAAAAAGCTGTTTATCAGTTTTTGCAAACTGGAACAAAAAGGATTAAATGAATGACCTACAGCATTGTTATTTATGAAAATGTACTCTCTTATTTTTTGTGCAAATATGTGATTAGATCGAAAGACATGAATACCAATATTTATGATACTTATATTTATAGAAAAAAGAGAGACTGAAAAAGATACTCTAATCTACAGAAAAAAAATATGTGTACCTTCTTCCATTTTCTTCCATAAAAATCTTTTAACATATATTCTTGACTTTGGAAAGAAAAATTGATCAGGAAAGGCACATAGTTTCGATCCAGATGAGCCAACTCATTCTGTGAGGTGTATGAACAGAAGTTGCACTATTTGCTGCAGACTCTAGAACTATACCTTGTTACCTTTACATGTACCTGTGGTTGTTAGCGAAGACAAATATTATGTGTAGGCTATTAATGAAACTAGCTGGGTAATAGTTGAGTTATACAGTCACATGGGCATGCAGTATGACAACATGAGAACAAAAAGGTTTTAGAACACATACATGGATCTACTTTCTCACTCCGCCTGGGTACAAGATACTATATATGGGGTTAACATGGAGCGGGGCACTTCCACTATCCTTCAGAATCCTATACTTAAAGTTAGGGTCATGCACGACCTCCTCAAAAACCACATCATCTTTAGCAATATCCATAGGTTTTTCATAATATCTGCATCTAAAAAAACAAAAGCAAATTATAAGCTACATTTAAGTGTGTGCAAATAATGACAGGTCTTTCAGAAGAAGAAAAAGATCAAATATGATACATGAGCTTAACGCTGAAACATAAAATACTGACAAAATAATATTTTCTACAAAAAAAATGGCAAACTGCTCATTTTGCATAAATAAATTAAACATCTTCTATCTAACAAAATGAGTTTTTTTAAATCAAAAATGTTTACTTTTGCCCTGCTTTATGTGTTGTTTTTGAAACATATTGCAGTGACACAACTGTAGTCATTATAGCCATGTCCATCTATTATAGAGTTTCCATGTGATGTCGTAGGGACTGATAAGGCAGCCATCTTTGAAGAAAGAAGCTAATGCAGGTTGAAATCTGGAAATATGTACTGTATTAAACTCACCACTGTGTTGTTGTTTTTTTTCAGTCTATTTTACTGAACTTTACTTCAAATGCAACAGCTTTTATGAAGTATTTTAAATATCAAAACTACATTTTGATAGATTAAAAGGTAAAAGAAATAAAAAGATACACTGTTCATTTTGTTTAAGAATAAGATAATAATTTTATTTATTTCTGTGTTCTAATTCTTTGTGCATTTATCAGTTTAAAAAAATATTGCATTCTGAAAATAAGGATTTCAAGTGCTTTCCAATGGTGTATAGCTTTTAACTTTATGGACCACAAATGAAGAAATTACAAGAAAATAGCATTTACTCTTCTATACAATTCATCTGAAAATCCCTTGAAGTTGCCATCAAAGATGGCTGCCTCGATAATGGGTCTTTGCTACTGTGGAAACTATCTACTGGTGGAGGCACCCTAGGCAGAAATAACGTAATTATGTATGGATAGAACAACTGGTACAGTCAGAATAGCTGTAAGACCTCTCTTCATGGTAAGTTTTCACCCTGTGAAGAACTCAGTCTCACAGATTGAGGGGCGAAGAAATTGTCTGGCTGTATGCTGTTAAAATGTCCAGATAAGTGCAATGTGTTTGTATGTTAATGAGTTAAGGGTTGTTGTTTTTTTCTGCCAAAGTTACAGTTACTTGATAAAATTATGAGTATTTAAGTGATAACTGTTTGCCAGTTTTTGTTTATTAAATTTAAATATTTGGAAGCTGCAAATAATCTGTGTATACAAATTTCTGATGCAGTTGAAATATGCAAGTGTTTTAACTAGTATTACTCAAAAATTATAAATATAAAAAAACATATTTATTAAAAAACATTTTACATGACACAACCTAAATGAATTTTAATGAAACTATAATATATATATATATATGACTGAGATGCGGTGTCAATTAAGCATCACATTTTTATGAAAAAGTGTCAATATTTCCTGAAAATACATCTCTAAAAGTTAGTGAAGGTTTTCATATGAAATGTATATATGAAGGCATACACTGACTCATTTTATTTATATACATTTTGCACTATTTATAAACTCTGTTATTTTATGTTATTTACAAGGATTTTAATTTCATGTCATTGCCAGAAGTTATAAAAAGACAATACTTAGGTGCCTTCAGTTATTTCTATAATAAATAATAATTTAAAAAGCTGCTAATTGCTTTACCAGATCTCAGTGATTATATTAAAACACTTTACCTCGACTGGAGGTATTGGCCTGGTTCTGCATGCACCAAAGGTGGATCTCCTTTTTGGTGCACTGGCACATCCCCTGAACCCTGGTTATTAGAAATTAATGTATGTTCAATTCTTAATTGGTTCTTATAATTACTTAAATTTTCCCTCCTTTAAAAGTTTAATGGGGAAAAAAGTGTTTATTCTCTCTCTTTCTCTCTCTCTCCTACATTTCTTTAATTTGTTTTCTTGTGTTTTTAAAATCTTAAGCTGTATTTCATTTTCATAGGTTTTAAGATGTTTCCAGTTTAGTAAATGGAAGTAAGAAGTTGTTACTTAAATAGTTTATGAATACAGTTACGCCTTTTTTGAAAACCATGATAACAATTGTCAAAAAAATTTGAATTTTGGTAACACCAGGATAATGTTATCAAAGTGACAACAGCAATCTCTTGATGACAGTCTGAATGACTTTGTGCTTTAATAAGGTAAGTAGCGAAATTTTATTAAATTTATTAACTTTTGCTAGGGCTGCTGGCCTCACATCCCCGCAAATTTAAAACAAAATCTAGAGAATTGAGCGACAAAATAGATCTAGCTAAGGGACAATTGCACTTTACTGGTATGTAAAAATGATCTGTTGGTTCATGTTAGTTTTATTTGGCATAGTGCAATTTTCTCTATTGTTTCAGGTTTGATGTTATTGAAAATAGGGGGCTACCAACCCCGAACCCCCGTTTTAAAATTTAAAGCAAGAGTAACATGTGTGCTTAATCCGGAGATGCATGCGAAGAAGCGGTAAACATACACGTACAGGTAAAGTGCAATCTAGCCCTACAGTGTAAACACATCCCTAACAACAATCGTGCACCTGTTACTCATCAAATGCACATGCCGAAAAAAGTAAACAATATGAATATGGTGAATAGCGCTCACTAAAGTTCATTCTAGCCATCAGGTCTCCTCACCAAGGCAGACAGCAAAAAGTGGAGCATATGGACTACCCTATTTAGGATAGGTTTCATTTTAAATTAGTTACAACTTTGTTTCATATAAAAGACTTTTTTGTAATTATGGAAATTTCATTTTATGTTTATGACTTTTACAAAATGACACAGCTTACCTGTCCAGACAGACCAAAGCCTTCCTTCATTCTTTCCATTGCTTCGCATTTTCTGTCTAAAATCCTCTTTTTTCGCAAAGCTTCGTTGTGGTAATTGGCCTCCATGGCTTCCACCTTTGCAATGTGTATATAAGTAGATATCCAATCTGTGTCAACACTTGAGTAAATGTGAAATAGTAAATAAATATAAATAGTATGTTTGATACAACTGCTTAGTTGGTTTCCTAACAACTACACGCATGCGCACACGAGACGGATTCGTTCCTAAATATTCGCATCTTTTTCTTTTTAAAGACAAAAATATTTTTAAACGAATTTGTTTATAATAACTTACATCTATGTAATGAAAAGGTTAATATTTCATAGTATTTATTTTATTACGGATACTCCGTATAAATAATACGGAAACAGACAGTGTCATATTATCATCGGAAATTCGAAAGTACGTAAATTTCCCCTTGCCGCGCATAACTAAAAATTGTGAAATATTTGGAAGGGTTTATGTCTGTTAAATTGTTCATTTGTATATAGATCTAAGCCCTCTCATTACAAGGTAAGATAAAAAAATGTACTCCACCTGATAAATACTTTATTCTTTGCCAAAAAACATAAATTATGAAGAGGACTTTTAGTAAGCTCACTCCGAGGCCTCTCCTGGGCTGCAGGGTGATTGCGCAGAGACGAAAATACGAACCATTTGCGCAGACGTGCATGTGCTAGAATAAAAAGAAAAGAAAAATCCCGTCTTACCGAGGCCTAAATATCATTGTTTCTCATGTATATTTAACTTTTTTTTATTACCTGATACTGGTCAGATCACCCAAGGTAAGCGAAATGTTGAAATGAGCCAATAACGCGTATGCTTTTTTTTGTCGTATTCATGTTTCATTCCATTTTCCTGTCCTTTTTGTCGCCGGTTGATAACCTCGTAAGTTTTTTTTTGCATTAACTTCGATTCGATTGAGGCAAACGCATCCAGTCAGTTATATTGCAAGTTTCTAGTTACAGAAGCGGCACATTTCACTTCTTAAATAACTTCATTTATGTTAAGATGACACGCTTGCAAGGCCAAACGTTAAATTTAGTTTCTATTTGGTGAAGAAATGAAATGAGAAACTTTCATGGGCACATTCCTTCCAAAATAGCTTCCAGTAAGTTCTACCATAAGATCATATGGCTAAGACTGATATCTTATAAAAATTTGACTTCTGCTCACACCTTGCACATCTCTTTCTATAATACCCAGCCATCATATTTCTTTTTCATCTGCTAGGTCGTTTTCATGATTTTGTCACTCACAAAATTAGAGGGTCTCATGAATTCATCAGTGTATTCTTTAAATGCATATGCAAACTTTAAGCAAGTTTTAGAATACCAGCTGTTTAGATAGTACAAAGTTTAAGATTACCTTGATTACAGAAGAAATGTAATAAGTATTGTTATTTACCGTTAACTTTCAAAAGCTTAATATTTGAGAAATGTTGGCAAATTAAAGTAACTCCAGCACTGCCATGGTCTTTCAACTTAAAACCAAAACATTCTCAGACACATTCAATAATCTTAACTGAAGTTTGTATCATGTCTCCTGTGAAAAATTATAGTTTCCCACAAGCCAGCACATAAAACAATAGCAATAAATCATTTTATGGCTTTGTTTTTTTTCAGCAGTCAGACAAAAGTCAGTAGAAGAAACATATTTTGTTAATAATCCACCAATATAAATATATATATATCTACATTGACATTTGTGGGTTCCTTTTAGGGTGAAGGTCGACTTCAGTTGAGATAGTGACTCAACTCAAGACATTTGTCTGGGGTCTTCCACTACGGAAATAAGAGGATGCCACTATTATGAACATTATTGGTCACTGCATTGTATTAAAAAAACCCCCACACACACATTGATATTCAAAGCAAAATAAGTTTGCAAATGTATGGTGTTTTAGTCATTGGGCCCTGTACTTTGAAATTAATACTGTAGAACCTTTGGAAGAGAACACAGTGAGACCATACATGCTTAGTGGTATTGGATGTTATTAGCAGTAAAACAATTCCAAGTGGAGGAAACTTTAAATTGGGATGTCATTTATATTTAGTTTAATATAATATTTATTTTATGCTTTTGTACATACATCAAGTTGGTGTGTATGGTTACACACCTGGCTGAGTGGATAAGTCACAGTTTAAAGTGACAGGTGCCAGTGACTTGTGGTGGGGTTGCTGACTTGTAACTCTTACTACTCGCCTCTCACCACATGGGTTCAGTTTTCAGTGGGTGAGAAGGACTCAATGATGGAAGGTTGGTTCGCTGACTTGCCGTGTGTCAGTTGAACTACCCACACATTAGTCTTGGGTCTCCCTCTAACAAAATAGCTGTACTTCGCTGTAAAGGCCATACTTGTGTCACTGTGATGTATTTCTTAAAAGAAAAAAAAAAGTCTTCAAATGATTTAGATGGCAACATTACCTAGGACTTCAACTGACCCACGACTTTGTACTTCTGAGTTGATGTTTGTTTATTGGGTTCATTGTCCCACTAACAGCATTTCAGTTATCTGAAGACTGTCAGAATTAATGTCTCCCTCCAATTGAGCTGCCATGGCAGACACCTTTAAATTCCTTTGCCTTAGTGCAAAAATAATAATATAATATTATAATAACAATGATTATAGCTGTTTCAATGAGATGCATCAAATTTAACTCAGTAAGTATGCAATTACTGGATGAATTTTTTTTTTCTTATTTTTCAGATAGTTTGTTCCTTTTAGATATAAGTCATGGTCATGGAAACTCCTAGTCCTCAGTGTGTTGGCCGCGAATTTGTAAGGCAGTACTACACCTTGCTTCATGAGGCCCCACTGCATCTGCACAGGTAATACTATTGGACTGCAGTATATATTTCCCCAATGAGTGAAACACTGAGCCTACTGATTCATAGATTATATTACAGTCTTAGAAGTGGAAAATTTTGAATAACTGATTGACATGAGTGATGGTTTTAGGATTGTTTCAGAAGCACATCTAAGATTGCAATGTTCATGTCAGAAATACAGAACTTACAGAAATCATCAAAAATACTGGTCTGTAAACCAAGCTTTATCATATTAAAACAACCTTGTTCCTATTCTTTCAGATTTTACAGTCACAACTCAAGTTTTGTTCATGGTGGTGTTGAGAAACCAGGCGAGGAACAACCTCCAGTGATGGGACAAGCTGTATGTAACTTTAAATCTTAGTGTTTTAAATATGATGTAACAGGATTTAAGGGACAAATGGACTACTGCAAAAAGAAACCAAGTATAACCTAAGAACTGTTGTGATTGTATCCTTGAGTTTGTCTTTTCAGTTTAATGTTTTTCACCCATTTTATATGTTGTGTACATGGATAAATAGGACTTAAAGAAATGTTATTATGAACAATTCACTGTAACCTCCTGTAGTTACACTAACCCATTATGTGCAAACACTTTGGCTAGTATTGGGGCAACTTGCTTATTTTATATAATTTTTTATCCATCTAAAATCATATTTTCAGTTATCAATATTGGTAATTTTCAGCACTTTTAATGAAAAAATTATCACTGCGCTCAAGTCTTTTGTAAAACAGCTGACAACAGGCAGTTATTTTGGTGGTCAGTGTTCTTAGGCTATAAAATGCCAGAAAAATTAGTCTTGTTTCTAATAGTTATTCTTGCTTCTTGTGGAGGCTTACATGTCGTATTTCTATGATTGTCATTATCTGCATTATTTATGCAAAAAATTTATCTAAATGGCGGGCAGTGGGGCATATATAGCTAGCAAATTGTTTTGTATTCAAAGATTGTTTATTTAACCTTAGCAATATAGTTAAACAACTATAACATTAAAGATGAGGCTATTTATATTTTAATTTTAGGAGCACTAGGACCATTTCTTTGAAAAATAAGTTTAAATGACAGCGTTCTTAATGGCTTTTGTGTTGGGATGCAGTTGGATGTATTTTGATCTCAAATTTAAACATATACTGTGTCTTGGTGCTTTGCTTACTATCACTTTTGTAAGCAGGTGATAAACTATTGATAAAATAGGGCGAATTATTATCCTTGTTAAACTGACAAAATATTTAATTACTTCTGCTCATTTTTAGCACATATTTTTAAAGACAACAAAGTTTAGATTGCTCAAACCTGTCCTCACATCTAAACATAATTTACCTACAACAAAAATCAACAAGCCATTTGAAGTTTTGGTTGATCTGGCAGTCATCAGTACACTTTTGTTCCAACTTTTAAAACCAAATAGTGCAGTAAGACTCTGGATGACTTAGATCTACCATGATGTGATAGTAAGTTTCACATGCATGATGGAACATAGATGTCCACTGGTCAGATACGTCGCTCTGCTGATTGTAATAATGCTATCTGCTGATTCCATAAATTTGCTTGAGCCTTGAAGTTTAATGGCAATGATTTTAACCATTTGAATCTTTGTTGTGTAGGACATTCATGAGAAGATTGTGTCACTCAACTTCCGTGACTGTCACGCCAAGATCCGTCAAGTAGACAGCCAGGCTACTGTGGGAAATGCTGTTGTTGTCCAGGTATGAATTAAGCAGCTTGACTATAGCACTGAAAATTGCTTTAGAACAATGAAATAGAACTATTTTCTTTCATTCAGTCAAATAAAAAATAGCAAATAAGAGTTAATTTGAATAAAGGTTTCCATTATCGTGTTTGGGTCAGTCAAAACAGTAAGTTAAAAGTACTGAAATAGTTTGCATATAGCTTTGTGTTTTGACTCCTGTAACATTACTCTACAACAGATCATTGTAATTTCATACTATTACTGATTAAATATATCCAGCTTTATCATCTGTTACAAATCATCTCTTACAGCTATAAATTCTACACCCATCTTGTGTTCTGTCTTTCAGGTCACGGGAGAGCTGTCCAACAATGGCCAACAGATGCGTCGCTTTATGCAGACCTTTGTTCTGGCACCCCAGTCTCCAAAAAAGTACTATGTCCACAATGACATCTTCCGTTACCAGGACGAGGTATTCCATGACAATGACACAGACACAGAAAATCAGGATGATGCTGTTGGTTAGTATTCTTACTTACACAGCCATTATGAAGTTGTATAAAGTTTGAAATAAATGTCAGTATACCTGAGATGTGTTGTTGGTGACAAAAACCAACAAACTAAACTTGGAAAGATGTTGTTCAGTATCCAGCTCTTTATTACCAAGTGTAATTTTTGAACATTTCTAAAAGAAAGAAATATTTACCATCCTTGTAATGAAAAATATTGAATCCATTTTAATGAGTGCATTTTTATTTCTGATTAGGTAACTTGTTACCCTGTTTGTTTCTCTTTTTTGTCAGTTAATTCTTTACTCCAAATATCCCAAAATCTTAATTTTACTTGTATTTGACTTTTGTACATGCTTCTCATGTTTGTTCAATTTCAGTTTTTGATTAAGCTTGCATTCAGTACTTTGAAAGATGCCAGAATGGCCATTTTGACTTGGCAATGTCTTAGTTTTGTTGTTCTTGGAATATTTTTTACCTGTTTTAATTTCTTTATGCAGACTCAGAGGTTGAACTTGAGCGTGAACCTGACAGCACTGTTTCCTCTGAGATGCCAGAAACTCAACAAGCCCCATCCTCATACTTTGATGGTGGCAACACTCTCAGGTAAAAAATGAGTTCTCTTGGAAGTCGTGCATGTTAAAAGTAAAGTTGGTAAACACAGAATTTAAAAACCTTAGAGAAGATTGATAGTAAACCAAAATGTTTTCTTGTTTGTTAACATGCTTTTGTATTTATTGTAAATGTTTAATTTTCTTTAATATGCTGCAATAGGACCAAGCATTTATGGATGTACAGTTATTTTTTTCTTGTTGCTTTACCCACCAGCTTTAATTGGCCGTGATTTTCAATTTTGTAAAATTTGTTTATTAAAATTAGTAATTAATATTTTATCTGTTGCAGCAATGGGTCAGGCCTGATGGAGGAGGAGCCTGTCGACACACCGACTACACCCAAGTCAGAGGAGGAGGAGATATTGGAACAGGAGGAGGAGCTTGGCCAGATTGACACATTCAAGCCAGACAAGGAGGAGCCAAAGATGGAGTCCCTTGAGCAGGAAGATCAACCCCAAGGTAGGTTTAACATGGTTCTCTGTATGATTTGTGAGTCTTAAGGGCTCCCAGTGTTCTGTGGCAGAAAATAGATCATTGGGAAATCTGCCAAGTATGAATGTAATGAAGATATAGTAACTGCTTGCAGCTATAGAGTGTAAATCTGATCTACAATGTATTTGGTACACAGCACCTCCAAATAAATAGTTCATTGTAAAGATATGCATGTATTAAAATGGTGTAATAGTTTGAAAAATCTCAAGAAGAAAATAAATCACTGTTTCCTTTTGAAACGAAAACTCAGTAGAAATATTAGTACAGCCAAAATAGGTAATATATCGGTAACATCAAATTGCAAACACTCTTTGTGTTAAGGTAAATGATAATTCATCATTTTTTTAATAATATTCAGTCCATTAGTATAATCTTAATATGTTGTTTCGTTAAGGTCAAAAAGAATTAATAAGTATTTACAAATGAAAAATGGTTACTTGTTTTGTAAATTCTTAAATAAAAGACAGCAGATAGAGTGGCAATATGCCTATTAGAAATGTTCAGCATTTTAGACATTCTTTCTTTTAATGTATTTTTCAATCAGTGTTTGCACCTGTTTTAGCTCATCTGAATTAATGCTAAATGATAAAGTGTTTATATTACGAACAAGTGCTTTGAGAGTATGTAAATTAAGATGCGATGTCTCACGTAATATTACAACAGATCTTGCCAAGAAAGATAGCTAATATGTCTTTGTTATTTACATAACTTCTTAAGATTTTACAGTGAAAATACTTAACTGCCAATATATAGACCCTTTTAAGAAACAAGATTTGTTCCTGTAGCTACAGATGAGGCCCCGAAGCCGTTCTCCTGGGCAGCTTTGGCTAGCAAGAACACACAGAGCAGTTCAGTGCCACCCCCAGTACAGCAGTCAACACAGCCCTTAAGCCGTCAGCAGGCGCCAGGTTTTGGATCCAGAACAGAGGTGAAACAAGACAACAGCCCTACAGCTCCAAAGGAACAGAGAGCTCCAAGGTACGATGGCTTTGAAGAAGCTGATGACTAGTATATAGTATTAAAAGAATCAAATTATATGATGCTAAATGATGAAAAGTTGTACCATGGATAAAGACAATGTTTTAAGCTCATCTAATGTGCTCAAGTGGGGCTTTTATGATTGTCAGGTTTTGTCTGGCATCAACAGTTTGCTTGTGGATGCTTAAAAAAAAGGCTATAGTTTTGATCCAGTTTCCACCAGACTTGTCTAGAGTGTTTTTCTCTGTATAAAATCATGGACATGTTTGAAACAGGGTCATGTGGGTTAGGGGATCAAAAAAGTATGTCACTAGGTAAAATCCTGGCAAAACTATTTCACTAACCTAAAGCCCCTTAAACCAAGTATCAAAATTGAGTTCTGTGGATAGTTCAATACGTGAAAATAGTAGCGTGTATGTTGCTACTAATAATACATGAATCGACTACTATTTCCTGGCTATAGAGCACAAATTTACTTCTCTTACTGGTTAAAACTGTGTTTTTTCTATTTTAAATTGCCACTTTAGGGCTATTTTTTTACTGCTCATTGGCGTCTCAAAAAGTTGTGACTTTCAATTTACATATAAACAATAAAATGACTGACACTAGTGGCAAAGGTGGTCGAGCAGTTAAGAACCAAATGGGTTCGAGTTCCAGTCAGGGTGAGAACTTTGGTATGGAAAGGTTTTCCAGCTTACCTGCAGTTTGCCTGTGGTTCTATTCAGACTTAAGTCTGCAGTCTTCCTCTGCCAATAATTGGCTGAATGTTGCCAGTTCTTAATTATAAAACACTGTTTTAACCTAAAGGTAATCATCTTGTTCACATTACAATTTAAAAATGCCATGTAATGTATTAAGTAAACTGATGTATAAATTCTGCTTTGCTGCGATGATGTGTGTAATTTGCGTCTGATGACAAGTTAGGTGACAGTTGCCTGCTGTCAAATGCCTGCTTGTTTTAATGATGTCGCATATTGACTGAGCAGACTTGTCACATTGTATAGTTAGATATTGGTTAGGCTTAAATATTTAAAAATAGTAATAATAGTTAAAAAAAAAAGTTCTAATGGTGGTTGTGTTTTAATCTAGTTAAATCACTTTTTGTTGTAATCACAGAAATAATAAAGCAAGACGTTATACAGAGTTTGAACAAATCATACTACAGTACACACTAATCTAGGTTTTTATGAATCAGTAAAGAATATTTGACATGATGATTGGAGATATACTTACATTACCTTACATAAGTGGTCAGATTTGCACATTGGAGGTTTATTAGAGCAGTTAGTCAGATTTTGTAATTAGGTGAAGATAATAGATAATTCAGTCTTCAGTAAATCACACTTTGCAGCAAAAATATTTTACTCAACACAAATTGTTGTCTGTACAAGTTATCAACAGACAATTGATCATAAATCAGATACTTCTGGTGCTTGGGTGGTTCTACCCCGACAGAATTCGGGAGTTTCTTCCACTAATAATTGACCCTTCTTCAGGTTACGGGATTTCCCTACATGCCTGCGATGGCCAGCCCAAGGTTAGACAATTGTTAGTGAGGATATTTCATTACACATAATGTTTAACAATAAATTAAGCTGTCATCAACAATAATTGAATATAAGTAACTAATTTGGGAATGTTATATATAGTGTAATTATAGTTGAAAAAGCTCTAATAGTGGTTGTGTTTAAATCTAGTTAAATCACTTGGTGTTTAATCACAGAAATAATAAAGCAAGATGTTATACAGAGTTAGATCAAATCATATCATACTGTACACAGTACACATTAACCTAGGTTTTTATAAATCAGTAAAGAATATTTGACATGATGATTGGAGATACACTTACATTACCTTACATAAGTGGTCAGATTTGCACATTGGAGGTTTATTAGAGTAGTTAGTCAGATTTTGTAATTGGGTGAAGATAATAGATAATTCAGTCTTCAGTAAATCACACTTTGCAGCAAAAATATTTTACTCAACACAAATTGCTGTCTGTACAAGATATCAACAGAAAATTGATTATAAATTAGATTCTTCTGGTGCTAGGGTGGTTCCACCCCGCAACAAGTCGGGAGTTTCTTCCACTAATAATTGACCCTTCCTCGGGTAACGGGATTTCCCTACATGCCTGCGATGGCCAGCCCAAGGTTAGACAATTGTTAGGATATTTCATTACACATAATGTTTAACAATAAATTAAGCTGTCATCAACAATAATTGTCATGTGGGTTAAGGGATCATAAAAGTATGTCACTAGGTAAAATCCTGGCAAAACTATTTCACTACCACAAAGCCTCTTAAACCAAGTATCAAAATTGAGTTCTGTGGATAGTTCAATACGTGAAAGTAGTAGTGTGTATGTTGCTACTAATATTACATGAATCGACTACTATTTTCTGACTAGAGCACAAGCTTACATCCTTCACTGATTAACACTTTTCTATTGTTTTCAAATTGCCACTTAGGGCTATTTTCTACTGCTCATTGGCGTGTCAAAAGGTCATGTGACTTTTCAATTTACATATGAAACGACTAAATGACTGACGCTAGTGGCAAAAGTGATAGAGCAGTTAAGAAACAGATGGGTTCGAGTCCCAGTCAGGGTGAGAACTTTGGTATGGAAAGGTTTTCCAGCTTACCTGCAGTTTGCCTGTAGTTCTATTCAGACTTAAGTCTGCAGTCTTCCTCTGCCAATAATTGGCTGAATGTCGCCAGTTCTTAATTATAAAGCACTGTTTTAACCTAAAGGTAATCATCTTGTTCACATTACAATTTAAAAATGCCATGTAATATATTAAGTAAACTGATGTATAAATGTCTGCTTTGCTGCGATGATGTGTGTAATTTGCGTCTGATGACAAGTTAGGTGGCAGTTGCCTGCTGTCACATGCCTGCTTGTTTTAATGATGTTGCATATTGACTGAGCAGGCTGGTCACTTTGTATAGTTAGATATTACTTAGGCTTAAATGTAAACATGTAAGTGTGCCATAGTTGTATAGTGAGCAAATAAACATTGCATTTAACATACTCAATAAAAAATATTTAACAAATAGTAATAATGGTTAAAAAAAGATCTAATGGTGGTTGTGTTTTAATCAAGTTAAATCACTTTGTGTTGTAATCACAGAAATAATAAAGCAAGACGTTATACAGAGTGAGATCAAATCATTTAATACTGTACACAGTACACACTAATCTAGGTTTTTATGAATCAATAAAGAATATTTGACATGATGATTGGAGATATACTTACATTACCTTACAAAAGTGGTCAGATTTGCTCATTGGAGGTTTATTAGAGCAGTTAGTCAGATTTTGTAATTGGGTGAAGATAATAGATAATTCAGTCTTCAGTAAATCACACTTTGCAGCAAAAATATTTTACTCAACACAAATTGTTGTCTGTACAAGTATCAACAGAAAATTGATTATAAATTAGATACTTCTGTTGCTAGGGTGGTTCTACCCCGACAGAATTCGGGAGTTTCTTCCACTAATAATTGACCCTTTCTCGGGTAACAGAATTACCCCACATGCCTGCGATGGCCAACCCAATGAGACAATTGTTAGTGAGGATATTTTATTACACATAATGTTTAACAATAAATTAAGCTGTCATCAACAATAATTGAATATAAGTAACTAATTTGGGAATGTTATATATAGTGTCAGTAGATTTGTGCATTTCACGCACACTTTTTGCGCTGATATTGCTCTTTATGTAAAGACAATTGCAAAATAGACATCTTTTGCTGTCATCCATTTCCAAATCCAAATAGCATTAAACAGAATCATAAAAATATACCTGTATAATAAACTGTAAGGACTGTACCGGTAACTTGTCATAGTATAATTCCTACTATGCTGTCAAGGTAACATGGTACTTGTTTCATTTTTTTAAGTTATCGTTATAGCTCTGAGGCTACTTAAGTCCTGAGATGGACTGCTAAAAATTTATGAAAGAAAATGCCTAAGATTAAGCACTTGCCCTGCCATGATGTGTGTAAATTTGCGTCGGATGGCAAGTCAGGTGACAGTTGCCTGCTGTCATATGCCTGCTTGTTCGTATGATGACCAGTGTTTACTGAGCAGACTTGTGTTACTTTATCTGTATTCATGTAGATTCAAAGCTTTAACATAGCTTTGACTTCAGACGAGTCTCTTCCATTCCTTTTGTTTTGTTCTTATTTCTCATTGTGTTAATTCTGTGTCGCTGTTTTGTCTTTCATCTAGTCTATTGGTTATTATATAAAATTATATCAACCTAGACAAATAATATATCACAATATAGAGTAAATTAAGGGTATTTTGCTAAACTTAACCCACACAGTTATTTATCCTCACTAACAAGATGAACATCTTAAGTAGACCATATATTTTGTTTGACTATTGTCCCAGGTTTTAGTGATTACTAGTACTATTTATGTCAAAGTTGGAATTATAAATGATGAAAACCTTGCCATAGCGGAAGCACTTCCCTGCCATGATGTGTGTAATTTGCGTCGGATGGCAAGTCAGGTGACAGTTGCCTGCTGTCATATGCCTGCTTGTTCGTATGATGACCAGTGTTTACTGAGCAGATCTTGTGTTACTTTATCTGTATTCATGTAGATTCAAAGCTTTAACATTTATAGCTTTGACTTCAGACGAGTCTCTTTTCCATTCCTTTTGTTTTGTTCTAATTTCTCATTGTGTTAATTCTGTGTCGCTGTTTTGTCTTCCATCTAGTCTTATTGGTTATTATATAATAAAATTATATCAACCTAGACAAATAATATATCACAATATAGAGTAAATTAAGGGTATTTTGCTAAACTTAACCCACACAGTTACTTATCCTCACTAACAAGATGAACATCTTAAGTAGACCATATATTTTGTTTGACCATTGTCCCAGGTTTTAGTGTTACTAGTATTATTTATGTCAAGTTGGAATTAAAATGATGAAAACCTTGCCATAGCGGAAGCACTTCCCTGCAATGATGTGTGTAATTTGCGTCGGATGGCAAGTCAGGTGACAGTTGCCTGCTGTCATATGCCTGCTTGTTCATATGATGACCAGTGTTTACTGAGCAGATTTCAGGCTTAAAATTCCAAAGTCATTCATTATAGTTTAATTTTAAACTGCTGTTGGATTTTTATATGTTGTGTTTGTTATTAGTTTGAGGAAACTGGCACCAGATCCTCAAAAGCGGTAATATATTGAATACACAGTTTAGTAAACTTACTGTATATAGTCAACTGTAAGGCGACCCGCTTATAAGATGGTCCCCCTAGTTTGCCTTCCAAACCTAAGGTTTTCTGTATTGACCCTTTTATAAGACGGGATGAAGTTTTTAGGGGGTACCGATCAAAGATTTGTGAAAGTCACTTTATTACCGGTGTATTTGTAAAGCGGCAACGATTGTTTCCCTTATGTGTGAGAGCTGCGAGAACATCCTGATCCATGCACCGACATGATGTAAATTTCTTTGATCTACAGCATCAAGTCTGGCATGTAGAGGATATACTGAGGCAGAGTGTTTTATGTAACACGGTACACATGGTTTAACTATGCAAACAGTCGCAGGGCTTTGGACTTGTGTTAGCAATCATAGCGTGCTCCACCTGCCATGCCATCACAATTTTGACATATACCTCTCACTTGCATAGGGCTGGAAGAGCCGCGAGAACATTCTGCTTCACGCGGTAGCTCGATATAAATTTCTTTGATCTACACAATCAAGTTTGGCTGTTAGCTCTCCATTTTCATATCATTCTTAATGAAAAACTAAGAATTCTTTTGGAAGTTTTTTAGGCCTTAATGAAAAACTAAGAATTCTTTTGGAAGTTTTTTAGGCCTTATTGTAGGTAGCGCTTGTAGGACAGAGCCCCCACTTAGAAGGCTATTTTCCAAGGAAAAATCCCATTCTTATAATAGACTATATACAGTACCATTAAGTTTGGTCATAATTATATCTTCAATATTGCTTTAGAAAAATTCTTGGTTAAACTTCCTTTGCCCTCAACATTTTCATTTATTTGAAATAGTTTATTTTTTATCCTGCAATGATGTGTGTAATTTGCGTCAGATGGCAAGTCAGGTGACAGTTGCCTGCTGTCATATGCCTGCTTGCTCGTATGATGACCAATGGTGACTGAGCAGACTTGTGTAAATGTGTATAGGGAGTCATAGTAAAGTTTGAATTACTGTTTGATGGTAATAAGAAATAAGAGTATTTACTCAAATTGATTTCTGTATCAGGGGTGCTCGAGACAGGCCCGACCGTGGTCGTGATAGGGACCGCACAAGCATGAACCGTGAAGAAGGAGAGCCCATAGGCGACGCCAGGAGGGGAGGAGCTCGATACCCAGACAGTCATCAGCTGTTTGTTGGTAACCTCCCTCACAACGTCCTAGAGAAGGATCTGAGAGCATTCTTTGAAGGTAAAATGTAGTTAGATTTATTTACTAGTCTTTAAGTTGTTTTTGAGTGTATGTGTGTGTGTGTTTTTGTTAAACACTTTTCTTTTTAGTCTAGTCTTAAAGTTAGTAACACTACGTTAAGACTCTTTATTATTAAATTATTACTTTAAGTGTAGCTGCAGAATTACATGTTTCAGGACAGCAAACTTAACTAGAAAATGGTACCTAACCAGTGTTGGGGGCATTGGAAAGAAATGTTTTATTATGTATTTGTGCTCATAAAATTTTTATTTGCTTTTCAGAGTTTGGAACTGTTGTTGAGCTGAGGATCAACACAAAGAATGGCAGAGAGAAGACCCCTGTAAGTATTTCCTGTCACTTGCAGCAGTCTTAAATGAACACTCACCATACCTAAATTGTCTCTTTAGATTCTATTCTTATTTATCATCAAAACAATTTATTTAAAAAAAAAAAGAATCATGCCTAGATCTTGTATATTGAAACAAAACAAAAACTTATTGTGGGGCTGAAAAACATTTATTACCTTCAGAGTATTTACATATGAAGAAATAAAAGGTCAGACTGATTCTAACTCAGTGACAATGTACTGATCTCTTAAATTGTATTTGGTATATCTAAGAACTGTGTTGGATTAGTTTGTTAATCTTTTATATCAGTACCGCCTGAAATTTGAAATGATCTGCCTTTTTTGTCTGTTTTTTGTTGTTACTCTTTCCCACAATATTTCTATATATAAACTGCATGTAGTTTTTCAATGATAGAAATGTCGCTGCGCAGTATCGGCAAAAATGCCGGCTAATCCCAATCTCATCTGATATTTTAATCATTTTATTTAACATTTAACTCCTGGTACAGGAGGCCCTAGGTTAGCTCCCTTGCTAATGCTTGCACTAATGTAAGGGTATTTCTTGACTGGCTACCGCAGTGTCGGGATAATGTGACTGGGTATGCTTTCATGCCAGGCCTATAGAGCAGGGTGTACACTGGGAAGGCAGAACTAGTGGTTCAAGTGGACACCTTTTTCCAATAGCTGAAATACATTTTGTTAGGTAGACTTCCCACTCACCCCATAACTGTCTGCTTTCTTTTTTATTAATCATGCAGTAATTTGTTTCTTTACAAGGTGAAGTTCATATAATTTTTATTTATGAAAAATGCAAATGTCATGAAATTTTTAGGTTGCTATATTTTGTAGAATATAACCAGCTTCTGTAATAACCCTTACATGTTTAATGCATGTTACAAAAAAGCCCAGACCTCTGTATGTTTTAAAGAATTTGATAATGACTCCTGTTGTAATTTTCAGAACTTTGGCTTTGTGATGTTTGACAGCCTGGACCCAGTTCAGACCATACTTAACAGCAGGGTAAGTAGATTTCTTTAAACAGTTAAAATTTATCACAGCTGTTGGAAGAATTATCAGAATATTGCATCAAATATTTTTTAAACTCAACATTTATTTGCTGTGTTCCCTAGTCAGTGCTGAAATAGGTTCCTGGGTTTATCTGCACTGTTAACATGGCTTTACAAAATTTCAGGTGTCTGCACAGAATATAGAGAATAAAAAAACAAATTATCTAGAAAATTGTGGAATAGTAGTTAAAAGTATGCACACAAAAAAGTCTGGAATTTTTTAACTGCTCCCTAAAAAGCTAGTAATTTCAGGTGAAAACCAAGCCTTTCTTGTCACTTCTCCTTTTAGCAGATTAATGCCCCATTTTGTATATGTCCAAAATGCACAGCGTGTTAAACCTTTTTTTAGCCATCTAATATAAAATGTGGTTACTCACTGCAAAATAGCAGAGTAGAGGTAGATTTAATCACCATCACTTTATTTACAGTGCGAACCCTCATTTTGAAGCAGGTTTAACCTTTTCATTTGCATAATACAGGACAATATTTAAAAGCTTTTACTGCTTGTTTACAGATAATATATGTTGAAAGATGGGTCTTATATCTATTTTTTTTGTGAACTTGTCTTGCAACTCAATGTATCCTGTTGTAGTGAGCTGTTATTCTTAAATGATAATGGTATTTGATTCAGTTCAATAAAACTCTTTTTCTTTTTTATTTCTGATCATTTTATAATGTATCATCTTTTAAACACAAACATGGAAAATGTGCTTTTTTATCTGAGAAAAAATGCACATGGAAAATATGTGTTTTTATCTGAGTTAATTTCAAATTTATATTATTTACACCAAAAGTCAGTAATGATGAAATATAACATGTGATGTATAATTATTGTAATAATATGTATACATGTATATATAACATGTTGTTTATAGCCCATCATGTTTAACGAGCATCGCCTGAACGTTGAGGAGAAGAAGCCCCGAGGAAGCGAAGGTCGACCGGTTCGAGGTCCCCCTACACGCTCTGGGAGTGCTGGTGGTGGCGGTGGTTTTGGCCGTGGAAGTGCCGGTAGAGGCATGGGTCCCAGGGGTGGCGGTCCACCAGGGATGCGTGAGAACCGTGGCGGGATGAGTCGTGGTGGCAGCGGTGGAATGACTGGACCCAGGCGCTGATCAGCGACAGCTGTTCTTGTGTAGAAAGTATGCAATTCTCTCTGAGTTCTGAGCGGACATATCATCAGTCACCTCTCTGCCAGCTACTGTCATTGTCAGAAGGAGTCTACAGCCACCCGAGTTGTTGGTTGTGTTGTGAATACTATTTATAGATTATTTATTTCCACACTGACAACTTAAACTGAACGCTTGAAGTGTTTTTTCTGTTGTTTTTTTTCTTCAATGAGGACTAGGAGTTGCCATGATCATTCTAAATAGATGCCGGTACTGTAAAAGGTTACTATGTGCTATTTTATACAATATTTCTTAAATGTTAATTTATACACAGTAAGTGATCAGTTGTTCATACATACATTGTATATATTCTCTTTCATTACACAAGCATTTCTGAATTAAAGCGTTATTCATCATCTTTGATGTTGTCATTCTCATGTATGTTTACATCATCCCAACATTATTTCAGCAATGGTATGTAAATTGTGTTGAAAAGGATTGCATATTTTCAACAACAGAGATCTAAAAATAGTTTGAAATAATGTTCTTATGCCAAAGTAATGTTTATTGAAATCACAATATACAAAGAGAGAATAACCCCAAGCAAATTGTCTGTATGGTTTGTAATTGTGCAAAGTTTATTTTTTGTTTGGTTTAAAATACTCTTTTATATTCAGTTAATGCTTGCTTATATATATAAAAATATGGCAATAATTTTGTTGACTCACTAAAGTATCGTCAGCTATAACCCTTCTAAGGAAAATCTTTACTAACTTTTGGTCCTCTCTGAAAATTATTAGGCAAAAAGGTCATTTAGTTGCAAGGTTGTTTACATACTTTCCTATCAGTTTAGAAATCCTGCAATTGAAATTATGATTTAAAAGAAAGTTGGTCATATAGTTTATGGGGAAAATGGCCTTTTTCTGTAGGTAATATATGTTTTTTGTGTATGCTGTTCTGTGTATGTTTTCAAAGTGTGTATTGGTTCGTATGGGTCAAGTCAAGTAGTGGGAGCTTATAGAATGCTCTTTCTACCATGTTCCCATTACTTGACAATGAGTCTGAGGTTTACACATTGTCTTTCACACAGTTGTTCCATGTTAAATGTTTACCAAGATTATCTTCCTTCCTATGACTTATAAGAAATATATGTGTTACAAATATAATTTTATTGAAACCCACTTAATAATAATATATTTAAATTCTTTATATACAAAGGAATATAATATGTTCTTATACATGTTGAGTTGATTAGATTTAGGTTATGTATTGCATTGATCACTTATTAGTAGTAAAAGAATATAAGACTGACTTTCATGTAGCAATATAATTTAAAAAGAAACAAGTTATTTGTCTTTCATTGTCAAGGCAAAGTAAATAATCTATGAGTAATAACATGCTATTTTTTACAATCCTGAAAAACATAACGAATATAACAAAAGATGGTACTGTAATGATTTTGGAAGAAGGAAGCAATTCTGTGGTATGTAAATTGTTTTAGTAAATGGAGCTGTTTGTATACATGCTATGCTTGAAATTGTGATTATGAAACTGTTGTTGGTGATATATGACTCAGTATTGAAAATTGTTGGTGCAAAATTGACTAGGATTTTTCGTATAAAAACAAGTTTTCTTCTTTTTTTTCACTCATGCCTTCTTCACATTTTTTTTAACTATTATTGTGCTTGGTTTGCTGTTAGCTTTTTCCCCCCTTAAAAAAACTGTGTTAAAGTGAAAATTATGTAAATTATAAAATTTTAACATCTTTTATGTATATTTTACCTTAACAAAATACAAAGAAAAAGAAACTCATCAGCATATGTTTCGATCATTTCTTTTCCATTGTAAAACATGCATGCACTATTGATCATTTTGCTTGTTCTGTGTCATTGATTGATTTGTAAATGACTAATAAAGGAAGTCAACCAAAGTGAAATACATTGCTCATACAAGCAGTAATCTTAAATTATCATAAATAATTAACTTGATTAGTAAGCTTGGTATTCTACCACTTGCTAAAGATTGTACAGATCTGTTAATATTGGGAAACTTAAGAGTGAGTTGAATTAGCTATGAGCCTTGTAAAATTATCCTTTTGAATTGTAGTTGGTTACTGCCGGGTAATGTCAAGTTTTATATCAATGTTATAACATTTTATTGACAAGGTTTATGTGAGGAATGATTGAAAGGGCTCATTAAAACTTCAAAAATAGTTATATACTCTTGGATGTTTGTCATATTCAAACTAGCCTTTGTGTTTTCAAATTGCATCATTCTTAATTATGAAATTCTCATGATTATTGAAATTGCATGAAAATTAGGCTCATTTTGTTCCATTTTCTTTGACAACAGTTTTTTTAGTTGTTTTTTTAATGTCAGGTATCTGTCAAACTAATGAAACAAAATACCCGTAAGGATTTAAGTTCAATTGCTAGATATTGTTTTGTCGTGTTTGTCAGCCTAATGTTTTGAAAGAATGTATCATTCAGCATTGTAGTTGTAATAATTAGGCATAATATTATCAGGGGTGAAACCTGCAAGGTGTGTTTGTGTGCCATCATTTTATACCTTATGCTATTTCTCAGGTGATGTTGTGGCTCCATGAGCGTGAATGTTGTAACATCATCAGATCAGCAGTTTGTTTACTGACACACTCATAAAACACCATTTTATAGCTTTCAGACAAATCCCAACTTCCAGCAAATTATTTTGTGTAGATATTGTCACTTCTAAAAGCAGTTACTGTCCTGATTGTGAAGGTCTACTAACAGCAGTAGTGTTTGTACCATTGTTTTCAAGCTTCACAAACTGGGCAGAAGTAGGCTTTTTAAGAAAACAATCATGCTTTTCGATTGATAATTGTTTTGAAACTAATTAAGATGTATTTAGATGAAAAAATGTTGATGACATCAGCGATAGTATCTGTTATGAAATTAGACTTGAAATTCATATTGAGATATTGTGTAATTCCAGAATTTGTAATTATTAGTGGACCGCATACATCTTGTCATACAGTGCATCTTCATTTCATATTATATGATTGATATTAGGTTGAAGTTTAACTTTAAAAGTACAACTGGGTGTAAGAATTTTGACTTCTAAAGTACATCTGGATGTATGAAATTTGACTTTTAAAGTATAGGATTGGGGCAAAATATAATTCTTGTATGAATCAAGTGTGTAATTGGTAAATATGGCTTGTTGAACATGAAATATTACTATAAAGAAAAGAAAAAAAATTGCTGGAATCATTTAATAATAAGGAAAACTTTTTATTAAAAATCCCCCCAAAAAACAATGGGGGACAACTTTTACTGTTAATATGTGTGACATTTGTGGATTGGGTATTTATATGTTCTGGTTGTTTAACCTATTGTGAACAAAGTGAGGATCCTTGTAGGTTGATTGTGTTGAATGAACTTTGAGAATAGTTTGTGTGATGTGTGTCTGTAAAGTTGTCAGTGTGATTGATTAAAACTTATCATCTTATGTTGTATTTTTGTTTTAGTGTAGAAACTTAATATGTCTCATTCCTTAAATGTATGTATGAATCCTGCAACTTTGGTTGATGGTGGTTGTTTGAGAATGGTGTAAGGAGACTGTTTGAATGTGTATATGTGTCATAATTCTATTGCATTTGTTTTTGTTATGTAGAGATTATGTTTTTTGAAATTTATCAACATTATACTAATACAGATATACATTTTGAAGAAAATAATTAACACTAGGATAAAATTATTTGTTTTAAAGTTTTAAAAACAATTCTTCAACATGAATAGCATTTACAAAGAAATGGATTTTATAAGACAGTATAAAACTTGTAATTTTGTTAAAATTTAAATAAAAAGAGAAAGTTTAAATAGATCTACTCTTGTTATTTCATGACAAATATTTTGAACAAGAATTGTCCAAAGTAGTTCTTAAATCAATTGGGTGAATTTTTTATGCTTGCTGTGATTTTCAAAGGCTTCAATGTTAACATAGAGGTTTACTTATGTGCACATGTGGCCAACATTGCTAGGAAGAATTAATGTTGGGTGTATTTCTGTGTGTTGTTTCCATTTCTTGCATAATAAGCAAGCAACCTTGTACTTGGTGCAGAAGATCAGCTGTTGTCCCATTTCTAAAACTGAGCAGTCCAGTTGAGTAACTGTGATTAATAATAAAACATTCTCTGATTCCCCCCCTGACACATATACTATGTATATAATATATTCAAACAAAGGCATGAAATACAAGGGGTGATTGGGAAGTTAGTAGACTGCATACAATGGTTATTGTTACAATATTTTGAACCAATAAGAAACTGGGACAGAAAGTTTCAATAAATATTTGGTGATTTGTTTCTGGCTTGTTCCGATGTATTTAAATGACAATATTATTAGCATTTCATCTAATTCAGGCCAGGTAAATGGTAACTTGTGTACTGATTTCTCCTGTCAAATGTGGGAAGTTGAAATGGAACTTGAAAACTTTATTTAGTATAACACCAGTTAAAAACAAATAATGAGTGGTAACTGACCCGTTCATGATGTTTAAAGATAACTGGATGTACATGTATTTGTCTTGATTTTCAGTTATCTGGACCCATGCATTTCATACAGGATTTAACCAAACTGTGATTTTGACATAAAACAGATAAAAATGATACACATTTGTACTTAGCTAGATTTCCCCCTTCTGTTGTGAGACCCCTCTGTTCTTGTCAGGACTGGTTGAAGAATGACTGGTAGACTCTAGCTGATCTCAAATATTTTTGTCATTGTTTTAAGCGGTTCCCAACACTGGACCATGTTTTAAATCACTAGTTCACTTAATTTGTTCACTAACTTGTTCTTTTTTTATAATTGTAACACATTTCTATGTTGGTAGTTAAAAAATGATACTTTGAGAATTTTGTTATACTACAACATCTAAGTAGGAAGTTATGCATTTAAAGGAGGTATCCTACAGTCCGGACCTAGGATTTCTTAAAAAAAAACCAAACCGGTCATTTTTACCTGAAAAGGTCCTGCGAAATGCTGTTCATTGATGTCCTAGATCTTTGTGAACAACAATTTACTAGTTTACACTCGTTGTTGCAAACAGATATTTCCTATCTGAGCCATGCTGCTGAGATAGATTTTTTAACTTATAAAACCACCAGACAACTTACTTTTGAGAACTAGTTATATCGTCATCCCTGTAGTGCGCTCCGACGACGATATTTATTTTTAGCACAATATCTATTTTTAGCAGAGATCACTGTCGAGCTTATTTATAGATCTGGAAAGAACAAATATTGAGTGTTGTTTTTTTTTTTTTGGTGCAGTATATAGAACCTTACAAAATAGATATTATTCAAATTGTTTTACTTAGAATAAAGTCCGAGTTTATAAAGAGATGATGCCTAAATTCCCCAAAATAGTGGAAAAAATATGTGCATTAAATGTAGGCAAACTGTTGGATACCTCCTTTAAGTAAAAAAAAAAACAAATTAAGGATTAAATTGATAAAGCAAGATTGTGTTAGGTTAATGGGTATTGGAATTTTCTACATCTTCAAATAATATAAAGAGTTTTATCATAAAGGTTCTATCATAAAGTTGTTTGGAACTATATAGAAGTTTTAATTGGCTATATTTTTCTTGACAAATGTTTAGAATTTTATTATTGTTATTAGACATAAAATAGTTTACCATGGTTACTTTATCAAAAAATAGATGTTTCTTCTAATAGGAAGTCTCTTCATTTTAGTGTTTTCAATATTATCTAAGTAACATAGCTATTTTGACTTGTTTTTATAGATTTTTACTGATAGAGGACTATATCTGTATGTTGAAACATGTCAATACATGGATAGTTTTGCTCATAGGGTTGGTGCCATTTTGTGGAGGTTCTATCTTTCTTAGGTGGAGTAAGTCTGATAAGTGAATACTTCCTCACTGGTTAATGCCAAAGCTTTTCAAGTATTATAAAAAACAAATCAAGATGAACTTGTATTAGATCTTTTTTGGAATGGGCCAAAGTGTTTTCCACTAGATTGGGATTTTTAACATTTCTTGATATAGGACTCGGCCGAAGAATATCTGTATATTTAATTATCTAGTTGGAGATTATTTAGTCTTGTGGTGATTAATATCATAGTTTCTTTTAGTACATGTAGCAACAGATTAATCTGCCCATATTGAAAATTGTGGCTTGGCTAATCATAGGACTTATTAGGTTTAATGTATTGTTGGAAAACATTCTTGTATACGATGCATGTTTATCAGTTTTAACAAACATTAGTTCCAAGCATCCATGGAGTGAATATTATTGTTCATGATATTCCTTGTGTTGCTTTAATGTATATAGAACTGGTGAGCTTAACATTCAGTTCGTGTATCTCATTAATTTGAAAATATTCTGGACAATGGTATTATTTCAAATATATATAAAACACAAACTGAAACTTTAGAAGTCAAAACTGGCAACTCAATAGCTTCTGAGTTTTTTACACAGCGTTCTTGTAGTGAATCTTTTTGGGGTGATTTTTTTTCCTTTGCTCCATTTTGTCATCACTTATTATAATAAAAAGTTTGATTTATTTAACTTTGGCGGTTGTATTTTGACTTGTTTAAGTTTAAAATATCCCCGATGAAGGTTTGTTTGAGGGCAAGTGGGAGCAGGTAGGCTTGGTATACTTAAGGTGCTGTGATAGTAGTTATATGGACAAAATGTGGCAACATTTATTTTGGACATCTGTCATTTTACTATCTACTTTGGTCTAACATTAAAAGAAAGTTTTAATTTAGGTTTAGTACCATTACATAAAATTATTGCAGATAAGGCTTTAGGTGTTTGTGTTTTGAAAGCATTGTGCTGAATGCCTTGACATTATGGTATCTTTGAAATAATTGTATGCAGTATTGAAATATGTGCTCACTTTCAACTTATTCTTTTTGTAAGAACAACAAAAGATGTTTTATCCTAACTTGATGTGTGCTAATAACCATCTCACAGATAGAATTTTGCATTAACATTATAAAAAAAAGAAAAACAAGAAATGTTGTCTTGTATAGAATATATACTTATGTTTTTATTAATCACATTGTACAATATTGGTCAAAACTGCCTGGCTGTGTGTTTAAAATGAAACTTCAGTATTAAAAGGGATTGTTTCTTAAAACATTTAGCAGTTGCATTAACTGTTGTTTCCATGATATATGCTACAAATTGGAATGGATGTTACTGTATATGAGGAGAGCTTTCAAGTAATGCAATGCTCGTTTGCTTCTACATGCACAATCTTTTTTTTTTTAAACATCTGTCTTGGCCCTATTAACTGATTATAATTAATTTTCCAAGAAAAAACATTTATTCAATAGCTTAAGTTGATTTAATGTTAGTTGAATGTTTTTCATCTTATTTGATTCAATCTTGTACTTTTATGTTTAATAGAGTACCATTTTTTTCGGGGCTAACCAGGAATATCGCTCTCCGCATATACAGCATTTCGATTCCAGTTGGTATGCCATATCTTACCATTGGTCAAAACGTAACTTATTATTATTTTAATAAAGTGTGATAAATCAGTTCACAAAATGTTCCCTTTTGCACTAAAATTGTACCTAATAGTTACGATCATTAAAACTGTTATTTGTAAGATAAAATGGTGTTGGTGTTTTTATTTGCAGACATTTTCCTATCTTTTGCATTACTTTTACGGTGTTATGGCCAAGATCAAGTTTTTTACACATATGTATCGGCCGCAATAGCTCAAGTAGTAGAGCGTCGGCTTGCGGATCGGGAGGACATCCCGGGTCAAACCAAAGACTTTAAAGTTGGTAGTAGGGGCCTTCTTCCTAACGTTCGGGGCTAATGGGACAGCATTACGCCTGACTCGTCGGTATCAGTATAATGGACCGGCCGGGTTTAGCCCCTGTGCTAAAATGATAGAAATATCGCTGCACAGTATCGGCAAAAATGCTGGCAAATCCCATCCCAACTCTCTTTACCCATATTTTGTTGAAACTTTATTATTGGCGTCGCTCTCGACAGCAAACGTTATTGTGAGAAGGAAGGCGATAACGGGCTTTATTATATACCTATGAATGTTTTTCTTTAAAATTAGTTTGTATTTTCTTGTTGAATACATACAGTTGTATTCCACTCTCCGTATTTGATAAAACCCCTTGTATTTTACTTGTTGCTTGTGTAAACTGAAAGTGCATAATAATATGACGGAATACTTTTTCTAAATATAGAACAGATCGGTAATTTCCAGTTATTTCCAGTTGTTTTCATGTTAAACACTTGTTGTTACCTTTAAATATGACCAATGATTGTTGGTGATATTATTCTTCAAACTTACGAAACAAAGTGTGTAAATAGATTTAACGCAATATATGCCAGATTTTTGCGAGATGTGTAATGGAAAAAACTTATCTCGGTAAGGTAATCCGCGGTAAAAATAGTTCCAACTGAAAAATGTATTTCTGGTCGAGAAAAAAGTGTTCAGTGTTTAAGGTATATTGTAAAAGGAATACTACGTCAGCGTGCGATCCGCCGAGCCGGATTGTTCTCGGTGGCTGTGCAATCCGGTTCAGTGGATCGCACGCTGACGTAGTATTCCATACGTGTGTACATTTATAGTCTAACGCTATCCCCACTTTGACATTCCAAATGTCCATACGCCGGTTATCGGATCATAATTATGTTGTTGATTGAACAAATTAATTTTACCTTATATAGTTCTTTTGGAAAGAAAAGAAGATTTGTGTTATTAATGTACATTTATGTATGAATTAAATTTAAAAAATAAGTACGTGCATCGGCCGGGAATCGAACCCGGGCCGCCTGCGTGGCAGGCGAGCATTCTACCACTGAACCACCGATGCAGACATTATCACGTAACCTTCGTTCACCATTTTACCGTCAACGACCAAATGTGCTGTCCATCAATCACAAACGTGACAGTCATATTGAGGCATTCATATAACAAGTCGGTATTCATCGGGCTGTGTGATGAGACATTCAGTAAATCAGTGATTGCTTCGAATGGGCGTCTTATGTTATAAGACTGAGTATTGACAAGAAGTATTGGTTGTCTAGAAACATCTCTTCTCTAGACAAACTACCTCGCGGTAAAGACCGCACAAACAATACCTATCCGCTCCCAAGGACTCCCAGCTCAACAGCGGTACGCAGCTTGTTCTTTGCGGTTATCTGGGGTCTTCTACCACCAAAATAACTAAATGTCGCTATAATGACCGTTATTGAGCGGCTTAATGGTGCTTTTTTTAAGATAAGATTTGAATGTAATACATGAACATGATGTACAATTGAAAAAGAAACTTTACAAATAAGAAAAGCAACGTTAGGTTCAAAGACGCCTCTGCGTGAATGGCATTCGATGATGCATTGGCGTCTTACAAGTAGAGAAATAAAACCGCGTAATAGTAACGTCGTTGTTTAAGCATGACGATTGTTTACCTTGCTGTTTTGACGTTGCAGCGTTAACATTCCCGCCTTACTTGCAAATGAACAACTGAACAACTAAATACTGTTGCGACTAGTTTTGTTTATTATGGATATTAGCATCGTGAAAACGGTCGCCATGAGAGGTTTAGAGACAGCGCCTCTTGTGAGAATAATACGCGAAGATGGTCAGGAAAGGAAACTAAAGGAAAAATCTCAAACGGAGATTCTTCATGAAATAAGAGAAGACCATATGTACGTCGCGAATAATAGCCTTAATGACGATAGCAATGATGGAGATGTGTTGCTGCGTTGCGGTTCTACAAATGAAATCAAGCGAAGGCCTGGTTTGATTTATGCTATCTGGACAAGTCCACACCTAGGTAACACGCCCAAACACAAGCCACCACAAATCACTTCTAAAGCAGAGCCCGAAGATCTAGACGAAGTGATTTTGCCAGATGCGGATGAAATACAGAAAGTGTTCCAAAACATGCTAGATATGACATCATTGTTTTCGTTGAATGAAAATGAAGACACTACCGACAGTGAGGCTGAAGACGAGGTGGATTTCGAAAACGAGCCGGTAATCGGAGCAGACATTATAAACACTGCGGAAACTGCCGTTCCAGGTACAATTCACACTGTAAATAAGGTAAATAGTATGGAAGATGTTTTAGAGAATAATTCGGAAAATGAGAAAAATGACGCAACAAAAGGTGGCACGGAAATGAACAGTTCGAACAACAGCACTGCAGCAAACGGAAATGAGCCCGCCTCCAGTAGTTCCCATGACACTGACAAGAAAACGGCTCGAAATGAAAGACAGCTGCAGAAAAAAAGTTCTAAAAAGAAAAACGTCACCAATGTGACACCAACAGATGGCGGAATATGTTCAAATAAGACTAAAAATGACAATCTTCAAAACAAAATATACTCAAAAGGAAAGGAAGAATCTGCTGCGGAAGAAAATGCTCACAAGGTTTCGTGCAAGACTGTCGATGAGAAAGAATGGCGAGAAACGAGCAGAAAGATAGAAGAAACACGTGACGCTGGGGCGATGATTGAGCGAGCTTCTCGGCAGCTGGTACGACACTGGAAGGACTTTGTTACTATGACAACTGAAGAGGTTCGTCTGTGCGAGATGCAGAATGCCCGGGAGATAGGAATGGTGGCAGAGGTGCTGGATATGCTTGAAGACACCGGGAGATATGTCTGGCAACTCATTGATGAACTGATTTTTGTCTAATTAGACGGGTAAATAAAGGTTACGCGGCTTTTCTTTCTGATTTTATCAATTGAATCTAGTGGTGTAATTTGTATAAGTATGGTCAACATCGGCAACGCCAGGAAACCAGCATGCTAAAACCAGCAAATTATTGTATCAAAGAGCAGGATAGTCATTAAATTTCAAGCAACAACCGCACCCAGAATCATGATGATGCTGATGATGATGCTGCTGCTGCTGATGATGGTGGTGGTGGTGGTGGTGGTGGTGGTGGTGGTGGGAGATGGTGATGAATGATACAAATTGAACACTTATTAATCTTTAATATGTTTTTAATCACCATATTTATTAATATCAACTTTAAAAAAAAAACAACACCATTCTTTCTGGATTGATTTCATAAGTTTCAGCTGTATTCTCTCGATATTAACTCAATGTATAGAACTATTTGACGTTTAACACTATACTTTTTCCATAGCACATGCTGTAACCAACACTATGCAATGTAATATGTTGTTATCAATATAGAAATGCCATCTCAATTATACAAAGAAAGAGTGTGTAAGAGAGAGACAGAGAGAGACAGACAGACAGAGAGAAGAGATATATACAGACAGACACACACACACGGACAGACAGTGAGACAAAGAGTGAGGGAGAGATAGACAGAAACAGAGAAAGACAGGAAGATAGAGGAATATAGAGATTAGGGAAAGTGAGAGAGACAGAGAGAGAGAGAGATAGGGTCACAGACAGGCAGACAGACAGACGGACGGAAATGGTGAGGAGAGAGAGGCAGACACAGACAAGAGTCACAGACAGACAGACAGACAGACATATACGGAGAGAGAGAGAGA